>JAJEJO010000222.1:1345921-1480999 GCA_020662805.1 Glaucomys volans
TGTTCAATGAATCAATAAGTAAATAAAAATAAAAATAAAAAAATAAAAATAAAAAGCATTTAACCCAGGTTCTAATAAAAAAAAAGAAACTGTAGTATATGTACACAAAAAAAAAAATCCCGAAGACATTGACAAATTTCTAGAGACATATGATCCTCCCAAACTAAACCAGGAGGGCACACACAATTTAAAGAGATCAATTTCAAGCAATAAAATAGAAGAAGCCATCAAAAGTCTATCAACCAAGAAAAAGCCTGGGACCAGATGGATTCTCAGCTGAGCTCTACAAGACCTTCAAAGAAGAACTTATACTAATACTCCTGAAAGTATTTCATGAAATAGAAAAGAAGGGAATGCTTCCAAACTCATTCTATGAAGCTAGCATCACTCTGATACCAAAACCAGACAAAGACACATCTAGAAAAGAAAACTTTAGACCAATATCGCTGATGAATGTAGAAGCAAAAATCCTGAAAAAAATTCTGGCAAATCACTTATAAAAACATATTAAGAAGTAGTGCACCCCTATCAAGTAGGGTTTATCCCAGGGATGCATGGTTGGTTCAACATCAGGAAATCAATAAATGTAATTCATCATATCAATAGACTTAAGATTAAGAATCATATGATTATTTCAATAGATGCAGAGAAAGCATTTGACAAAATACAACACTCCTTCATGCTCAAAACACTAGAAAAAATAGGGATGGTAAGAACATACCTGAACATTGTAAAGGCTATTTATGCTAAACCCACTGCCAACATCATTCTCAATGGAGAAAAACTAAAAGCACACACTTTAAAAACTAAAGGTTTTTAAAGTGATAGTGGGCAGGGATGCCCACTATCACTACTTCTATTCAACATCGTGCTTGAAATGCTAGCCAGAGCAATTAGACAGACCACAGAAATTAAAGGAATACAAATAGGAAAAGAAGAACTCAAGTTGTCACCATGTGCTGATGACATGATTCTATATTTACAGGATCAAAAAACTCCACCAGGAAACTTCTAGACCTAATTAATGAATTCAGCAAAATAGCAGGATATAAAATAAACACACATAAATCAAATGCATTAATATACATAAGTGATGAATCATCTGAAGGAGAAATGAGGAAAACAACTCCATTCACAATAGCATCAAAAAAAAATACTTGGGACTCAATCTAACAAAAGCGGTGAAAGACCTCTACAATGAAAACTACAGAACATTAAAGAAAGAAATTGAGGAAGACCTTAGAAGGTGGAAAGATCTCCTGTGTTCTTGGATAAGCAGAATTAATATTATCAAAATGGCCATACTACCAAAGCATTGTACAGATTTACTGTAATTCCAATAAAAATCCCAATGACATTCCTCATAGAAATAGAGAAAGCAATCATGAAGTTCATCTGGAAGAACAATAGATCCAGAAGAGCCAAAGCAATCCTGGGCAGGAAGAATGATGCAGGAGGTATCACAATACCAGACCTTAAACTCTACTATAGAGCAATGGTAACAAAAACAGCATGATATTGACACCAAAATAGAAAGTAGACCAGTGGTACAGAAGAGAAGACATGGAAACAAACCCACATACTTACAGTTATCTCATACTAGACAAAGGTGCCAAAAACATACAATGGAGAAAGGATAGACTTTTCAACAAATAGTGCTGAGAAAACTGGAAATCCATATGCATCAAAATGAAACTAAACCCATATCTCTCACCCAGTATGAAAGTCAACTTAAAATAGATCTAGGAATCAGACCTGAGACCCTTCACCAAATAGAAGAAAAAGTAGGCCCAAATCTTCATCATGTTGGCTTAGGACCAGACTTTCTCAACATGACCACCAGAGTGCAAGAAATAAAAGCAAGAATCAATAAATGGGATGGATTCAAACTAAAAAGTGTTTTCTCATCAAAGAAAACAATCAATAATGTGAAAAGAGAGCCTACAGAGTGGGAGAAAATCTTTTCCACACACACTTCAGACAGAGCACTGATCTCCAAAATTTACAAAGAACTTAAAAAACTTTACACCAAAAATACAGAGAATCCAATCAATAAATGGGCCAAGGAACTGGGCAAACACTTAATAGAAGATGATATACAAGTGATCAACAAATATATGAAAAAGTGCTCATCATATCTAGTAATTAAAGAAATGCAAATTAAAACCACCGTAAGATTTCATCTAACTCCAATTAGAATGGCTATTATTAAGAACACAAGCAATAATAAGTGTTGGCGTAGATGTGGGGATAAAGGGACACCCATGCATTGCTGGTATAATTACAAATTGGTGCAGTCACTCTGGAAAGCAGTATGGAGATTCCTCAGAAAACTTTGAATGGACCCTCCATTTGACCCAGCTATCCCACTCCTCCGTTTATACCCAAAGGATTTAAAATCAGCAAAGTACAGTGATGCAACCACATCAATGTTCATAGCTGCTCAATTCACAGTAGCTAGATTGTGGAACCACCTAGATGCCCTTCAAGAGATGAATGGATAAAGAAACTGTATATATACTCACAATGGAATATTACTCAGCAATAAAGAAGAATAAAATTAGGGCATTTGTAAGTAAATGAGTGGAGTTAGAGAATATCATGCTAAGTGAAATAAGCCAATCCCAAAAAACCAAAGACCAAATGTTTTCTCTGATAAGTGGATGATGATACATAACGGGGATGGGAGAAAGAGGGGACACGAGAAGAAAGGAGGATCTTGGGATGGTGTAAAGGAAAATGAGACAGGAGGGGGTGGGGGAAAGAAAGAGTAGACTGAGGCAGACAGTTTACCCTATGTATATGTAAGATTAAATGAGTTGTGTGAATCTACATTGTGTACAATCATAGAAATAATGTATGACTAACAGAAAAGTTGTACTAGTGGAAGAATTCCCATGTATCCCAAAGGGAATTCCCATGTAACCTAAATTCCACAATGTTAACATTTTATCCTATTGCATTTAACTTTCTCATGTTTTTTTCCTTCTCTCTTTCATGCACACACACACACATAAACTCACAGAACTGTATGCATTATACGTATTTTCCAAACTGCAGTTGAAGGAAAGTTGCTGACATTAACCCTATCCCTTATAATTTACAGTCCATGGTCAGTAGGCCCCATTGCTTTTGGGTCCATTATGAGGCAATGCATCATAGTAGAGAATGGGAGTGTAAAGCTGCTCACTTCATGGCAAGGACAAAAAAAAAAAAAAAAAAAGAAAGGAAAAAAATGGAGACCCATAATTCCCTTCAAGGGCATGCTGCAATGACCAGATCCCCTCCCACTAGATTCCACCTCTAAAAGGTTTCACCACTTCCCCATAACACCACAGACTGGGAATCAAGCCTCTAACACATAGGCTTTTGGGTAACAGTTATCCAAAACATAGCAATCTCCTTAAATATTTAAAAAATTTTTTTATTAAGAAGAATTGTGCATATTTATGTGGTAAAGTATGATATTTGAATACATGTATACAATATATCTTGATAAAAATCAGGTTAATTAACACTTATATGTCTTTCCCAAAACTTTGTATTTGAATCCTTTGAGTTCCTCTCTTATGGGTATCAAACCAGTTAGATAGAAGTAATAAATTCTGGTGTTCTATAGCACAGTGGGGCAACTATATTTCACAATACCTTATTATATATTTTATAGGTTGTGATTCTTAGCAGGACCTAGTAGAGAGAACTAGGCAGCAGGGGTGCAAATTTTAAGGAGCCACTCAATCTTAATGTTGTGCAAGTGCTTTCTTAAGAATGGTGTTATGTTCCTCAAAAAACTAAAAATAGAGCTACCATATGATCCAGTTATCCCGCTTCTGGGTATACATCCAAAGGAAATGAAATCAGCATACCAAAGACATACCTCCATGCCCATATTTATTGTGGCAGTATTCACAACAGCAAAGATATAGAATCAGGCCAGGTGCTTTTTGACAGATAAGTGGATAAAGAAAATACAGTATACATACACAATAGAAGACTGAAAACCTGTCATTTGCTGCAAAATGGATAGAACTGGAGGTCATCATGTTAAGTGAAATAAGCTAGATGCAGAAAAACAAGTATTGCATGTTCTCTCTCATGTGTGGAAGCTAAAAAAAGTGAACCTGAAAATGGAATGGTGATTACTAGTAGACTGGGAAGGGTGGCAGGGGACAGGTGGAAAAGGGTGATTGGATTTGATCCATGAATGCTATACACATGTATGTAAATATCACACTGAACTCAAATAATATGTAGAATTAATATATATAATAAAAGTTTTAAAATTAAAACATAGTGATATGCCTAGGGACATTTTTTGTTTTTTCTTCTACTCCCATTCCTCCCCATCTAGTAATTTTATTTTTATCTCTACTCAGCCATAAAGGTCTTTATTCCAGGGCCAGATCTTATAAGATAAATTTAGAGTTTTAGCCCAGTGGTATTATTGTAGATGTGGCAGATCCTTTCACTGAACAAATGGATAATTTGTTAGTCACCTTTCAACCACTGTTTCAGAATACCTAAGTTAAATAACTTAAAAGGAGGAAAGATTTATTTTTGCTCACATTTTCAGATGTTTCTGTCCATGGTCACTTTCCATTGTTTTTAAGCTTGTGGTGGGAGTGCATGGCAGGGCAAAGCTGCTCAGTTCATGGTGGCAAGGAAGCAAAGAGAGAGACCGCTTTTATAAGCCTGTCCCCAACAATCCATTAAGCTATGAATTTCAATGGATTATCAATTGACAAGTTCAGAGCCCTCAAGATCCAATCACCTCTCAAAGGCGAGGTACCTTTGAACACCAGGGACCAAGCCGTCAACACATGAGCTTTTGCAGGACATGTCAGATCCAAACCATAATAGATAACTTTCTTCCTAAGTCATCAGGCTGTATTTATGTCTTCCTATACCTTATGCCTATATCGTACAGGGACTATGGTCTTAGGTGACATTTTGCAGCTTTCATGAGACAAGGTGATATGTTTTGGTCCCCATTTTCAATGATTTGAAGCAATGAGTTAAATGCTTAAAGTATTTGTCTTTGTATGTGGAACACTTTAGCTCTCCTACCCCAAAGGATCTAAATCCTTGGCCATCATTGCCTATTATTAGATAGGAACTCAGCAACATTAGCCTTAAAAGCACTTGGACTTTTCTCTTCAGGATCTGATCTGTGGAGATGCTTATTTTCTGTTCAAGACCAGCTGTATCATTTTGTTAATCTTTTCTGTGAACACTACTCTCTGTAGTGGAGGAGTTATCAAACTATGTGCCATATCAAAGGATGTGTCATTTCTCTTATTTTTCACTTGGAGATATTTAACCAATGAGTGTATGGACACATCATAATTATTGATCTATTATGTTAATTATCATTTTAAAGCCTCCTGAAGAAATTTATATGCTCTCCTTCATTTTCTTTAGGTTTTTTTTAATCTAGCTAATAATATATTTCAGTGTTCAATATAAGTTTTAAATTTTAAATAAGAGAAGTTGGAGAATAAAATGCAAACAAGATAGGAGAGCTCCATAAGAAAGTTTGATTAATATTGTAAGGTGAAGAAGAAAAATAGGGTGAATTAGTCCTGCTAGATATTACCAATTGAGCTTTTAGCTTCTGTAATAAATACCTAACAGAGAGGGAGGGGTTATATATTTTCTTATGTAGACATGTGAATGTTGTTTTCTTTAAAATGATGATAATGGTTCTGCTTTCAGAGGAGAGACTGATTGTCCATTTATGCAGGTTCTAGCTAACTTCACTGTAAAATTAATTATGTGGCATATATAGTATGTTTAATAATCAAATAATAACTTCATTTTAAGCCTAGAGGTTGGCATTTGGGCCTCCAGGATTTTTGTTGTGGGCTGACTATTGAAATTAAAAGCATGTTCAAAGTTTTGAGTTCCTAAGCTCGTTCTCTCCAGGGCCTGATTTATGTATCAAATAGCTGACATGGATTTGTGGTGGAAACGTGCAGCTTTAGCTATCCAAGACAAGTGATTAATTACCCTGGACAGCAATTACATGAACAGACAACTTCCCTTTAATTAAATATCAGACTTAATGTCTATAATGTTAATGTCAGTTGAGAAAATATAATGGAAATGATGAAAATGCAAATCTTTTAGAATCATAGAAAAAATCATTGTAAATATGAAACTCAACCTTTCATTTTAGGACTCATTTTCATATATTCTCAAATCCCCTGCTTTATCTCAAAACATTTCATTTCAGCAGTTACAGAATGGAAAGGCTTTGGGAGATATGAAATCAACACATTGAATGCTTAAAGAATAATAAATATAGATATTACAAAACTAAAGGCTATGTCTTCATAGTGTAACAAAAAACCTACACTGCACATAATGAATGCATTTCTTTTTCAAATCTGTTCTGCATTTAATAACAAACTATTCTGACCAAACTTAGTTATTTTGCCTCAAAAACCTAGCCATGCAAAGAGGTGTCACTGTCTTAAATTTAACTTCATTATTTCCTCTCTTCTCAGTCTTTCTTGCCCTATATAAGGCTAGTCCCTTGCCATGCCATACCAGGATTACTGTAACAGCCTCAAAGCTGGTTTCACTGTTTTTCCATTAAAAAATAGGAGGTTCTTTTTTTGCTTCTCATGACATCCCTGAGAAGCAGGGATGATATTTTATTATCATGTTTATCCTACTGTTGAGACAACTGAAAGTCAAGAGACAATGGCTTGCAAGACTGCATAGCCAATCAATGACAGAAACAGGAAACAAAATTCTAAAATTCAAATGGAAACAAGAAGACCCAGAATAGCCAAGTGTTATCCTGAAAAAAAAAGAATGAAGCTGGAGGCATCAGAACACCTGACTTTAAAACATGCTACAAAGTTATAGTAACCAAAACAGCACAGTACTGGTATAAAAATTGGCACATAGAAAAAGGGTGAAGAATGGAGAACCTAAAAAGTAACCCATGTACATAGGACCAATGGATTTTTGACAAAGGTGCCATGAACATATGCTGGAGAAAGTACACTCTTCAATAAGTGGTACTGGGAAACTGGGTAGGCCTACGCAAAAGAATGAAACTTCCTCTCACCACACACAAAAATCAACTCAAAGTGGATCAAAAACCTAAATGTGATACCTGAGTCTATGAAATTACTATGAGAAAGCATAGGGGAAATACTTCCTCAGAGTAGGCAGAGTTTTTTGGCTAGGACCTCAAAAGCACAGGTAATAAAAATAAAAATAGAAAAATGGGATCATATCAAACCAAGAATCTTCTACACAGCAAAGTAACAGCAGAGTGAATAGAGAATCTACAGAAAAGAAAGTATTTTCAAAGTATCAATCTTATAAGGCATTAATATTTAGAATATAATAGGAACTCAGAAAATTACATACCAACAATATCCAATTTAAAAATGGACTATAAAAAATGTTCAACATCATTAGTCTTTCAGTAAATGCAGATCAAAACCACAATATCATCTTACCTGAGGGAGAATGGTTATTGTCAAAAAACAATGAATATTGGTGAGGATGTGGAGAAAGGGGAACATTTTGTGCTGTTGGAGGGAATTTAAAGTTTATGAACTAATACAGCCATTATGGAAAATAGTAGAGAGTCCTTAAATAACTGAAAACAGAACTATCATATGATCTATCAATCCCATTACTGCTTATATTGCTCAAGGAAATGAAATTATATCAAAGAGATACCTGAACACCATCTTTAGTGCAGCAGTATTCACAATATCCAAGATATGGAATCAGCCAAAGCATCCATCAATGGATAAATGGATATGGAAAATGTGGTATACACACAGAATGGAATATTATTCATCCATCTGTAAGAAGAATGAAATTCTGTCACTACCTGCATAATAAGTGAAACTGATGATCATTCTCTTAAGTGAAATAATACAGACACAGACACACACCACAAGTTCACACTCATTTGTGGAAAGTAAGATGTTAACTTCAAGGAAGAGTGGAGTACAAGAGTGGCACTAGAAGCTTTGGAGGACTGGAAGAGTAAGAAAGAAGTTAGATAAGGGTCCACAAAACACAGTTAAATAGGAGAAATTAGTTCTGGTTTTCTCTGGCAAAGCAGAGTAACTATTGGTTAAAAAAATCAATGACATTGTGTATATATACCACAGTTTCTTTATCCATTCATCTACTGAAGGGCATCTAGGTTGGTTCCACAATCTAGCTATTGTGAATTGAGCAGCTATGAACATTGATGTGGCTGCATCACTGTAGAAATCTGATTTTAACTGTCGTATGTATACACAATGGAATATTACTCAGCCATAAAGAAGAATAAAATTATGGCATTTGTAGGTAAATGGATGATGTTGGAGACTGTCATGCTAAGTGAGATCAGCCAATCCCAAAAATCCAAAGGTCGAATGGTCTCTCTGATAAATGAATGATGATGCATAATGCGGGGGGGGAATGATGGCAAGAATGGAGGAAAGATAGCTAGCATAGAGGGAAGGGAGGTGTGGGGGCAGGTGGGGGTAAAATTAATAACAGAGTGTGTGACAGATACCATTGCCCTGTGTACATGCATGAACGCACAGATGGTGTGACTCTACTTTGTGTACAACCAGTGAAACAATAGCTGTACTCCATTTGTGTTCAATGAATCAATAAGTAAATTAAAAAACAAAATCAATGACATTTCAAAATAACTTGAAGAATATAAACATTTCTAGCATATAGAAATTATTAATGTTTGAGAAGATAGAAATGCTTATTATCCTAATTTGATCATTACACAATGTATATATAAGTCAAAAGATTGTACTGTACCCCATGAAGATGCATAAATGTCTCAATAAAACACACTGGGTAAAAAAACTCACTTTAACATTTAAAATACAACAAAAATTCTACCAAAAAATCATCATAAAAGATCATAGATTCTGGAATTAAACTATTCAGGTTCAATCTTAGCTTTGCATTCCACTGTCTGTCCTTGGGAAAATTAATTCTCTAAGCCTCAATTTCTTATCTGTAAAATTACTGTGATAATAGTCAACTAGGGAGGACAATTCTTCTCCCACATGATTTTTTCTGTGGTTTGGCACTACAGTTAGTAAAAAGCATCTATTACAATATTCTAGCACATTGTAGGTACTTGATTCTTTCAAATAATTGATGCTCAGTAAAAACATAGATGATAAATAGATTAGATAGATGATAGATGAAGATGGAGTGAGTTTGTAGTGTATGTTACACTCTTTTGCTGGTTCTCAGGGTAATAGCTGGCCCCAAATGGGTCAATAAAGAACCCTAAATGTTAGAGCAATAGTGACACAAACCTACTTTCTTCAACTCTGCTTATTTGAAAGAAAAGGCTTGCCATGTTTTCTAATTTCCCAGTGAGAAGACAAATGTACACATCAATGATCTGGCACCCAATACAGTAATATTATACTCAGAACTCCAAACGAGATCTGTGAATAGTTCTAGCTTCATTAGAACATATGGTTTTGATACAAGAGGTATAGAAATCTCACTATTTGCATTAAGTGTTCAAAGAAGAATCAAGGTAGAATCTGCATACCATATATTTTAGTGGTGAACCTCTTATTTCAAAATAGGGACACAATATTTCTCCTTGGAAAATTATAATTTTGTTACTAGAGTGCCTCTTCATCTAGAAGGAAAATTGCTCCTTCATACAGTCAAGCAAGGATGAATAAAACATGCTGGTAGTGAAATACACTAGATATGAGATCCCATTTAATTTCATTCTACTGGGTCAGCACATTCTCTAGAGATAAGTATCCTATACTACCATAGGGATTCTTCTATTACATAGCAGAGATTGGGAAGCATGTTGAAGCAGGCTTGTATCCAAGTATTGTATAGAAAAGTGCTACTTATCAAAAATGTGTATGAGATGGATTCATTGAAAATAATGCCTCTACTTATAAGCCTCTGTAGTTTGGGTACAAAACTGAGAATCTCAGGGTTAGGCCAACTTCTCCAACTATATCAGCTACTTCCTTGGAAGCACTCTTCACAGAAATTAGAATCAATATTTTTAAACATCTCAAGTACAATTTGATTTGGCAAGACAATGAATGACTCCTTCAATGTCCTGTATTTGAGGACATAAGGATTAATGGGGTATAAAAACACTTACCCTATAATAGCAACAGGATAACTGCCATCATTGTCATTAATATTTGCAATTATATCACAAATATTTTGAGACAGGCATTTTCCAACTTGCAACTCTGAGAGATGGGTATATGATCTCTACTCATTCCCAGCCATATGCCCTTTAGACAAGATGTTTGACCTCAGTTCTTCCACCAACTCATTGGTAAAATGATGTCTATAAGAATTTTTTGTCCACACAAGTCCAAATGGACATAAGGGCATACACAGATGTCAGGGAATGAAACCAATGATTTACCACTGTGTGTTTGTAAGCGAACCTAGTCTGTGCCTGAGAGATTTGTTATGATTTGGATATGAGGTGTCCTCCAAAAGTTCATGTGTAAGTCAATGCAAGAATATTTAGGCCAGGTTGTAAAATGGCAGACAACTGGGAATGGCATTTCTTGTAGCTTGGTGACCCAGGATTCAAGAACTGGGAAAACTGCTTCTCTGTGAGGTCACTGCTATTATTTGGTTCTCCTATTCTATGAGGTGCTGGAAACCAAAAGGGGCCCTATAAATTTAGAGGGTAGAAATTCTGCTGCTTCAGTACCATTCAGATAGATGGGTAAACACAAACAATATATTAAAGAAAGGGGAAAAAACACCCTCGAACAACCCAGAATGCCTCAAAAATAGACTCTATTGATAGCACAGTGGAGGAAATATCAGAGAAAGAATTTAGAAAGTTCACAGTTAAACTGATCTATAAGGAAAAAGATGATGTAAGGAGTGGAAGCAGAGAGAAAATACAGGAAGTGAAAGATCAATTCAATAAAGCGATAGAGATTCTGAAGAAGAATCTATTGGAAATCCTCAAAATGAAGGAATAAATAAATAAAATTAAAAATTCTATGGAAAGAATCACCAATAGAGTAGACCACTTAGAGTTTTAGGCAACAAAAACAAAATATATATAATCTTGAAAAAAAAAGTCGATCATGGAGAAAAGATGTTAAGAGACCATGAACAGAATTTTCAAGAAATATGGGATAACATTTAAAGGGCAAATCTAAGATTCAGAAGGATAGATGAAGGCTCTGAAGAAGAAACTAGAAGAATGCACAATTTTTTCACAAACCTTATAAATGAAATGGAACATCAAATACAGGAGGCATACAAGATTCCAAATATACAAAAATACAACACCCACTCCAAGGTACATTATTATGAAAATGCCTAACATACAGAATAAAGTTAAATTTTAAAAGCTGCTAGAGAAAAAAAGAATGGTCACATTTAGAGGTAACACAATCCAGATCTCATATCTCAGACAATTTTATTTAACCAAGACTCTAAACGCTATAAGGTCTTGGAATAATATATATACTAACCTCTGAAAGAAAATGGATGCCAACCAAAAACACTATATACAGCAAAATTAAACTTCAGAATTGAACATGAAATAAAAACCTTCCAAAATAAACAAAAGTTAAAAGAATTCACGACTAGAAATCTTGTCCTACACAATAGAATAAAATATTTCATGAAGAAGAAAAATGAAAACCAGCAGACGGAGAAGCTATACACAAAGAATAATCAAGCAAAGGAAAATCTAATTCAAATTAAAAACCAGAAATAAATCAAAGTGATAGAAAATAAAAATCATCTCTCAATAATAAAACTGAATGTGAATGGACTAAACTCATCAATCAAAAGACAGGATTGAATTAAAAAACAATACCCAACAATATGCTGTCTCTAGGAGATTCACTTCATACACAAAGACATCCACAAACTGAAGGTGAAAGGATGGGAAAAATCATACCATTCACATGGATCTGGTAAACAACAAGGATTTCTAATCTTATATCAGAAAAAGTACCTTTCAAGCCAAAATTACAAAACACAAAGAAAGTAACTTCATACTTCTTAAGAGAATTATGCAATGAGAAGAAATTACAATTGTAAATATTTATGCCCCAAACCATGGTTCATCTATGTACATTAAACAAACCCTTCTCAATATCAAGAATCAAATAATCGAAGAAGAGAAGAAGGAAGAAGAGGGAAGAAGAGAGGGAGGAGGAGGGAGGTGGTGGCACCGTGGTGGAGCAGGAGCAGGAGGGGGATGGAGAGAAGGCTCCTGGGTGACATGGCACTCCTGCTCCTCCAGGCGCTGCCCAGCCCCCTGTCAGTCAGGGCTGAACCCCCGCAGGATAAGGAAGCCTGTGTGGGTACGAACAATCACAGCTACATCTGTGACACAGGACACTGCTGTGGACAGTGTCAGTGCTGCAACTACTACTATGAACTCTGGTGGTTCTGGCTGGTGTGGACCATCATCATCATCCTGAGCTGCATCTGCCACCACCGCTGAGCCAAGGACCGCCTTCAGGCCCAGCAGCGGCAACATGAAATCAACCTGATTGCCTACCGAGAAGCCCACAATTACTCAGTGCTGCCATTTTATTTCAGGTTTTTGCCAAACTATTTACTACCTCCTTCTGAGGAAGTGGTGAACCGACCTCCAACTCCTCCCCCACCATACAGTGCCTTCCAGCTACAGCAGCAGAAGCAGCTGCCTCCTCAGTGTGGCCCTGCAGGTGGCAGCCCTCCAGGTGCCAATTCCACCATGAGCTCACAGGGGATGCAGAGCAGTCCCTTGTCTGGGCCCAGCAGAAGCAGCACAAGACCCCCAAGTATCGCTGATCCTGAGCCCTCTGACTTGCCAGCTGACCAAGCAGCCACCAAAGCCCTTGGAATGGAGCCCAGTGGCTCAGTGGCCGGCCTGGGGGAGCTAGACCCAGGGGCCTTCCTGGACAAGGATTCAGAATGCAAGGAGGAGCTACTGAAAGATTCCAGCTCTGAGCATGGCAGTGTACTCCCCGATAGCAAAGACAAGACACCTGGCAGACATCGCCGCTTCACAGGTGACTCAGGCATTGAGGTGTGTGTGTGCAACCGGGGCCACCATGACAATGACCTCAAAGAGTTCAACACACTCATCGATGATGCTCTGGATGGGCCCCTGGACTTCTGTGACAGCTGCCATGTGAGGCCTCCTGGTGACGAGGAGGAAGGGCTCTGCCAGCCCTCTGAGGAGCAGGCTCGAGAACCTGGGCATGCCCACCTGCCGCGGCCATCCGCGTGCCTGCTGCTCAACACTATCATTGAGCAGGACTCTCCAAACTCCCAGAGCAGCAGCTCCCCCAGCTAGAGTAGGCCCTGCCTGCACCCAGGAGCTTGGCAAGCAACCAGGGTAAGGGAGACCCACGAGAGAAGCATTAAGTGACTTTCAGAGGAAGTGGTACAGCCACTTTTTTTTCCTTCTCCTGTTTTTTTCCTATATCTCCAAGTACAGTTTGGGGTACGGATGCCTCTCTCCCACAAAAGCACAGTGTTGTGAAGGGCTGAGAAGTTGTTTCCATGACTCATTCCTCATCCCCACTCCATCCTCTCCTTCTCCCTTTTCAAGTCATGTCTCACCTACCTGCTTTGGTCAGAGAGATGTGTTTTAAAAGCCCCCAAAGAAGGGGACTGGGATTCTTGGTGATATGGTGGATTTATGCTCTGGTTTTAGTTCAAGAGAACTTTATTGTGTTGCAGTCCAGGAGAGGCAACCCATCTTGGCCCTGGGTGAAGAAGGAAGCCCACAGAGGCCTGGGGATTGTCAGGTGTGACTGCCAATGACTGCACAGCCAGGATTGAGCTAATTCTGTGGGAGGACAAGAGCTGATGAATAGCTTGTTGATCTCTCAAATTCCAGGTGACAAGAACAATGTACCAGTGTGCATCCTGGAGGGGCCCTTTCCTTCCCAGCAGGCTCAGGTATGGAAGCATAGACTTCTTTCTCTTTGGTTTTTCTTTTTAAAAACAAACAACAAAAGCCAGCTAGAAACAAGAACCTTACCAGTGGGCTTGCAAGAATTCTCTTCTGGACAAGGGAAGTTTGTGCTCTTTCCCAGGTTGGCCTTCCAAGAGCATGGCTGCAGTTGAGCCAGAAGGAGATATTTGTGTGTGGGCTTGGGGTGGGTTAGCTCTGAGCAGTAGGCCCTAAATCTGGGAGTGGAGAGAAGTGCAGCTTCCTGCATCTCTGCCCTTTGGTCTGTGCCCATAGGTGACCAGTGTCCTCATCCATCCTGAGCACATGGTTTGCAGTATCTCCTTGTAGTCTATGAACAGATGGTCTGAGGAAGCTGTGGGTCCTGGGAAGGCAACCCTGTAGCCTGGCTCTCACACAGTATTTTCTCTTTGATTCTGAATAAGTCTTTTGTTGATGTTGTTGTGTGTTTGTTTGTTTGTTTGTTTGTTTGTTTTAAACTGACCACTTAGAAGAAATCCTTTGGTTATCTGTGGTTCTTATGCTCTGTCCCTGTCCCTAGCCCACTGGGGTGGGGTGACTCACTTTTCTGTAACCTATGTAGGGAGTCTCAGTGGCCCAGGTGGGAGGGTGGAGGCAGCCTCCAGAAGGACCACAGGATCCTTATTACTGTTGTCTGGTTTTGGACAACCAGTTGAGCTTTGATCGGACAACTCTGAAAGGAGAAAGCAATCAGCTGAAACTAACTTTCCCCATCCATCCCTGTTCATATGATGAGTTTGGTTCTTCTCCCACCTTTTAATGATGATATTCAGACTAGGCATTGATGTTTCAGTAAAAAAGAAAGGAAAATATGTATGTATATATATTATATATATATATACATAAAAACAGACAAATCCAAGGCTCTGAGGTGAATGAGTGTCCATTTGGATTCCACGAAACCAAAATTCATGTCGAACAAAGTAAAGTCTATACACGATGACTTTGAATGACCTGTAGTTTGTGTGTGTCTGTTGTGTGTGAGCCCCATACCCTGTGTTCCTATGAAGATACTTTGAATGGCAGCCATCCTGCCCATGTTAACCACACGTCTGAAGCAAACATGGCCCTCTCAAGGTAATTTATTTTATACATTTACTGTTTACCAAACAAATGTCTGAGTGTGTGCTCCAGTGTATTTGGCAGCATTGTCGACGGCGGCCCCTGTGTTGTCTGAGATCCTGTGCTCAAGGTAGAGGTTCCACTCTGCTCATCACTGCAATTTGCACATTGCTCCTTGGACATTCAGAGGCCTGTGATCTGTTCCCTGTCAATGGAAGAGTGCTCTGGACCTGTTTGCCTCCCTCCGCTACTCCTTGCCTTTGGTCTCAGCCCCCAGAGGGTGTCCACAACCACTTGGGACAGAAGGCAAAAGTGGAATTCCAGACAGAAGCTTGATTGGCTCTTCAGTGATAAGCTTGGACTTGCTGTGGCTCAGACATCAGCCTGCCCAGGATCCTTCCTCTTCTGTGTTCAGTGGACACAGGCAGGCTGGCGTATGGCCAAAGGGGGACCAGAGCGCAGGAGCCCTCAGATACCTACCTTCCACCTTCCTTTCAAAATCACCAATAACTCACTGAAGTGCCTCCAAGGAGAACAAGTTTTACCAAACGAATCCTTCTTCATTTAACTGATCAAATGGATGAATCTGACCCTCTCAAGTTTCTTTCCCCAGCCGGGAGCTGGTCTGAGTATTAACTCTTGGCTTCACTGAGGCATCTTACCCTGAAGGCCTGAGAAGAATCGCCATGGCCAAGCTGGGCTTAACTAGTGAGCCACAGTTTGGCCACAGCTGCTGGAAGCTTCCTGCTCAGAGAGGGCGAGACTTGGTTGAGTCTGGTTTTCCAGATGAATGAGAAGGAAAGTGTTGGTGGAGGGTTTGGTGCTACAGTCGAAAGATTTGCAAATGCTAACACATTCCTGTGTGAGGCACATCACCATTTGTCAGTTATTGTGAATATGTGTATTTTAAGCAATAAGATTCAGCTGGTCAGATTTTTCTGGGCAGTCTCAGTGATGCATTTCCTGTGCTCTGATTGTTCTGAAGACAGAGTGGTTCTAACTACTGTGAGAAGCCCAAATAAAAATTAATCCTAAAAGTTAAAAAAAAAGAATCAAATAATCTAAAGCATAACAATACTGGGTAACATTAACATGCCTCTAATAACTATATAGATCTTCTAAACAAAAACTTAATAAGGAAGCCATGGAATTAAAAATTAGAATAAATAATTTAGATTTAACAGACTTGCATAGAATATCTCATCCAACAATGACTGAATATAATTTCTTCTCAGCAGGACAGGGAATATATTCTAAAATACACCATATCTTAGGCCACAAAGCAACTCTTAGCAAATACAAAAAAATAGCAAATACCCTATGTGCTATCAGAAAATAATGGAATGAAAACAGAAATCTACAATAAGATAAAATATAGAAACTACTCTAACACCTGAGGACTAAATAATACACTATTGAATGATGAATGTTTAGCAGAAAATATCAGTGGTGAAATAAAAAAAATACTTAGAAGCATATGAGAATAGAGATACAACATCTCAAAATCTCAGGGACACTATGAAGTGGCTTCTACAAGGAAAGTTCAGAACATTGAGCTTTTACAGTAAATGCATAGAAAGACACTTAATGTAAAACATCAAAGCCCTAGAAAAAGAAGAATAAAACCACAATCAATAGAAGATAGGAAATAATTAAAATCAGAGCTGAAATCAATAAAACTGAGATTAAAAAACAGTTCAAAAAAATCAATGAAACAAAAAGTTGGTTCTTTGAAATAATTAACAAATTGATGAACCCTTGGCTAAGCTAACCAACAAAGAAAAAAACTCAAATTGTTAAAACCTGTCATGACAAGGAAATATCATCACTGACATTACTAAAATACAAGAGATCATCTGAAAATATTTTGAAAATTTATACTGCAATAAGCTAGAAAATCTTGAAGACATCAATGAATTCCTAGAAACATACAACCTACCCAAACTGAACCAGGAGAATATAGAAAATTAAAACAGACCAATTTCAAGTAAGGAAATTGAAGCAGCCATCAAAAGCCTAACAACAAAGAAAAGACCAGGACTGGATGGATTCTCAGCAGAGTTCTACCACATTTTTAAAGAAGAATTAATACCAATCCTCTTCAAATTATGCCATGAAATTGAAAAGGAAGGAACTATCCAAACACCTTATATGAAAATGGTATTACTCCGATGACAAAACCAAAGATACATCAGGGAAAGAAAACTTCAGACCAACATTCTTGATGAACATAGGTCAAAATTCTTAATAAAATACTAGAAAATCACATATAAAATCACATTTAAAAGATAGTGGACCATGACCAGGTGGGTTTCATCCCAGGAATGCAAGGTTTGTTCAACTTATGGAAATCAATAAATGTTATTCATCACATAAATAGATTTAAAGACAAGAATCACAAGGACCCAGCCTGGTGCCCACCTGCCCTGCACAAATCCAGAACAGCAATGCAGCTCCCATCTACCATCATGTGGCAGCCTCCATCCTGGGACATCTCTGCCACCATACTGGATTACTACCAACACTGCCACCACCACCATATTTATTTGGGGCAGTTTCCATGTTGGGACACTGGCCAGAGACTAGAAGCTCATTATCAAGGTACCTATAGGTTAGCCGCTTCTGCCTCCACCAACTAGGGATGTGATCACTTCCATCCAGGGATAACAGCCAGGACCTAAAAGACAATCACTGAGAGTCCTGCAGGATTGGTTACATTTGAGGTATCCCTGCTAGGTGTGCTAATAGCCACCATCTTGCTGCAGAGGCAGGAGAGAGCCTTGCAAGGCATCAGTACATAGGAAAAGGGAGTGAGGGCATCTCGATCCCAGCTCATCCAGTCAACCAACCTGGCACCCACCAGGATCCCAGAGACAACTCGGGCAGCACTTGTTGGGACCTGACATCAGCCTGGTCCAGGCTCCCTACCCAATATAGCACCCACCAATTACCTGGTCCTGCCCATTTGGCAATCAAGAGGGCCCTCCAGCTCCTCAATCCCCATTCTCCCAACCTGAAGAATGAAATGGAAAATCAAATACAAGCGGCTTACAGAACACCAAAAGCACAACATTACCACAGATGCACACCAAGGCACATTATAATGAAAATACCTAACACCCAAAATAAAAATAGGATGTCAAAGGCTGTGAGAGAAAAGTGTTAGATTACATATAGAGGAAACCCAATTCAGATATCAGCAGATTTCTCAGCCCAGACCCTAAAAGCTAGAAGGACCTGGAACAATAAATACAAAACTCTGAAAGAAAAAATAGAAGTCAACCAAGAATTTAATATCCAGCAACACAAAGCTTCAGATTTGATGAAGAAATAAAAAGCCTTCCTTTTGTGAAAGCCTTCACAAAAGTGAAAAGAAATTACAAATAGAAAACCTGCACTACAGAACATTCTCAGCAAAATATTCCATGAGGAAGAAATGAAAAACAACAATGAAAGTTAGCAGAGAGAGGAAATACCCTAAAGGAAAAGGGAATCAAAGGAGAAACCAAGTCAAGATAAAAAAAAAAAACAAAAATAAAGCAAAATGACTGGGAATACAAATCATATCTCAATAATAACCCTGAATGTTAATGGCCTAAACTCATTAATCAGAAGATATAGACTGGTAGATTGGATTTTTTAAAAGGACCCAGTATTATACTGCCTTAAAGAGACCCATCTCATAGGGAAAGACATCCATAGACTGAAGGTGAAAGGATGGTAAAAAAATATCACACACATGGACTCAGTAAAAAAAAAACAAAAAAAAAAAAAAAAAAAAAAAACAGGAGTTTCCATCCTCATATCAGATAAAGTGGACTTCAGGCCAAAGTTCGAAGGGATAAAAAACAACATTTCATAATGCTTAAGGGAAGCATAAATCAACAAGACATAACAAAAGTAAATATTTATGCCCCCCAAAATGGAGCATCAATGTACATCAAACAAACCCTTTTCAATTTCAAGAATCAAATAGACCACAACACAGTAATACTGGGTGACTTTAACACACCTCTCTAATCACTGGATGGATCTTCCAAAGAAAACTGAACAAAGAAACCATAGAACTCAATAAAACAATCAATAATTTCAATTTAACAGACATATATAGAATATTCCATCCATCAATGAGTGAATAACTTTTTTCTTAGCAGCACATGGACCCTTCTCTAAAACAGATGATATTTTATGCCACAAAGCAACTCTTAGCAAATACAAAAAAATGGAGATACTACCTTACATTATATCAAATCATAGTGGAATGAAATTAGATATCAATGATAAAATAAAAATAGAAAGTACTCCAACACTTGGAGACTAAATAATACACTATTGAATTATGTATAGTTAGCAGAACACATTAGGGAGGATATAAAAAATTTCTTAGAGGTAAATGAGAACAACAATACAACATATCAAAATCTCTGGGAAACTATGAAAGCAGTACTAAGAGGAAAATTCATTGCATGGAATGCATTCAATAAAAGAAGAAAAAGTTAACAAATAAATGACCTAACATTACAGCTCAAAGCCCTACAAAAAGAAGAACTGATCAACAGCAAAAGTAGCAGAAGACAGGGAATAATTAAATCAGAGTTGAAATCAATGAAATTGAAACAAAAGAAACTATTGAAAAAATTGACAAAACCAAAAGTCGATTCTTTGAAAAAGTAAACAAAATAGATTTACCCTTAGCCACACTAACAAAGAAAAGGCAAGAGAAAACTCAAATTACTAAAATTTATGATGAAATAGGAAATATCACGACAGACACCATTGAAATACATTACATAATTAGAAGCCAGTTTGAAAATCTATACTCCAGCAAAATAGAAAATCCCAAAGACATTTACAAATTTTTAGAGACATGTGATCCCCCCAAACTGAATCAGGAGGACATACACAATTTAAAGAGATCAATTTTAAGCAATAAAATAGAAGAAGCCATCAAAAACCTATCAACCAAGAAAAGCCTGGGACCAGACGGATTCTCAGCTGAGTTCTACAAGACCTTCAAAGAATTTGTACCAATACTCCTCAAAGTATTCCATGAAATAGCAAAGGAAGGAACCCTTCCAAACCCTGATACCAAAACCAGACAAAGATACATTGAGGAAAGAAAACTTCAGACCAATATCTCTGATGAAAATATATGCAAAAATTCTTAACAAAATTCTGGAAAAATGCATACAAAACCATATTAAAAAGATAGTGTACCATGATCAAGTTGGTTTCATCCCAGGGGTGCAAGGTTGGTTCAACATTCAGAAATCAATAAATGTAATTTATCATATCAGTAGACTGAAAGATAAGAATCATATGATCATTTCAATAAATGCAGAAAAAGCATTTGATGAAATATAGCACCCCTTCATGGTTCAAAACACTAGAAAAAATAGGGATAGTAGGAACATACCTCAACATTGCAAAGGCTATCTATGCTAAGCCCATGGCCAACATCATTCTAAATGGAGAAAAACTGAAAGCATTCCCCCTAAAAACTGGAACAAGACAGAGATGCCCTCTTTCACCACTTCTTTTCAACATAGTCCTTGAAACTCTGCCAGAGCAATTACATGAAAGAAATTCAAGGGATACAAATATGAAAAGAAGAATTCAAATTATCATTATTTACTGATGATATGATTCTATATTTAGAGGATCCAAAAAATTCCACCAGAAAATTTCCAGAACTAACCAATGAATTCAGTGAAGTAGCAGGATATAAAATCAACATTCAGAAATCTACTGCTTTTCTATTCATAAGAGATGAATTTTTGGAAAGACAAATTAGGAAAACTACCCCATTCACAGTAACCTCAAAAATAAATACTTGGGAATCAATGTAACAAAAGAGGTGAAAGACTTCTACAATGAGAAATACAGAACACTAAAGAAAGAAATTAAAGAAAACCTTAGAAGACAGAAAGATCTTCCATGTTCTTGGGTAGGCAGAATTAATACTGTCAAAATGAACATTCTACTAAAAGTACTATACAAATTCAATGCAATCCCAATTAAAATCCCAATGGAGAATGGAGGAAGGATAGATAGCATAGAGGGAAGGGAGGGGTGGGGGCGGGGTGGGGGGTAAAAATAATAACAGAATGTGTGATAGATACCATTGCCCTGTGTACATGCATGAACGCACAGATGGTGTGACTCTACTTTGTGTACAACCAGTGAAACAATAGCTGTACTCCATTTGTGTTCAATGAATCAATAAGTAAATTTTAAAAATTTTTAAAAAATTTTAAAAAAAATCCCAATGTTGTACCACATAGAAATAGAAAAAGCAATCATGAAATTCATTTGGAAGAATAAGAGATCCAGAATAGCCAAAGCAATCCTTAGCAGGGAGAGTGAAGCAGGAGGCATTATAAAACCAGACCTTAAACTATACTACAGAGCAATAATAACAAAAATGGCATGGTATTGGCACCAAAATAGACATGTAGACCAATGGTACAGAAAAGAGGACACAGAGACAATCCCACATAAATACAGTTATCTCATGGTAGACAAAGACACCAAAAATATTCACTGTAGAAAAGATAGCCTATTCAACAAGTGGTGCTGGGAAAACTGGAAATCCATATGTAACAAAATGAAATTAAATCCCTATTTCTTACCATGTGCAAAACTCAACTAAGTGGATCACAGACTTAGGCACTAGAACAGAGACCTTGCCACCTAACAGAAGAAAAAATAGGCCCAAATCTTCATCATGCTGACTTAGGACCAGACTTCCTTAACAAGACTTCCAACGCAGAGGAAATAGAAACAAGAATCAATAAATAGGAAGGTTTCAAACTAAAAAGCTTTTTTCTCAGCAAAGGAAACAATCAATAACATGAAGAGAGAGCCTACAGAGTGGGAGAAAATCTTTGCTATGTGCACTTCAGATACAGCACTAATCTCCAAAATTTACAAAGAATTAAAAAAACTTAATACCAAAAGTACAAATAACACAAATCAATAAATGGTCTAAGGAACTGATATTTCACAGAAGAATGTATACAATCCATCAACAAATGTATGAAAAAATGTTGAACATCTCTAGTAATTAGAGAAACACAAATCAAAACTATCGTAAAATTTCATCTCACTCTAATTAGAATGTCTGTTATCAAGAACACATGCAACAATAGGTGCTGGCAAGGATGTGGGGGAAAAGGCATACTCACACTTTGCTAGTGGGACTGCAAATTGGTGCAGCCACTCTGGAAAACAGAATGGAGATTCCTCAGAAAACTTCAGTTGGAACCACCATTTGGCCCAGCTATCTCACTCCTTGGCCTATACCCAAAGGAGGTAAAATCAGCATACTACAGTGACACAGCCACATTAATGTTTATAGCAGCTCAATTCACAATAGCTAGATTGTGGAACCAACCTGGATGCCCTTCAATAGATGAATGGATAAAGAAACTGTGGTATATATACACAGTGGAATATTATTCAGCCATAAAGAAGAATAAAATTATGGCATTTGTAGGTAAATGGATGATGTTGGAGACTGTTATGCTAAGTGAGATTAGCCAATCCCAAAAATCCAAAGGCCGAATGGTCTCCCTGATAAATGTATGATGATGCATAATGCGGGGGGGAAGGGTGGCAAGAATGGAGGAAGGATAGATAGCATAGAGGGAAGGGAGGGGTGGGGTCTGGGTGGGGGGGTAAGAATAATAACAGAATGTGTGACAGACATCATTGCCCTGTGTACATGTATGAATGCACAGATGGTGTGACTCTACTTTGTGTACAACCAGAGAAACAATAGCTGTACTCTATTTGTGTTCAATGAATCAATAAGTAAATAAAAAGAAGAAGAAACAGAGACAGTAGATAAATTAACTTTTAAAAGTTTTCATATATCAAAATATCATGAATACCTTAAATAAAATCCAAGAATAAGTGGCAGATAAAATGCTTTCATCATATATGGCAAAGAATCTAAATATTCAATATATAGAGAGGTTTTACATAGAAGTAAAATAAATTGAATAATCTATAATATAAATTAGCAAAGAACACATACATAGAAAAAATGCAAATTACTTTTAAATATATGAAAAATGATCAATTTGCTCATACGAAAAGAGAGACAAAATTAAACTAAAATAAATGATCATTTCCCATCTATGATTGAAAATGATAAGACTATAATAATGTGTGAGACTAGGATGTAAAGAGACACCTTTGCTCATTATTGGTAGTAATTAAACCAGGAAAATCCCTTTTAAGAACAATTTGGCAATATTTGTCAAAATTATAAATGTATATACTAGTGATCCAGTGGTCCCAGTATTAGCCACTTATCCTATGACTCTACATGCATGTAAACAATGATGTATGTACAAAGAGAATGCCTTGAAATTATTTGAAATAGCAAAAACCTACAAACAACTTGGGAATTGGTTAGACAAATTATGGGATAGTCACATATTTCAGTACAATGCAGCCATTACAAATGAGAGATAGCTATTCGTAATGAAATGGAAACATCACCAAGGCACATGGATAAATGATGAAAAACAAGGTTCAGAATTGTGTATATAATATCCAATCAGGGAGATAAAATTATGGAGAAATTCTTGCATATGAACAGGTTGGAGTGGTAGAATAGAGCAATTTATTCTTCAGTGTATAACCTTTGGTAGTTTTTGTCTTTTCCCCTGTGGGTACATATTATTAAAAATATAAGATAAGAAAAAAGGTCAAATTTTTGAAACCTCTGTGATGTACAAACTCTTTGAGAGTTTAGAATTTTCATGTAAACACTCAGAAAACAGAACTGACACATTTTCAGAGGGGAAAATGGAATACAAAATTGTTTCATCTTAGTTTTCCAACTTATCCAAATTTTAATGTAGAAAAATTACATATTGCTAATGTGAAAACAGTCAAGCTGAAGTTCAGCCATGACTACTGCAGAGCTGAAACTGAAACTTTCCAACTACCCAAAGAAAGGCAAGATCTATAATTATAGGTAAGGGAAGGGTAATGAACAGATAGGTGCTAGACACGACACTCTACATGTACTTTATTTTAAAATATACTTTATTTTGTATTGTAGTTTGGGGTTCACAGAAAAATTGAACAGAATTACAAGATTTCTCACATACCCCTATCCCCACACATTCACAGTTTCCCCATTACCAACATCCCCCTCTAAAGTGATATATTTGTTACAACTGAACAGTGGCACACCCTTATCACCCAAAGTCCATAGTTTACATTACTTTACATCACACACTTGGTGTACATTCTACCAATTTGGATAAGTTTATAATTACATATTGCATACACTTTCTCATTTAATTTTCATGGCAAATATGTGATGTAGGAGTTATCTCCATTGTACAAAGGAAGAAAAAAACTAAGAGAGGAATGAATTTGCCCAGAATGACATGGCTAGTTCCTCTGAGAAAGCAAGGAGATAATAATTCACCTTCCATGATATTTATCAGAGGTTCACTGATCAAAAGGAATAAGAGAGAAAAACCATGGCACACACATCCAAGATGGCAGTCTAGAGGGAGGCTGTGTTTCTTGTTGCTCTGTAACTCGAGTTTCAAGCAGAGGAAAATCTGTTTCTCTGTGAGGCAGTCTTTGCTGCTCATTGATCCCCTGCTGTTTACCTCATTTGTCCACCACAATCACCCGCAGTCTGCTGGCATATCGACTACTTTTTGAGTGCAGGTTGCTCACTGACTGCCGCCTATCATCCACCATTTGCCCATTTGCCTGCTTCTTGCCTGACCATCACCTGACTTTCACCTACCCATCACCCACTGCCTGAGGTCCACCTACTGGTAGCCTTCCAGCTGCCTGCTGTTGCCTAGAAGAATATCGTCACAGTACCCACAGGTTTGGTTACACTTGGCTGCTGCCATTTTGGGGCAACAGCCAGGACCTACAGGACCCCCAGCTCGACTGACCATGCCCCATCTCCAGTACCCCCCGACCCAACCGACCATGCCCCACATTTACTCGGTGCCCATATCCCATGATGCAGCTCCCCATTTGCCAACAAGTTTGGAAGCCAGTGCAGGCATCTTGGGTTATACTGGAAGTGGAGGCTGCCATCTTTAGGTGGGGCCAATCCCATCCTGAGATGCCTGCTGGAGATTGGAAGCTCATTGTCAAGTACCTCTCATGCATCGGGCTACTAAATCTGGGAGATTTGAATAGTATATGACTGTTATAGGGTAGACTTTTTTTCTTCTTTTGGAAAATTTTTAAGTTTTATTTCTTTATTTTTCTTGCTCTCTATTTTCCTTTAGTTTACCTGTTTCCTCAGAGTCTCTTTCTCCCTTTTCTCATGCTAACAACCAACTTCTTTTGATTCCATTTTCATTCTTCCTATGATCTAGTACTTCTATGTACTTTTCTTATCCAATTAACAGTTACATCCTACACCCCTCCCCATCCTCTTTGTCCACCATTAGAAATTTTAGACTTCATTGCAAATCTATTTGTTTTACTGTAGATAATAATTGAACTCATCCTCTCTGTTCATTATGACAATATTGTTAACATCTTCATAGGGGTTATCTGCTTTAGGGCTGCATATTGTCTGTACTGGGTGCTGCTAATATTGATCTCCCCCTTAAAGAAGAGGTTTTGGGAATCTACAGGGTCACTATAAGACTCTTGGTGGAAAAGTGCAATATCCCTGATTTGCATTGCTAGAGAGGAAGGTACATGAACAACATGAAAAAAATGGGAAGAAAGTGTTCCAAATAAACCAAGATTCTATATTAATAGAATAAAATGACAGCATGGTAGAAGAAATGTCAGAAAAGGAGTTCAAAATATACTTAATTAAAATGATTCACGAAGCAAAGGATGAGATAAGAGAACAAATGCAGGCAATGAACAATCACTCCAATAAACAGTTGAAAGGGCAACTGCAGGAAGCAAAAGATCACTCCAACGAAAAGATAGACATTCTGGAAAAAAAACCAGAAATCCATAAAGTGAAGGAAACAATAAACCAAATAAAAAAACTCAATGGAAAGCATCACCAACAGACTAGATCACTTGGAAGACAGAACCTCAGAAAATGAAGACAAAATATTTAATCTTGAAAATAAAGTTGACCAAACAGAGAGGATGGTAAGAAATCATGAGCAGAACCTTCAAGAACTATGGGATATCATGAAAAGACCAAATTTAAGAATTATCAGGATTGAGGAAGTCACAGAGATACAAACCAAAGAAATGAACAACCTATTCAATGAAATAATATCAGAAAATTTCCTAAACCTGAAGAATGAAATGGAAAATCAACTACAAGAAGCTGACATAACACCAAATGTACAAAATTGCAACAGATCCAACACCAAGGCACATTATAATGAAAATGCCTAACACAAAAAATAAATATAGAATGTTAAAGGCTGCAAGAGAAGAGAATCAGATTATATAGGGGGAAACTAATACAGATATCAGCAGATTTCTCAGCCCAGATCCTAAAAGCTAGAAGGACCTGAAACAACATATTTCAAGCTCTGAAAGAACATGTTTGCCAACCAAGAATCTAAAACCCAGCAAAATTAACCTTCAGATTTGAAGACAATATAAAATCCTTCCATGATAAATGAAAGTTAAAAGAATTTACACAAAGAAAGCCTGCACTACGGAACATTCTCAGCAAAATATTCCATGAGGAGGAAATGAAAAACAACAATGTAAGTCAACAAAGGGAGGAACTACCCTCAAGGTAAAACCAATCAAAGGAGAAACCAAGTCAAGTTAAAAACCAAAGCTAAGTCAAAATGACTGGGAATACAAATCATATCTCAATAATAACCCAGAATGTTAATGGCTTAAACTCATCAATCAAAACACAAAGACTGGCAGATTGGATTAGAAAGAATGACCCAACAATATGCTGCCTTCAAGAGACTCATCTCATAGGAAAAGACATCCACAGACTAAAGGTGAAAGGTTGGGAAAAAACATACCATGCACATGGACTCAGTAAAAAAGTAGGGGTTTCCATCCTCATATCAGATAAAGTGAACTTCAAGCCAAAGTTAGTCAAAGGGATAAAGAAGGACATTTCATACCACCTAAGGGAACCATAAATCAAGAAGATATAATGATCATAAATATTGATACCCCAAACAATGGCCCATCCATGTACATCAAACAAATCCTTCTCAATTCCAGGAATCAAATAGACCACAACACAATAATTCTGGGTGACTTTAATACACCACTGTCAGAATGCACAAGAAAATGCTTTCCCCTCAATAGAGTATGTTAGCTAACTTTGGATCTTTGCCAAAGGAGAGAAAGAGAAAAATGGTCTTTAATCTGCAGATTTAATTTACAATTCTCTTTTTTAATGGGTGAAGTTAACTATCTTGTTGTTTATTAATAGCAGATTTCATTTCCTTTTTCTATTTTCTGAAAGTTAAGATTTTTTCAATTTACATATTAGGAAGGAAAGCCCTTTGTGATATGAGATGTAAATATCTCCCTTAGTTGTCTTTTTTAAAAGTTTGTTTATGATACTTCTTTCCATAAAAAATTGATTTTTATGTAACAAAAAGTACCAGCGAAATAATTTATGACTTGGGGATTTTGAGTCATGAAAGGTTAGATAGTTCTTGCTAACTCCAAATTTGTAAAGAAAAAATTTTCAAGTTTTACTATTACTATTTAATGGTTGTGTTATTTTAAAAACACCTTTGGAACATATGGAATTTATCATGGTATATGAGGTAAGGCAGGGGTATTACTTTACTTATCCCTATGACATTTATTGACTGCTTCTTTTTCCCTGTGATTTGAGATGATGTCCTCTTTATACATTCAATTTCCATATGTATCTGAGTGTACTTACATGTGGGCATTCTGTTTTGCTAATAGACTAGTGTGATACTCTTAAATTATTTAGGCTTTTATAAATGCCTTAATGTGTTTTAGTGCTGCTCCCACTTCTGTGTTTATTTTTTTCACTAAATTTAGCATCAGGTGATATAGATTAAAACTGTTATGTTTTCATTGAGTTTTTTTAAATTTACAAATTAATTTACACAATAATATGGTCCTTCTATTTGTAGGAAGGCTATTTTTTGCCTTCAGTGGTATTTTAATTTTTATTTTTAATAGGTCTCACATTTTTATTGACAAACATATTAATATATCTGCTACTGTTATATATGAAATCTTTTCTACTGTTAAATCTTCCAAAAGGTTGTTTGAATATATGTAAGCTACTGATTTTTGTATGTTGATTTTGTACTTGGTAATCTAATTGAGCTATCTTACTATTTATAGTAGCTATAATAAAGTATCTTGAATCTCCAAAACAAAAAAAAATAAGAGATTTTGTCTTTCTTACCAGTTCAGGAAATGTCTAATGAAACCCAGGGGCATATAGCACTTGTGCTTCCCACTTTGAAAATATTAAATTTACAATTAGAGATGGTGCCTGATCTCCATGAATCCCAGACTCCTTATCCATAAAATGGGAAGCACCTATGTAGCAGAGGTGTTTCAAAGTTTCAAAATAAACTCTCTAAGTTGTCTAGCACATTATGGATCCTCAAAAAACAGTAATATCTAGGATTGCTATCTAGATCAACTGAAAGTGAGATTTACATGGACAACAGTGGGATTCTGATTCTAGACTATGGAAATTTATGGAAGCAGGATGGTGAAGGATTTAAGAATGTGACCTCTGGAGTAGTCTTACCTCTTAATGAATACTGACCATGGTTTCCTAGTTGTGTGACCCTGAACAAGTCATTTAACTCCTCTTGGTTTTCATTTCCTCCCCTTTAGAAAGGGAGAGGTGTCGTGTAAGCACTATCTCATAGATTTGTAAGGATTCAATGAGGTAATAATGCATCTGACTTATTAAGCATGTGTTTGGCACATATTAAGTGGTAAGTTAATGGTATGTTTTATTTTTACTCACTTTTCTGAACTTAAATATACATCTCTATGTCTTGTATCAGAACTCATGGATTCTTGGCTTTGGATATCCAAGTACAGAGATACTCATAATAAAGGCAAAGTGAAAACATACCGATAATCACCACCTCTGCTGTAGATCAACTCTTTGGTTTTCCTCAAATACTACCTCCTCCATAATCCTTTATTCCCTAATCCACCCAGAGGGAGACCTAATCGCACTTTACTCAGAGTTCCCACTGCACACCAGTTATACTTCTCTCACAGCATATTTGAGAGTTCATATGCAGGTCATGGTGACCATACAATTTATTATTGAAATTGAGACATTTCTGAAAGTGAAAGGGGGTGCTATTAATCATTTCACTAGAAGAACAAGAATAAACCAGGACAGTCCTAGAAAAACCAAGACATGTGACTCTATACTTAGTAGAATGAGAAGGAGCCTTGGTTCAGGTGAAGCCCAGCTCTACCAGGTATTAGCTCTGTGATCTCTGACAATGCCTACAGAGAGTATGAATTTAACAAATAATAGCTATTATTTTTGTATATTTGTATTACCCAATAAATTGTAAGCCACTTGAGTGGACAGAAAACGTTTAAATTACTTTTATACATACCTAGTATCTCATTTACATATATATGGATAATATTAGGTACTAGCAGAACTGTTGAACAAGTAACACCAGTTACCACCTACAGGGAGGTGTCCCACTACATGGAGGACAACAAATAGTATTAACAATGACTGCCACCAGGAGCACCAGTCAACTCATTCCAGGATGCCAACTTACTCTCAGCTTTGGGGTCACCAAGATAAATATGACTCACATAGGCACTAAAAGGAATACCTCTTCACTCACACAGAGAAGAGACAAAGCAAAATCAGCTTCAATTGTGGTGGAACAGCTAGCATAGGGAAATAATCTGCTCCTACTGCTCTCATGTTGTAAGCATAGAATCCTGTTATCTTTCCACCTAGAACAGATATAACAATGTCTTGGTCAGGTACTGTGATGCACACACTTAAGCAGAACACAAGAAAACATTTAGTCTGAAACAGGGAAAGATATTCCAATATAAACAGTAAGCCTAGCACAGGCCATGAGTGCTCTTTATCTTTTGATAAGGAAGTGATATAGACTGAAGGCATTCTTGTACAGCTAAGCAGGGGGGTCAAAAAGACAGCACTCATGAAGCTGATTTTCCTAGGAGTTTTAAATGAATATTGATTGGGTGAATGTGAGTAAACATTTAATTATTCTGTCTGGAGTTCATATTCCTAACTAGGTATTCTAGGGTTGTTTGAGAGGGAGAAACCAGTGTCACCAAGTAGGCATTGAGAATGGGAATATTGGCACTAAGGAATTCATGGTAATCTATTGATTAGCAAATTAATTTAAATATTCAAATATTTATCAAGTGCTTAACACTAGATACAATGGTAAATTAGACTTCTTCATTGTCCTCTTGGAGCTCAGTGTTTATGGAGGTTATTATCAAGGGAAATGTTAATTCAGTGTTCTGATAGAAGCAGACCCAGAAGGTAGCACTCATATCTAGACCTGGAGAGTAAGATCTCATTTCTAGAATAATAGAAATTTAGAGCTAGCAAGGATCTCAGAGAACACTTTAATCTGTCACAACAATAATAAATATTGACCACATTTGTTGAATGCTATGTATTGGACAGTAGATTAACTGATCTGTTATGTCCTTAACCTCACATTTCCTTGAAACAGGGATAATCGATGTCCTTATTATATAGATGAGGAAACCAAACATCTGAGAGGTTATGTGGCTTCCCCAAGGTCACACAGATAGGAAGGTGTAGGGCTGAGTTTTACCTAATACTTATCTGATTGGCAAGGCCTGGACCATTTTTTGCTATAGAATTTTCCCTGCCTTTGTAGAAAGTACAAAGGAGTTCATGAAACCCATGAGCTCCAAGTTCCCAGACCTGCACTCCTGGGTCATTATCAGTGCTCTAGGAACAGGCTTCAGTGAATACTGATCTCCAGAAACCATTTTCAGAGTCAGAATTCTGGCCCACATATAGAAACTCCAGCTACTCCAGCTAGTCAGTCTCTCTCTCTCTCTCTCTCTCTCTCTCTCTCTCTCTCTCTCGTTTGTGTGTGTGTGTGTGTGTGTGTGTGTGTGTGTGTGTGTGTGTTTATTAATCCTGTTTGAAGTTAGAGAAGTCAAGTTTTCTGCCAGGTCTTGAGTAATCAGTGAGGACTCTGAAGATCAGCCAGACTTTTCTGTTACTTGGGAATCTCCTATACTTTGGGTCAGAGGCCCCACAAGATCACCAGGTCTATACTATCTAGTTCCTGTGCATGTATTGGGAAAGGGGCTTGTATCCTATATCATACTGTGCTAACTTTTTAGAACAACCCTCGACTTAGCCCTGGGAACAGTATCTGTTTTTGCTAGGCTCTTTCTGTTATGGTTTGGATATAAGATATCTCTCCAAACACTCATGTGGTGATGTAGGAATGTTCAGAGAGAAAAATTGTTAAGTTGTGAGAGCTGTAATATAATAAATGAGTTAATTCACTTGATAAATTAATAATTGGAATGGATTACTGAGGGGATAACTGTAGGAAAGAGGGTATGGCCAGAGGAATTAGGTCACTGGGGATATGTCCTGGGGGATTTTATTTTGTTCCTCACTCCTAACTTTCTTTCTCTTTCCCTCCCCTATCAGTCTGCTTCCCAGCTGCCATGAGCTGAGCAGCTTTCCTCCATTGCACCCTTCCACCATGTTATTCTGCCTCACCTTGGGCCCAGAGCAATGGAGACAACTGACTATAGACTGAACCTCTGAAGCTGTGAACTGCAAATAAACTTTCTCACCTCTAAGTTGTTCTTGTCAGGTATTTTGGTCACTGACAGAAAGCTAACATACCTTTCCCTCCATCTAAGGGAGCCCAGTCATAGATAGCTCAGATACCCTGTAGTCCAGAAGAGAAAAGAAAGAATCCACTCAGAGAAGCACAGTTTGACCATCTGTTCATCTTTGAAGGTTAAGGTTTCTCTTCCTAGCCTGGAAGCTAGCTATCCTAAAACTGAGGCTTGAAAATACTTCTGCAGGTGGGAATGTGTGATGGGACAACTCAGGGATCACCTGTACAACTCCCTGGGAAATTAGTGTGCTCTTTGAGTCATTTTTTATAGAGAGCCCCTCCCTTCAATAATGGTTCCAAAAATACACTTGTCTGAGTCCTGGGTCTCAGAAGATCCAGTCTCAATGATAACACCCTTGTTGTTACCCTAATCTCAAGTATCTTTACTGGCAACTTTTAGTTGATGTGATTGCATTTATGTTGGTGAAGGAAAAAACAAAGTATGTACCTGAAGTGACACAGAGAGGAGTTAGAATCTGCTGTGCCATCAACTAGTATTGTAGTATCAGTTGATCCTCTCTGTAACTCACTATCCTTATCTGTCAAATGGAAACTAATGATGCTTACTCTGATGGGAAGCTGTGTGGACTATATAAGGAAATGCATAAAAATTCTCTGCAAATGTAAAAATGGAGTAGAGGTAGCCTAGTGCCTGTCACATAAAAAGTGTACAAAGAAACATATAGTCGTAATAAAATGTGAGTTAGGGAGCTGCCTAGTGACAGGTAATTTGAATGGAGAACAGCTAAACAAGAATCCAGCTGATTCCTCTACTCAAAGGCAGCTAGTGTCCCTCTCCTCACATCCCAGAGCACGCTGTTATCCCTTTTAACTTTGTTGAAAACATGGTTAAAGTTGGCTAATCTGTAACAACCATCTCTGACAGTAATCTTCACTTTGTCTAATCTAGTGTTTTATTATTAAGTATATATTGGACTGAAATAGAATTTCTTGAATTTATTCACAGTAAACACAGCTTTGCAAATTACCCACTTCACCCCTTCCAGATGGTGGTTAGAAATTCTGGCCAAATGCAAGCATTTATTGGGTGTATTTATTTAGGTGCCAATTTGGGTTCAAAATATGCCCTCTGTTACTTGTGTGCAAATAAATGGAAATTTATTTTGAGAATTTGAAGGCAAATTTTTGACACTGGCTGGTAATATAAACAATTAATAGTCAAGTTATCAGTGATCACTATATTTTCTGGCATTTAGGGATTTAAGATGAGGTGGATGGGTCCACATATAATGAGCACCAAAGTCAATGCTTTCTGTATGAAGATAATGTGCAGTTCATTTAAGTGTTTCCATCTGGAGCTTGAAACTCTTTTGTACCCTCATCAATATGTGAAAACAAATTTGAATCTATGATAAAGTGATAGGTTTTGCCATACTCCAAACAAAGTGATTTGCCATGGAATTTAGGAGAGTTCCAATAGAGTTACTAGTTAAGCATAAGAATGGCTCAAGGAACAATACAAGTCTAAAATACTGACTCACTTTCTTAGTGACTAACAAACATTGAATTGTACTTTTTGAGGCAGAGGTACAGAACAAAGTCATCTCAAGTTCCCAGCAATCAGTGGGAATTTCCAAATTAAATCAATCATGAGCTGTGTGAATTTAGAGCTTCCCATTTGACATAGCTCTTTGGATGATGCAACATTCACTCAGTGAATAAACTCCCAGCATTTCCTCATTAATAGGTAAATAACATTTTCTCCAATAAATATTCATTGAACAAACTGAGTACACTGACCAGGGTTACAGGGTTACAAGACCCTGCCCTCATGGAGATTTACTAGAGACACTAATGAAGTAAATAAGTAAATGATGATTAAATACTATAATAATGGTAAAACAGAAATAATGGGAAGCTATAATGGAGAACAGAGGAATTGGGGAAAATGGTTCTTTCCTACTTTTTTTACTATGCTAAATATGCTTATGTGAATATTTTCTTCCAACATTTGGCTTGCATATTCATTTTTAATGGTATGCTTTGATAAATAGATGTTCTTTATTTTCATTAAGTCTAACTGGCCAATATATTTTGTTTATTTCTTTGTTTTATATGTAAAAATGGTGAATAGTCCTATATTACAAAACTATGTTTTTCACAGGAGATTTATAGCATAGACATATTTATATCTATGATCCATCCTGAATTACATATTGAGAATGGTGTGAGGTTGGGGTCAAGATCTACTTTTCTCTATATTGTTACCCAGTTACTTCAACACCATTTCTGGAAAAGATTTTATTGTCCCAATTGAACTATATTGGAACATTTATCAAAATCAATTCATTTCAGAAGGTTGAGTTTATTTCTGGAAGCCCTATTCTGGTTTTTTTTTTTTTTTTTTGGAACCAGGGATTGAACCCAGGGGCACTCCACCACTGAGCCACATCCCCAGTCCTATTTTGTATTTATTTAGAGACAGGGTCTCACTGAGTTGCTTAGGGCCTCGCTAAGTTGCTGAGGCTGGCTTTGAACTCGAGATCCTCCTGCCTCAGCCTCCCAAGTGCTGGGATTACAGGTGTGTGCCACCATGCCCGCCTAAGCCATATTCTGTTTTATTGTTTTTTTTCTCTTCTTATGTCAGTATCACAGTTTTAATTACTGCAACTTCATAATAAGACTTGAAATTATATATATATCTATACATATACATATATTGTATATATGTGTGTATGTATGTATCTATAAATAAATATATATATACACATACACTACCAACTTTGCTTTTTGTTTTCAAGATTTATCTATTCTAGCTACTTCCTTCTCTAAATTTTAGATACAGCTTATCAATTTTTATAAAATAAACTTTCAGGATTTTTCCTTTATTGCATGAATCTATCAATTCCTTTGAGAAGAATATATGTATATTTGAAGCAGGGTCTCACGAAGTTACTCAGGGACTAAGTTGCTGAGGCTGGCTTTGAACTTGCAATCCTCCTGTCTCAGCCTCCTGAGCCACTGCAATTATAGGTGTGCAGCACAGCATCCAACTGGATATATTTATATTTAGTCTTTATGCAGAAATTTTTGTGATTTTCAATGTAAAGATAGTAATGCCTGTTGCTAATTATTATTCCTAGATCATATTACATTTTGAAGCTTCTACATTTTCCTTTCTAATATTTACCCATTTGGTTTATTTAACCTCTTTTATTGCACTTGATATTATCTCCAGAACAATGTTCAATAGAAGTGGTGAGAATTAGCATCCTTGCCTAGTTCTGAATTTCAGAGCGTGTTTATATTTCATTATTAAATATTATGAGAGGTGTTGGCTACCAGATGGAGGAAGTTTCCTTCTATTTCTATTCCACTGAATGTGTTTTTTAAAATTTTTAACAGGTATTGAATTTTGTCTTCTTTTCTTTAATTTTTTATTTGTTCTTTCTAGGTATATATGACAGTAGAGTGTATTTTGACATATCATACATACATGGAGTATAATTTCCCATTCTTGTGGTTGTACATGATGTGGAGTTACACTGGTCAAGTATTCATATATGAACATAGGGAAATTATGTACAATTCATGTTACTGTCTTTCCTCTTCCTATCCTTCCTCCCTTCCCTTCATTCCCCTTTGTCTAATCCAAGTACTTTTATTCTGCCCCCACCTCCACCCTTATTGTGTGTTAGCATCTGTATATCAGAGAGAACATTTGACCTTTGATATTTTGGGATTGGATTTTTTCATTTAGCATGATAGTCTCCAGTTCCATATATTTACCAGCAAATGCCATAATTTCATTCTTCTTTATGGCTAAGTAATATTCCAGTGTGTATATATACCACATTTTCTTTCCATTCATCTGTTGAAGGGCTCCTAGGTTGATTCCATAGATTAGCCATTGTGAATTGAACTGCTATAAACATTGATGTGGCTGTGTCACTGTAGTATGCTGATTTTAAGTCCTTTGGGTATAAACCGAAGAGTGGGAAAACCAGGTCACATAGTGGGTTCCACTCCAAGTTTTCTGAGGAATCTCCATCCTGCTTTCCAGAGTGGTCATACCAATTTGCAACTCCACCAGCAATGTATGAGTGTGCCTTTTTCCCCACATCTTCGCCAACAACTATTGTTGCTTGTATTTTTGATTACTGCTACTTTGGAGTGAGGTGAAATCTCAGTATAGTTTTAATTTGCATTTCTCTAATTGCTAGAGTTGACCATATTTGGGTCATTTGAATAGCCAAATCAATAAATGGATTTTGTCTTCTCACAACTATTGAAATGATCACAATTTTTTCCTTTTATTCTATTAGTGTGATGAATTCAGATTGTTTGGTGAATGTCAAATCACCAATAAAAAGTATAGGTCTGGAGTTTTTTTGTGAGAAAACTTTGTTCAATGATGAAATCACCTAATGACATACTTCTCAGAATATAACTCTATCATTAAGTGATGCAGAACTATATTCTGTATGTTTCAAGTTTTTTGTAATGTTTGAGAGTTATTTTGTGGCCCAGTATAAGGTCTATTTTTTTTAATGTTCTATGTTCACAGAAAGTGTCCTTTGCAGTTGTTGTCTATAATGGTTTGTTCATTTCATTTAAGTCAAGAGTGCTTGTAGCCATTATTTATTCAAGCACTTTTATACCCTGTGGTGTGTCTCCTTCTGACTTCAGAAACTATTTTAACATTTGATGTTATGACATAGTTCACAGTTCATTTTTCCTTAGAAAGTGATACATTTTATTGATCAAATCTTCATGTTTACTTATCAATTGTACTGCAAGGTCTAATCTACTTTTTTCTGCATGACTGGGGATGAAACCCAGGGCCTCATGCATGCTATGCAAGTGCTCTATCACTGAGCCACATCCCAACCCTCTAATCTACTCTTAAATACACCCCAAAATTTATGAAATTACAAATATTTACTTTTAGTTTTTATCTTTTCATTTAGTTTTATTTTTTACTGTTTCCATACTTCTACTGATATTTCTCATCTGAACTTTTCAATGTGAGTATAAGTAAGGATACACATTTTCAACTTAGAACAACCAAACCCTATCCCATGATTTTCAATATGATGATCTCCTTTTCATTACTTCCCAAATAAGCTATAACTTCAAATCTGTAGGTCCCATTTAGCAAGGGAGTATTTAAGAAAATCATTTTTAATTTCCAAGTTCTTAAGATACTTTTGGTCATATTTTTATTGGTTCATTCTAATTTCATTTTATTATTATAACCAGAAAATATGATTTGTAAAATCGTGTCTGGCTTCTGATCAGATTATGTTAATATTCTTTTAATAGAAGAAGAAGTTCCCCAGGTAGAATGGCTATCATAAAAAAGACATAACATACAGGGTGTGTGCCTATAATCCCAGCAATGTGGCAGCCTGAAGCAAGAGGATCACAGTGTGAAGCTAGCCTGGGAAATTTAGCAAGATCCTGTTTCAAAATTAAAAATTGTAAAAAGGGCTGACGATATAGTTCAGTGGTAATATACCCCTGAATTCAATCCTGAGTATTGGAAATAATAAAGCTGACAAGGATGAGGAGAAAAGGGAAATCTTATATACTGTTGGTAGGAATGTAAATTAGTGCAGCCACTATGGAAAACAATATGGAGATTCCTCAGAAAACTAAAAATAGAACTACCATATGATCCAGCAGTTCCACTTTTGGGTATTCATCCAAAAGAAATGAAATCATTATACCAAAAACATACATGCACTTCCATATTTATTGCAGCATTATTCACAATAGCCAAAATAATGAATTAACCTAGAAGTCCTTCAGTTGATGGATGTGAAAAGAAAATGTAGTATATTTACACAGTATAATTTGATCCTAAAAAGTGAAATGATGTCATTTGCAGCAACACAGATGGAACTTCGAAGCCATTATGTTAAGTAAAACAAGCCAGATACAGAAAGATATACACTCATATTCTCACTCTTTTGTGAAAACCAGTAAGTCAACCTTGTAGAACAATGAGTTGGGGTGGGATGCTGGGGCCCAGGCCTGTAATTCTAGTGACTTGGGACACTGAGACAAGAGGATCACAAATTCAGTAACAGCCTCAGCAACTTACTGAGGTCCTTAGCAACTTAATGAGACCCTGACTTTAAATAAAAAGGGCTGGGTTTGTGGTTCTGTGGTAAAGTACCCCTGGGTTTAATCCCCCATAACCAAAAAAATAGTGGTTACTAAAGAGTGGGAAGGGCAGGGAGTAGGAGCAGAATGAAGTTCAATAGGGCACACTAAAAATATAGAATGGAAGAATAACTTCTGTTTCTTAGCACAGTATGGAAACTATTGGTTTAAAAACATGATATATTTCAAAATGTCTAGAAAGTAATATTTTGATGTTCTGAACACATAGAAATGATATATGGTTCAAGACATGGAAATTCTTATTATCCTGATTTGATTATTACACATTGTATACAGGTACTGAATTATCATAATTTACCCCATAAAGATATTCAAATAAAAAACAAAATTAAAGTTAAAAAAGAATTTCAAAAAGAAGTGTATGTATACTCCATATTGTTGTGGAGTGCAATTTAAGAGCAGACTGGTCACCACTGACAAGTCCAAGTCTGAGAGTCTTTATTAAGCCAGCCAGCTGAATGTCTCACACAGTGGCCAAAATGGCTATTGGGAGAACAGCCCCAAGCGTAGGGTTGCAGGGGTTTTTATACCATCAGTCAGTGCATCAATCATAAGTGTCCATTGCTATGATTCAAAACTACAAACTAACATCATGAGATCTAAAATCATAAGCAGAAGGGGAAAGTGGGTCAAAACCACCTTAGTTGAGTACAAGGTAAAGAATGGTCACTAACATCTAGACAATCGTTCTCTGACAGAGTACATTGGTTAAGAAAAAAAGGGACCAAAAAGAAAACAATTTTACATTACATAAGAATTGCCGTTTTGTGTTGCCAAACCTGCTATGCTAAGCAACTGTTGATGGGTACAGAAGCGGGGTGTTCCCTCAGGAGAACCATTTCCTACATGACATGGAGTCTCAAGGTAAAATGGAGTTTGTTTGGTCATTGCCCATAGAGCCTAGCCTATAACATGTCCATGGAGTCAAATGTGTCAGCCTGTCACACATATTTGTAGGATATAAGGTTCTAAATATATTCAGTAAATCAAGTATGTTGCTTATATTCATTATATTCACAATGCTTTCCTTAGGTTTTGTTTTAAGGTTTGACAAAAGCCGAAAGGGGTGTAATAAAACCCCTACTATAACTTTTGTTTGCCTTAAAATTTGAGAAATATTAATATACCTTGAGCTGACCTTTAAGAATATATACTAACTTAATATTTTCTATACTATTTTCTATACTAACTAAATATTTTCTATTTCTTTCTGGTTTTCCTTTTTAAAATTTAGTTTTTTCATTGAAAGATGTTTTTGTCTGGTTAATGTTCCTTAAGTTAATATCATTTAGCCTGATATGCATTGCTCCGTTACTGTTCCATTTTCAATTCCTACAAAAGGAAATGTTATGTCTTTCCTATATACTTATTTCATCCTTGTTTCATAATTTTGCTTCAGATACATTCTTTTGAAGAAAACAAAGCTGGATTGTTCTCTTCTTTCAGTGGGAGAGTTCATCTTGCTCATATTAAAATTGGTATGCTTATGACAATAACCTGAAAAAAATACTTGGAAATTAATTGAATGAAGGAGGTGAAGAAACTCTGCAATAAAAACCATAGAACACTGAAGAAAGTAATTGAAAAAGACCTCAGAATATTGAAAGACTTTCCATGTTCTTGGATAGGCAGAATTAATCTTAGCAAATTTTCTATACTACCAAAAACACTATACAGATTCAATGCAGTCCCCATCAAAAAAACGACATTCTTCACAGAATTAGAAAAGGCAGTTCTACAATTCATTTGTAAAAATAACAAACCCAGAATAGCCAAAGCATTCCTGAGCAAGAAGAGCAATGCTGGAAACATCAAAATACCAGACCTCAAAATACATTACAGAGCTATAGTAGTAAAAAGATGATGATATGGCACCAAAACTGACATGGAAACAAATGGAATAGAAGACACAGAGATAAACTAGCAGATCAAAGATCTAAGAATTAGACCTGACATTCTGCAACTTCTAGAAGAAGATGTAGGCCCAACACTCCAACATGTTGACTGACACAGGCACTGACTTCCTTAACAAGACTCCTAAAGTACAAGAAATATAAGCAAAAAACAATAAGTGGGATGACATCAAATTAAAATATTCTTCACAGGAAAATAAATAATTAAATGTGAATGGAAGAAGATCTTTGCCACCTGCTCCTCAGATAGAGCACTAATATCTAGAATACGTAAAGAACTCAAAAAACTTACACCATAAAATAAATAAATGGGCAAAGGAACCAAATAGACACTTCCCCAAAGAAGAAAGATAAATGACTCAAAAATACATGAAAAAATGTTCAACATCTCTAGCAATAACGGAAATGCAAATCAAAACTACATGGAGATTTCATCTCACTCCAGCCAGAATGGCAATTATCAAGAATGCAAGTAATAAATGTTGGCAAGAATGTAGAGGAAAAATACAATCATATATTGTTGGTGGAACTGCAAATTAGTACAACCATCCTGCTAAGTAGTGTGGAGATTTCTCAAAAAACTAGGAATGAAACCACCATATATATGACTCACCTATCCCACTCCATGGTATATATCCAAAATTTCCTTACAATAGGGAAACAATCACATTGATGTTTATAGCAGCTCAATTCACTATAGCTAGATTGTGGAACCAACCAAGATGCCCTTCAGTAGATGAATGGATAAAGAAAATGTGGTACATATACACAATGGAATATTACTCAGCCATAAAGAACAATGAAATTATGGCATTTGCTGGTAAATGGATAGAACTGGAGACTACTATGCTGAGTAAAATAAGCCACTCATAAAATCAAGGTGGAATGTTTTCTCTGACATGCATAAGAAGTTTATCCAAAATAAGGGGAAGGGGGAGAGAGAAAGGAAATGTGTGTGGGGGCAGTAATTCCATCAAAATAGATTAAAGATTGGTGGACTAGATGAAGGGGACTAATGGGGAGGAAGAAAGAATGGGAAAAGGGAAGAACAGTGGAATGAATCTGACCTAACTTTCCTATGTACATATTTGAATATACCACAGTGAATCTCAAGAAAAATTGGTACACAGCCTTTTTCCTGTCATCTTGTTTTTTGTTTGATTCTCTTTCTTGTTTGTTTGTGTGTGTTTTGTTGTTGTTGCTGTTGTTGTTTTTGCTGGTCAAGTTTTTGTTCCCTTTTATTTTTTTACTGCTTTGGACTGTGTTTTCAATTCTGTCAATGGTTACTATTCCATTTCTAATAATTGTAAATATACTTGTGCTACTCTGTTATGAAATGAAGAGATAACTACATTTCCTCAACCTTCTCTATACTGTTAGAAAAATTTTATTTCATCATTCCCCTCATTTATTCATTTTAGTTCCTTTTGTAGTTTCAGAGCATTAGTAGCCTTCCCTCATAATATGCTACATATTTCAAAAACTGCTATTTTATAGTAGAAATTCCTAATCATACTATGATCATTCATTTAGACGTGACTAAATATAATACTGTTCATTACTGTTCTCTTTCTTTATCTTTCCCTACCTGAGGGCTTCTATTTCTTTTTCCTTTGTCTGGCACCTATGTTATGAAATCTACCTTCTTGAGTAAATTCTTCAGTTATAGTACACATAGTAATATACTTCATAAATACCTACATACTTCCTATGTCTTTTCTTTCAGTATGAAAAGTGAATATTTTTTAGATGTTGATAGACCTTTATTTTATTCATTTATTTGTATGTGGTGCTGAGGATCGAACCCAGTGCCTCCATGTGTTAGGCAAGCGCTCTACCACTGAGCCACAACCCCAACCCGAATATTTTAATAAGTAAAGACTTTGTTGTAACAATATTTTTCCTTTATTAGGTTGTGACTATTACTCCAGTCTTCTGTATTCTGGATTCCAGAATTACAAATGAAAAGTCTAATATGGGTATGATTCTTCTGTCATTGTAATAACTTGCTCTTTGTGTGGACCTCAGGTTTTCCTCTTTCTGTGAATTTCATCAGGCTATGTTTAGTTATATACCTTCTCTAATTAATCCTGTATGAATTTGATGACTTCCAGATTATCAGTTTCAGTTTGCTTTTTTTCCAAATCAAGGTCCTTCTTCTTTATAATCTTTTAAAATATTTCCTCTCCTCCACAATCTTACCCCTCCTTCTGGAACAACTAATACTCTTCTATTCAGCCTCCTGGATCTATCCTCCAAGTACCTCTTCCACAAATATTTCCATTTCTTTGACTTATGCTCTGGTTCTGAATCATTTTTGCATTACATTGTCTAGGTCACTAATACTGAATTCAACAGTGATTATCTTCTCTTTCAGTTCATCAATCAAATTAACCACAAATCATATTATTTAAATTCTACTCAGTATCTTTCAATGTTCCAATTTAATTTTCTTAAGAATTTGTACTGGGTTTTGTTTTGTTTTGTTTTCTAAAATTCTCTCCTGACACTTCCATACTTTTATACAAAGAGGAATGACTGAAAAAGTTGTTCAACAAGGTTTACTTATTGTAATTGAATTTCATTAAGTATGTTATTTGTTTTAATCTTTTCATGTTTGGTTTATCCTCTGTCTTCAGTTAAGGGTATTTGAGTCTCTTGAATAATAGCAGTTTTCTACTCTTTGCACTGAAAGAAAACAACCTAGAAAACAATTAAACCTCAATGAAGCACAGATCAAAAACCTATTATCCAAGAATTCATCAAGTGCAAAAGAAATTCATCACCTGAACTCAGGAAGTGTACAACTCAGTCCACTAGTTCATTTCTACATCAAACCCTGATAGAGGATAATATTAGGCAGTATCCCAGAACCAGAAGTAAACAAGATGAAGCTCTTCTCTAGTTTTGAACTCAGATCTCTACCATTGATCCATGGGCTCCTAGCCAACAAAAAGGATCTCAAGGTTGCATACCTTCTTTGCAACCCAGAGATTCTGATAGAATCTGTAGACTGGAACACAGCATTCAGATTTGACTGCTTGCCTGCTAAGATCTTATTCAAAATGGGAGATGAGGAAAACATGGTAAAGAAAGGATTCGAGCTGGTGGCCCTTATGTATTAACAGATCAGATGTTGACAAACTATGGCTCCCCAACACTTTTACTGTGGCACATGAGCTAAGAATTGTTTTATATTTTTAAATGAAGGGTTAAATTTTAAAAATCAGTATTTTGTGACACATGAAAGATATATGAAATTCAAACATCAGTGTTATTTAAATATACATGTACATTTAACACATATATATTTTTTCTTTTTGTTTATTTATATATTTTTTTATTTTAGGTCATTGTGTAGAAATGGAGTACAATTATCATTTTTCTTGTGGTACACAAAGTAGAATCATACAATTTGTATATTTATACATATACATAGTGTATAGATGTTTGCCTCATTCTATTACCTTTCTTCCCTGCCCCCTCCTCACCCCTCATTTTCCTCTATACAGTTCATCCCTTCTCCATTCTTCCCATGCCTCCCCTGGCCCCCACTATGTGTCATCAACCACTTATAATAGAGATCATTCAGCCTTTGTTTTCTTGGGATTGGCTTATTTCACTTAACATGATCTTCTCCAATCCCATCCATTTACCTGCAAATGTCATAATTCTATTCTTTGTGACTGAATAATATTCCATTGTGTATATATACCATAGTTTCTTTATCCATTCATCTATTGAAGGGCATCGAGGTTGGTTCCACAATCTAGCTATAGTGAAGTAGGCTGCTATAAACATTGATGTGTCTGCATCACTGTAGTCTGCTGATTTTAAGTCCTTTGGGTATAGGCCAAGGAGAGGGATAACTGGGTCCAATGGTGGTTCCATTCCGAGTTTTTGAAGGAATCTCCATACTGCTTTCCAGAGTGGCTGCACCAACTTGCAACCCCACCAGCAATGTATGAGAGTACCATTTTACCCACATCCTCACCAACACCTATTGCTGCTTGTATTCTTGATAATAGACATCCTATTTGGGGTAAGATGATATCTTAGGGTAGTTTTGATTTGCATTTCTCTTATTACTAGAGATGTTGAACATTTTTTCATATATCTGTTGATTGCTTGAAGATCCTCTTCTATGACGTCTCTGCTCATTTCCTTAGCCTGTTTATTAATTGGGTTATTTATATTCTTGGGGTAAAGTTTTTTTGAGTTCTTTATAGATTCTGGAGATTAGTGCTCTATCTATTTGTGTGTGGCAAAGATTTTCTCCCACTCTGAAGGCTCTCTCTTCACATTGCTGATTGTTTCCTTTGCTAAGAAAAAGCTTTTTAGTTTGAATCTTTCCCAATTATTGGTTCCTGCTTTTATTTCTTGTGCTTTGTTAGTCATGTTAAGGACGTCTGGTCCTAAGCCGATATGATGAAGATTTGGATCTACTTTTCGTCTATTAGGGCAGGGTCTCTGATCTAATTCCTAGGTCCTTGATCCATTTTGAGTTGAGTTTTGTGTAGGGTGAGAGATAGGGGTGTAGTTTCATTTTGCTGTATATGGATTTCCAGTTTTCCCAGCACCATTTGTTGAAGAGGCTGTCTTTTCTCCATTGTATGTTTTTGGCTCCTTTGTCAAGTATGAGATACCTGTATTTATGTGGGTTTGTCTCTGTGTCCTCTATTCTGTACCATTGATCTACCTGTCTATTTTGGTGCCAATACCATGCCATTTTTGTTACTATTGCTTTGTAGTATAGTTGAAGGTCTGGTATTGCGATACCTCCTGCTTTGCTCCTCTTGCTAAGAATTGCTTTAGCAAAACTGGAACTAGGCAGGCATGCCCTCTTTCAGCGCTTCTATTCAACATCATCTTGAAACACTAGTGAAAGCAATTAGACAGACCAAAGAAATTAAAAGGATATGAATAGGAAAAGAAGAGCTCAAACTATCCCTTTTTGCTGATGACATGATTCTCTATTTAGAGGAGCCTAAAAATTCCACCAGAAAACTTCTGGAACTCATAAATAAATTCAGTAAAGTAGCAGGATATGAAATTAATGCTCATAAATCCAATGCATTTTTATTCATAAGTGATGAATCCTCTGAAAGAGAAATTAGGAAAACTACCCCATTCACAATATCCTCAAAAAAATAAAATATTTGGGAATCAATCTAACAAAAGAGGTGAAAGACCGCTACAATGAGAACTACAGAACACTAAAGAAAGAAGTGAAAGAGCATCTGAGAAGATGGAAAGATCTTCCATGTTCTTGGATAGGCAGAATTAATATTGTCAAAATGGCCATACTTCCAAAAATGCTATACAGATTCAATGCAATTCCAATTAAAATCCCAATGATGGACCTCATAGAAATAGAGCAATCAATCATGAAATTTATTTGGAGGAATAAGAGACCCAGAATAGCTAACGCATATTTTTTTATTTCATTCTTTAATGTCTGCAGTATGGTAGTTCACATTCCTGATTAAATATCATCACTATTTAATGATACAAGAGTATTATCTCAACAAAATTAATGAATTTGGTCCCAGTAAACAATCGGTGTTTTTAAATATAGCTTTATTGGAATGCAACAATATTCATTCATTTGCATGCTGCTTATGGCTGCTTTCATGCTGCAGTAGTAGAGGTGAGTAGTTAAAACAGAAACAATATGGCCTGAAAAATTCTATCTGATCCTTTATGAAAAACAATGGTTGGTATCTGATATGAATCATCAAAAATGTTTTATAAAAATATATAAATCAATATCATGTGGCAAAAAGTATGACTAAAAAAGCATATTAAGGTGATCAACTTTAGATGTTATTGAGAAGTATAAGCTGAAATACTAAAGTTGTTATCTACTAATGAATATTATTCTCAAAGTTAATGGCTTTAAGATAAAACACTTTTTCTATATTGTTCCAAAATTTCTGTTGCTCAGAAACACAGGAATGACTCAGCTAGGTGATTCTAGTTCAGGTTCAGCACCTGATCAGGGCTGATGTCACCTGAAGGCTTGAGTGAAGCTAGAGAATCTACCTTCAAGGTAGCTGCTGCATATGGTTTCATGTTTACTGTATGCAGGAGTTCTGTGTTTCTCACCATGTGGTCCTTTTCTTAGGATGCTTGAATGCCCTCACAACATGGCAGATAGCTCTCCAAAGTGAACAATTCAAGAGAAACAGCAAAGATGAAACAACTTTTACAACCCAGGCTCCAAATTCATAAATTATTACTTCCACCCTAAATCGATCCCATACTTAACGGAAGAATTAAATCCTACTTTCTTCAGGGAGGAATGTCAAAGAATTTATTATCATATTTATACCAACATGACACAGACGTTAAAAATCTGAGGGTAACAACTGCTATGTTAGAAAATGGATGCATACAATTTTCAAACAAGTATAACAGAAAAGACATAACAAGAAAAATGTTGACTCCAGCAAATCGCAAGAAATATGTCAGGAGAAATTATTACAAAGTTTGATAAATAGAAAGTAAAATTGTGGAAATGAGCCCATGCATATCAATGATTACAATATACTTTTTACATAATAATTTTATATTTTATTTATTCCATTACTGGGGTTGAACATCATGCACATTTGTTAGAAATTATAATTTTAAATTATTTTATTACTGGATATTAAATTTTATTGCTGGATATTACTGGATTTTTAAATTATTTTGTTACATGATATTGGGGTTCATTTTGACATAATCATCCATGCATGGAACAAAATTTGCTCCGATTCAGTCCCCAGTATTTCCTATTTCCTTCCCCTACTCCCTCCCCCTAATTCTCTTCCTCTATTTTACTGTCCTTTATTTATAGGTTGTTCAAAATTGGTAATTTATAGATATACCAAAAGGTGAAATTCACTGTGGTATATTCATATATGTACATAGCATAATTTGGTCAATTTCATTTTATGGTTGTTCCATCTTCCTGTCCCTCCTCCTCCCCTTCAGACCCCTTCCTCTGATCCATTGATCTCCCTTCTATTTTCATGGCCCACCCCATTTTTCCTTATTTTAGTCTAGCTTCTGCATATGAGAGGAAACAGCCAACCTTTGACTTTCTGAGTTAAAATACTTAGGAATAAATCTAATGAAGGAGGTGAATGACCTCTACAATGAAAACTATAGAATACCAAAGAAAGTAATTGAAGAAGACCTTATAAAATGGAAAGACATCCCATGTTCTTGGATGGGCAAAATTAATACTATCATAATATCCATACTACCAAAAGCAATATACAAATTCAATGCAATCTCCTTTAATATATAAATGACATTCTTCACAAAACTAGAAAAAAAGTTCTAAAATTAATTTGGAAGAAATTTGGAAGGAATCCTAAGCAAGAACCATTATGCAGGATGTATCACAATACCAGATCTCAAATTTATATTACAAAGCTCTAATGACAAAAACAGCATGGAATTGGCATTGAAACAGACATGAAGACCAATGGACTAGAGAAGAGACAGAGATAAACCCACATAGATACAGACATTAGTACTTGGCAAAAAGTGTAAAAAATATACATTGGAAAAACGACCACCTTTTAACAAATGGTTTGGTAAAACTCAATATCTATACGTAGAACAATGAAACTAGATCCCTATCTCACCCTGCACCAAATTCAACTCAAAGTGGACCAAGGCCTAGGAATTAGACCAGAAACTTTGCAACTGCTAGATGAAAGCACAGGTTCTAACATATTGTTGTAGGCACTAAATCACTTAACAAGTCCCCTAATGCACAAGAAATAAAACCAGGAATCAATGAGTGGGACTGCATCAAATTAAAAAGCTTCTGTACAGCAAAGGAAATAATCAAGTGTATGAAAGGAGAGTATGTAGAATGGAAGATCTTTGCCAGCTGCTCCTCTGACAGGGGACTAATATCCAGAATATATAAAGACCTCAAAAATCTTAACACCAAAAAAAATTAAAAACCCAATTAATAAATGGTCAAAAGAACTAAACAGACACTACACAAATGAGGAAATATAAATGTGCAATGAATGTATGTAAAAATGTCCAACATATCTAGCAATCAGGAAAATGCAAATCAAAACTACAATGAGATTTCATCTCACTCCAGTTAGAATGGCAATCATCAAGAATGTAAATAAGAATATAAAAAAAGAATAAATTCTGGTGAGGTTGTGGGGGGAAAAGGTACACTGATACATTGTTGGTGGAATTACAAATTAGCACAACCACTCTGGAAAACAGTGTGGAAATTCCTCAAAGAATTAGGAGTAGAACCACCATATGACCCAGATATCCCACTCCTCAATGTTTATCCAAAAGATCTAAAGTCAGCTATAGAACCAGCCCAGCTGCTTGTCAACAGATGAATGAGTTAAGAAAATATTTATACATACATAATGGAGTTTTATTCAGCCATAAGAAGGATGAATTTATGGCATTTGCAGGTAAATGGATGGAAATGGAGAATGTCATGGTAAGTTTTCTCCTATTTTTGAGGGAGATTCTCAGATTTAATTTTTTGAAATATAATTATGCAATTTTTTAAAAAAAGGAACTCACCTAAAATAATGCAAAGTAAAAAACAAAATGAAGTAAAATGACAGGAGAGAGAATATTTGAAAAACAATTAGCAAAAATGATATAATACTGATTAAGAGAAAGTATCACACAAAGATAATCCACCTTATTTTTAAACAGATATGGAATCATCTTAAAGGGTAACCATGCATTCTGTCTCTCTCTCTCTCTCTCACACTCTCTCTCTCTCTCTCTCACACACACTCTCTCTCTCTCTTTCTCCTCTCTCTCTCCCTCCATCCTCTCTCTCACATGCAAAAAAATCCTACATATTGCAAAAGTAAATGTCATAAAACCAAAATTTACTGATGATGATGCAACAAATTTAGACACCACACAGAAAATGGTGACTGGCAAAAAATCTACAAACCAAGAAAGAGATTTTAAAAACTCTCTAGACAGTTATTAAAGATGAGGCATTTTAAATAATGTAGTGCAGCAATTGCAGAAATCAGATTATTCCCCTCTTCTTGTAATTTGTTGTGCTTGTTCTTTGTTTTTGTTGTTGCTACTTCTACTGCTGACTTAGTGACTTTCCTGGATTAACCCTATAAAGTCTGCATGCTTTATCACATTCAGTCACTGAAGTCTCTGGTTAGTCTAGAGGTCAGCTAATGATTGTAAAGAATTTTCATTAAATGCCTTGAATCAATAAGTTTTTCATCCAGGTCAAGGGGCTCTCCTAGCCAACAGCTATGTGTATATATTGCAGCATGCCTTAAACCCTCCAGCAGGTAGTTGTTTTACTTCCAGTTCATACAAACCTCGAGGTCAGTCAGATGTCAGACCTTTCTAGCCTTCTTCATGCACCGCAAATGGTCCCACACATGATGCTGATTTTCTCAAAATGTGATAAATTTTTAAAGATCTCTAGGAATGTTTCATTCCCCAGTTTTCCTTTTCAGTATTTTGATTACCTTGCTATTTGCCCCAACTATTATCTGCATCTCAAGCAGCTAAGATGCTAAAAATGTTGCCCCTGATTCTACAAATGCCACTGGGGAAAAAGTTATTCACCCTAGGAAAACTCTCAGCTAAGATTGTGGAAACAACCTAGATGCCCTTCAATAGATGAATGGATAAAGAAACTGTGGTATATATACACAGTGGAATATTATTCAGCCATAAAGAAGAATAAAATTATGGCATTTGCAGGTAAATGGATGGAACTGGAAAAGAGCATGTTAAGTGAAATAAGCCAATCCCAAAAAAACAAAGGCCAAATGATTTCTCTTATGTGTTGATGACACATAGCGTGGGTGGGGGGAGGTTCAGGAAGAATGGAGAAGGGATGGATTGTTTAGAGGAAACTGAGGGGTGGGTAGGGGGCAGGGAAGGAAAGAGAATGAGACAAACATCTTTACCCTATATATATGTATAAAGATGCAAATTGTATGATTCTACCTTGTGTACAACCAGAAAAATGATAGTTGTACTCCAGTTGTGTACAATGAACTAAAATAAAATTTAAAGAAAACTCTGAGCTAGGTCAAATAAAGACAAAGAATGGGAAGAATAGCATTTTGGAAGCAGGGGACTTTTAAGTAGAAACAAGCAAGTTCTCTTTGAGAAAGCAAAACAATAGCCAGAGTAGCTGGAGAAAAGGGGAAGAGTGGTAGGAGATGTCATCAGAGAAGAGGTGGAGTGAGAACATGCAGACATGTAAACTATGATAATGAATGAGGATTTTATTCCTGTTACAATGGGAAAATGTTAAAACATGTTATTAGCTTTGTAATAGAATGAATGTTCATTGTAAACAAATGAAACAGTATAGAAAAGTACAAAGAAAGTAAACATCACCTGATGCTACCATATAAATCTGTGTGTATAAACCCTCATAGAGATTTAGGAAACTGTGTCATATGACAAAATGGCATGTTATCTATACTATAATGTGACTGGTTTATTTCACTCAACAATATTCTTTCCTCATCAGTGTTACATTTTCCATCATCATTTTTGATGGGCTGTGTAACATTCCATTGCATATACAACAATTTATCATCTTATTGATAGATATTTAGATTGTTTCTATTTTTACTGAAGCTTTTAATGAAATAAGTCTTTTTTTAATATGATCAATCAGTTACAATACACAGAATGAACTGTGAGTGGGTAAGAATAGCAACAAGGAGACTACTCAGATGCTACAGCAGTAGTTTAGGTCAAATATTATATCTTGACTAAGGTTTTAGTAGTGGGGGTGATGCGATGTGATTAGACTCAGAAAATAACTAATTAGTATTTGCTGCTGAAGGTAACTTTTAAAAACCAGGATTTTTAAGAGCAGAAAAAAATGAGCAGACATTTGGTAATTATGACTAAGAAAAAGAAGAGAGAAAAATCACAGCATCTAAAAGAAAATAGGAATGTGAAGATAACTATGCAAGAGATTTCTCTAATGTAAGGGCTAACATAATGCTATGTACAGCCTCTATTAAAATATTTAAGCCTATATTAAATAAATAATTAAAACTACATAAATGATCTAGAATAGAGCACCTGAACAGAACATAAGCAAAAAAATAGATTGTAATTTAGTCAAAAACTTATTCTCTCAAAAGTTATAAGACTCATATGGCTTTATGTGTGAGTTCCAATCAATTTTAAAGTCAAAGTGATATGTACTTGAACTGTTTGTAAACATAGAATTTTTTTAAATAACCATTTACTTTACCAGAAAAATACAGCACATGAAATAAAAGTCAAAGGAATTTCACAAATAAAAACAGATGGGAAATCCTAAACAAAATGTAAGAAAACTGATCTACCAGTATGTCAAAAGAACATTATATTATGACCAAGAAAGTTTCACTTTTAGCCGGACGCAGTGGCACATGCCTGTAATCCCAGCACTTGGGAGGCTGAGGCAGGAGGATTGCCAGTTCAAAGCCAGACTCAGCAACTTAGCGAGGCCCTAAGCAACTCAGTGAAACTCTGTCTCTAAATAAAATACAAAATAGGGCTGGGGGTGTGACTCAGTGGTGGAGCACCCCAGGATTCAATCCCCAGTACCAAAAAACAAGAAAAAAAGTTTCACTTTCAACATGCTGACATGATAATTCCTCATATTATCAGTTTAAACGGAAAATGATGATCTCAAGAAATATTTTAATTGGTAATATTTACTACCCATTCATGATTTTAAAAATCCTCTTGCCAAAACAAGAAGAGAAGCAAAGTTTATTACTTGATAAAGGTTACCTCATAAAACCCTACAAGCGGGATAGCTGCTTCAGATTATTTTCCATACTTCTGACTTGTAGCAGATCAAACTGCTTACCAAGAATAACTTAACAATTGGATGGATTTTTAATATGAAATCTGCCTAGAGGCATCACAGTGTCTGAACTGAACCTTCAATGACACTCTCCCCAACACACAGGTGTTTGCTAAGGTTGCATTCTGAGAAGCAGAGTGTGTGAGGAGAAACAGGCAGCTAAGAGGAGACAAGTAGAACTTTGGAGTTTATCATGGTGTTGAGGACACCAAATGGGGCTCTAGGGATTGCCAAACAAAAGAGGCCTTGGTAAATACCCACTTTGGGGGATTTTTTTTGAGACTACTAAAGAACTAAACAGTAGGACAGGGTGTAATTTTGAAATAGATTTTGACAAACTGAAGTCTAACCTCTTAACAACTTGTTCCATGACTATATGAGATTAAGCTGAGTCTACTCTAAACACCTGCCCAAAGCTAAGGATTTATTATTTATTCTGAGTGTCCATGGTTTTTATGTAAAAATTCCTATACTGAATAAAATTATCAAGTCAACTAAGCAAATACCAAGAAAAGCAGGGAATTCAAGCAGACCTCAAGGTAATCCAACATTTGCATTATCAGACTTATTTTTTAATACTAGCAATTATAAATTTAAGAAAACAGATGAGATGAACTGCCCTCTGGGCAAAAAGTAAAATAATATCAGATGGAAATTTAGAAGAAATAATGTAAATTTTAATACAATCTCCTTAAAAATAGAAGAGGAAGAAATACATTCCCTCCTGTTTCATGAAGCCAATATTACCTTCAGACCAAAATCCAAGACTTATAAAAATGCATAACGAATAGTGTTTGTGAATATAGGTGTAAAACCCCTCTCCTCAGATTAAGCTTGATTTGATAGACTGGATTTAGATTATAAATGGCCTTATCTATATGTCACATTAAGGACTTTAGAGTTTACCCTAAAAGCAATGGGAAGTTATTGTGGCATTTTGAATAGGGTGGTTCCATGCTCCGATTTGTATTTTTAAGCAGCCTAAATAATATTATAGAGAATTACAAAAATTAAGGTGTTCAGGTAGTCCAAGTAAGATATGGTGTGACCTAGAATTCAGTTATGTCAATGAAATACTGAAAATTAGACAAATCAGAAATAAATCCGCCAGATACAATGACTCCCAATTTTCTGGATTTAGTGACTAGATTGATAGTGATATAAATCATGTACACAATCAGGGACCAGAGGCTAAACAACAAATTTTGTTCCTGATCTAACTCTAACTTTCCTGGATTTGCCTGTATACCTCTTCACATAGGTTAGGTAATTTTTGTTTGAATAAATAAATGTGCCAATCAAAATACATATTTTTTATAGTCCATGTATCTAGAACATATCACAGAACCTGACAAGACAGTTTACTTCTGCTTATTCAGGTAAAATTGACTGATAGCTCAAGAAAAAAACAAACAACTTTGAAATACTGGGTAGTAATAGAATTAACAACCTTTTTCATATTTTTCATTTTGTATATTTTGGAAGTCATATTTTCAGGCCAATACAAACTGTAAACATTTGTAGACAGAGAGATGATGTTCAGGAAAAAGGCTTTTTTTTCTAAAAGAGAGTTTATGGTACCAAAATAAAGAACAAGAGAAATATGGTCCAACAGAGGACCTCATTGCCAGTCTGACCTACTTATATACCTCTCCTCCCATGCAGAAGGAAAATATCCCCTTGAGAAGAGCTGAAAGTGGAATAGTGATGGAATGCTAAATTGAGGGAATCTCCCAGAAAGTATAACAAAAATTCAAGATACAGAAAGGAGGGGTAATTTTTAAAAATTCCCCTACTCTTTTACCTTAAATTGCCACAAGGCAAAACAAAATGGAAGTCACCTAAGGTCGTCACATCCCACCTTCAACACTTATCCATGATTGCTACATCCAGGAGAAAACAAAGACCATTAGGAATACACTCAGGATCTTATGCCATTCTGTGCAAGCATTTATCTCCTCTGGCCTTCCCTATTGATGATTCCTCCTTTCTGTCTCTCCTATATCTTCTGCTTCACCTTCCCTGCTGAGTCTTTCTAATCATAAATATAAAAATGCCTAAATATGTCCTAATGAAAAAATAATAGATCTTCTTCCACAACCCCCAAATACTATGGTGTATCCCTCACAACCAATCTTTTTGAAAGAATCCTCTATGTTCAGAATCCCGCTTCCTTCATGTCCTCTCACCACTGCACTCATTGTACCTTGTACCTTCTGCCTTGTTGCTCAGAGGACACTAATGTCACCAAAATCATTAGTAACTTCTTAGTTTCCAACTTTGAGAAATAATTTTCAGTCACTTTTACTTGACCAACTGCATCATTTGTCACTATTGATCAATTTCTGCTTTTAACAATTCTCATTTTTTCCACATTTTAATTTGTGCATTATAGTTGTACATAATGATGGAATGTATTGTTACATATTCATACATGCACACAGTAAAACAACATAGTTTGGAATAATTCTCGTTTTTATTTCTGCTATTAATCAGTGGGAAAAACTGTACTCACTCCAATTTCCCTTTTCTCTCTGTGATTCTTCTATCCCTTTTTCTGCTTATTCATCTTTTAAAGGCTCTTAAATTGATGCTTTCCAGGATTCTATCTACAGCGTTCGTCTCTGCTCAATGTTCTCATATTTTCCAAATAATATTAGCCACTCTTATAGCTACAGACTGATATTTTCTGATTTATTTTCTCTAGCCCATACCTATTTTCAGAATATGCATCTCATTCATTCATTCACACTCATACATACTGAGTTCATACAACATACCAAATACTCTTCTAGGCACTGAGAATCTAGCAGTGAAAAAAAAAAACAATCCAACAATCCTTACCTACAGAGCAACAACAACAACTAAATAAATAATAACCTAGAAATAAACCTAAGGATGTGAAAGATTTCTACAATGAAAATGACAAAACACTGAAGAAGAAATTGAAGAAAGCAATAAAAGGTTCAAGGACCTCTCATGTTCACGGATGTAGCTCAGTGGTAGAGTGCTAGCCTAGCATGACAAGCCCTTAGTTCATTTAATAGCACTGAACACAAACAAACAAAACCAAACAAACAAATGCCAGGAACAGTGGCACATCCCTTTAATCCTAGCAACTTGGGTGGTTGAGGCAGGAAGATTGCAAGTTCAAGGCCAGCCCCAGCAACTTACCAAGACCCTATCTCAAAATAAAATTTAAAAAAGGAGCTGGGAATGTATCTCAGTGGTAGAGCATCCCTGAGTTCAATCCCCAGTAACAGGCACACATGTGTGCACACACATGTGCACACACATGCACACCATTTCAATGACATTCCCCACTCAGAAAGTCAAGAGTCATAATATGTTTTCTTTCATATGTGGAAGCTAAAGAGAAAAAAAGCAGGAGTAAAGGGGGAGGATCTCATGAAAATAGAGGGAAGACCAGTAGACCAGAGGGAAAGAAAAGATAATGGAAAAGGAAGGTACTGGGGAATGAAATTGACCAAATTATGCCATGTTTGTGTACAAATATACAACAAGGAATCCCACTATTATGTATAATTATTATGCAGCAATAAAATAGTACAAATAACAATAATAAAAACACTACTTATATAGCATCAACAAAAGAATATGAAATGCATTGAGTACTTTCATGTCAGCCATGCTTGTAGCAATATAAATATAAATAATGATGTCCTATGTTAAGGTGACTATTGCAGAAAGAAATGGGAAAGTCCTGATTTCTTAGGTATAAGCAGCTGCTACATAGTGGTACCAGCACAGTAGTTTAAGTCAAAATACATACTAGTATCCTTGTTCTGTCATTTAGTAGCTTTGGAATTGTTGAAAAATTATTTAAATTATTGGAATATCAATGATCTTATTATACCTTAAAGATGGTACAATACTCTACCTCTTAGGTATATGTAATGAACTAATGTGATAAATAATGTAAAAATACTTTGTAAGCTATAAAATATCTAACAAATGTAAGATAAAATGATTTCTGTGGCATTCAATGACAATAATAAATATTGAGAATATTTAAAACATTTTTCAATGACATTATCTACAGAAATAGGAAACAAAGCAATCCTAAAGTTCATATGGGAGCACACCCTGAATAGCCAACACAATCTTGAGCAAAAATAACCAAGCTGAGGGCATCACAAGACCTGATCATAAGACATACTGCAGAGCCATAGTTACAAAGATAGCTAGGTATTGGCATAAAAAGAGACAAATAAACCAATGGAACAGAACAGACAACCATAAATAAATCCACACGTCTATGACCAACTGTTTATTGACAAAGATGCCAAAAACATACATTGAAGAAAGGGCAGCCTCTACATCAAATTGTGCTGAGGAAATGGATATTCACATATATAAGACTGAAACTAGATCACCATCTCACCCTGTACAAAAATCAAATCAAATTTAATCAAAGACCTTAATGCAATACCTGCAAGTCTGAAAACATACAGGAAACATTTCAAGAAATTGGTATAGGCAACAATTTCCTGGATATGACTCCAAAAGCACAGGAAACAAAAGCAAGAATTGACAAATGAGATTCCATGAAATTAAAAAGTTTCTGCCCAGCAAGGGAAACAAATCAACAGAGTGAAGAGACAAACTATGGAATGGGAGAAAACCAGTACTCATCCAACCAGGGATTAATATCTAGAATATATGAAGAACTCAAAAAGGTTAATAACAAAAAAAAGTCAAAGAAAAAATGGGCAAATTGATCTGAATAGACATCTCTCAAAAGAAGAAATACAAATGGCTAATAAATATGTGAAATATGCTCAATATCATTAGCTGTTAGGAAAGCAAATCAAACCCACAGTGAGATTTCATAGCAACCTAGTTAGAACAGCTATTATAGAAAAGACAACAAATGCTGTCAAGGATTTGGAGAAAAGGGAACTCTTATCCACTGTTAATGGAAATATAATTTAGTACAACCACTTAGGAAAACTATATGGAGTCTCCTCATAAGACTGAAAACAGAATAGCCTAGATGCCTGTCAAGAGATGAATGGATAAAGAAAATATGTGTAAGTTCGATGTGATAATATATGCATACACATACACAATGGCGTATAATTCAGACATAAAGAAGAATCAAATTCTATCATTTGAAGGAAAATGGATGGATTTGGAAGACATAATGTTAAAAATGCAAAGAAAGATAAGAATCACATGATTTCTCTTACCTGTAGAACTACGAAAAAAACAAGATGACCTGAAAATAGAAAAAGGATCACTAGGGCCTGGGAAAGAGAGAGGAGGGTGGAAAAGGGTAGAAACTTCTATGTATTTACATTGTACATCATGATGTTTTGATATAAACAATCATTAGAATATGCTTAAATTAACTAATTAACATGTCCATTACCTCATGCACTTACATTTCTTTTTGTATTGAGAACATTTAAGGCCAGCCCCATATTTTCAACTATATTTTCAACTATATTTTACCAAGCTTTACCATAAATCTCCAGAACATATTCTTCCTACTGAACTTTGTATCAATTGATCATCTCCCTACACACACACACACAGGTCCTGGAAAACACCATCCTGAGTTCAGTTTTTTACATTCTATATGTAAGTACCATCATGTGGTATTTGTCTTTCTGTGCCTCTTATTTCACTTAATATAATGCTCTCCATGTTTGCCCATATTGTCGCAGATGACACAATTTCCTTCTCTTCTAAGTTTAAATAATATTTGGTTGTACTATGTACTATACTTTATCCATTCATTCATCACTGGACATTTAGATTGTTTCCAGTATTATACTGCCTTAAAGAGACCCATCTCATAGGGAAAGACATCCATAGACTGAAGGTGAAAGGATGGTAAAAAAATATCACACACATGGACTCAGTAAAAAAAAAAAAAAAAACAGATGTCTCTTCAGCATACTGATTTCATTTCCTTTGAATATATATCCAGTAGTGTGATTGCTGTTCATATGCTAGTTCTGTTTTTAATTTTGGAGGGAATATTCATACTGTTTTCTCTAATGGCTAAAACTAATTTACAGGTTTAAAAACAGTGTATAAGGGTTCCCTTTTCTCCCTATGTTCACCAATACATTATATGTTGACTTTTTCATACTAGGTATCCTAGTAGGTATGAAGTGCTATGTCATTGTGGCTTTAATTTCCATTTCCCTGATGATGAGTGATGTCAAACATTTCTTCTCATACCTTTTGGTTATTTTTATGTCTTCTTTTGAGAAATATCTATTCAGGTCCTTTGCCCATTTTAAAATCAGATTATTTGTTTTCTTGCCATTTAGTTGTTTGAAAAGCTGTTTAAGCAAGGCAGCTGCTTATTAACTCCTTCCTGGGTTGTGAAGCAGGATATAAAAATAAAAGAATAAACAGAGGTTTTATGGTGAATATTTTGCTGTGGAGTAGGGATTTATCAGAGATCTCTCATAGCATGAAAAAATTTTTCCAAAATCATATTGGTCTCAGGTAACCGAAGGGTGACCTAACACCTTTGCTGTTTACCCAGACTCTTTTGTTTGTGCAGTCTTGTCTCTGCATGTGGCTGAGGTTTACATTTAGCTCAAAAGGTCTCAGAGAATTTATTGATCAATTAATTGTGCTGCAGACCTGTCACCTAGCTCTCATTTATTCAGAATGGATCAGTGTTCTCAGGAGTTCTGATTTGTTCCAAATTTGGCCCAGTTGATTTCTTTAATCTGAGCATCAGTTCCTCTCTTCCCTGCTGGTAAACTGGAGGAAACATTACCAACTGCTGTCAATATTATTGATATTTACAATTGAGCATCAGGAGGATCTAAACTTTTAAATTATATCTGTTATTTTCATGAACACATTTAAAATGTGATCCATAAGACAGTATAGATGACAAAACATATGCATGAAAAATTCATTTCTTTCACGCAGTTTCGCATCAAAATATATGGCTTCAGGAACTTTGTTTTTAAAACTGCCATGGGCTGTGACCTGGAGCCTGAAGGTTCAGGGTTGTCAAGCAATGGGAATCATTTTGGATGCAAACTTCCCCCTCTAACAACACCAGCAAAATTCTTTGAAGTTTGTAAGGTTTCTCATACAGATGCTTTCCCTTCTTTTGGAAATTGAAATAACATTGAATATAAAAATTGGTATTTTGAAGTGACAGGAGACACATGCAAGTGGTGGGAACACAAGGTTAAGGGAATAATGCCATAAACTTGGCCCACTGTGCTGACCCTGCATGCTTTCTTTTGCAAGAAGCAATTTACTTGCACTCCTGCCTTGGCCTAAGTGAACACGATATGTCTCATTCTTCAGCAAACTATGTGTTATCCACAGAAGAAATGTATGCCCGAAATAATACTGATGAGAGAAACCCAAGTAACCCTAAAGGGAGGGACTTTGTGATCCTTTTCATAGACCAGAACCCAAAACTCAGGAAAATAAGGAGAATTCCTCCTAACCATAAAATCTGTAGGAATTTATGGTTAAGAATCCAATTAGAACTGTCATCATGGACCAAGGTTTTCATGGCAGTGGGGAATTAAAAGTCTGATGTCATCCTGCTGCCAGTCAAAACTCAAGAGGTGGACCTGGCTAGGACCCTCTCAAAACTTCTCTGGGATTCCCAATAGAACAGGAGTGTAGGAGAGGCATGTTGCTCCTCTCCTCTCTGAGAAAACCCACTCTCTCCCTTGAAAGTGTTCCCTTTCCCTTTTCCTATCCTTTCAATAAATTCATGCCTGTTACTCTGAGCAACATGTCTGAAATCTTTCTGATGTGATCACAAGAATCAGGGTTTGAAAGAGGTGGGGGATCTTTACACTGTCTCAGTTTCTTGGAAGGCCCCAGCTATGTAAAAAAAATCACAAGTGGGAACATACTGCACAAACTCTTCTGTGCATTCATTTTATTAAAAAATGAGCTACTGGCAAGACCTCCATTATTACCAAAGTCCAGTTTCCTCATCTCTTCTCTAGCATGTCTGAGTAAAATTTTCATTATGATAAATGAAGAAGATTCAAATGCAGTTGTAAGAAATAATACAGACATGCAATTTGCTCCTTCTGTCCAGTTTACCCTAGTAACATTTTACAAAACTGTAGTATAATATCAAAATCAGGATACAAACCTTGATACAATCTAACAATCTTAATTAGATTTCCCCAAATTTAGTGATTCTCATTTCTGTGTATGTACTATATATTTAGTTTTATAAACTATTTTTTTCCTGTGTATATGTGTTACCATAGTCAAAATATTGAACAATTCCAATGACACTAAGATTCCACCTGTTGCCCTTTTATGATCACAAACCTACTTCCTGCTGTCATTTCCCCCATTCCTAACCCCTAGCAACCACTAATTTGTCCTCCATTTCTGAAATTTTGTCATTTTAAAAATGTCATGTAAATAAAATCATATTTTTTAACCCTTTGTGATCAGTTTTAACTTCCTAGGTATTCACCTAGGTAGTTTGTATCAATAGTTTGTTCCTTTTTCTTATGAGTAGCTGCATTCCATGATGTGGGTGTAATTTTTTTAAAACCATTCACTTGTTGAAGGACATATGGGGTGTTCCAAAGTTTTGCCTTCTAAAAATAAAGCATCTGGGATGGAGCTGTAGCTCTGTGGTAGAACACTTGCCTAACAAACATGAGGCACCAGGTTTGAACATCAGCACCACAATAAATAAGTAGATAGATAAATAAATAAATAAATAAATGTATTGTGTCCATCTACAACTAAAATTTTTTTTAAAAAATTAAGCATCTATGAACATTCGTGTATAGGTTTTCTTGTGAACATAGATAGATTTCTACTTCTCTTTGATAAATACCCAAGATTTTGCTCCCTGGGTCACATGGAAATTGCATGTTAGGTTTTGTAAGACTCTGTGAAACTAGTTTCCACATTCCCACATCAATTTGTGATCCAATTCTTTTGAATCCTCACCAATATTTGTTGTCAGCACTGTTTTGTTTTATTTTAGCTATTGTAATAAATATCCAGTAATGCTTCATTGTGATACTAATTTGATGGCTAATAATGTTGAACAATATGCTTATCTGCTATCTGTGTATTCACTTTGATGAAATATTTCCACATTGTGTCTTTTGATTATATAATAATTGATTTTTTTTTTGGAGTGTGAAAAAGTCTTTTTGCATTGCAGTTTGTATATCTTAAAAGAGCCAAGTATGAACAGTCTTTGATGCTTCTGGGGCAAGAGTCTGGACCTCACAGTACTACAAATTGCTGAAAGATATCATTACAGAATTTTTTTTGTATTGGTCATAGATTGGGTTCCCATTAAGCAGACTGAGATGGAGTCTAGCATTTAGAATCTTTACTATGGAGTGTCTTTGTGATTAACACATGGTAGAAAGGAGGGTAAGAAGGAGAATGACAAAGAGTAATAATAAGGTGACTTACTGAAATTGCTCCCCCTCAACCAATGGTGAGGTCTGGTATAATTTCAGAACTGTCCCAAATTGTCCTAAAATGGCCAGGCTTTATACTCCTAATTAAGTCAGTCACTGGATGTGGGCTATACTGGTAAGGAAAATGGCTTCAAACATGGTGGCTATCTTAAATTGAGTCTAATCCCTGTTCAGAACCTTCCATTGAAGGCTAACTGCCAACAGCAATGCCAGCAGCTGGATTACAAGTCCATCACTCAAGAGCTGTCTAGTTGGCATTTGGAGGTTCTACCAGATTCTACACCTCCCGTACAACTTGATTTATGTCACAGAAATAAATGCTGGTAGAATTCATCCTGTGGAAAATTTGGCAAAGGTAGGTCGATGGCCTGCAGGGTATGTGTTATTACAGATACTCTACAGAAATTATACTAAGGCATGAGAGTTTACCCAATTTGCCCAGTGTTCTATGTAGCAAATAATAAGATGGAATTTAACTAATAATAGTCTAATTTAAATGCAAGTGATTAGGTACCATCCATTGTTTTCTGTTTAATATGACTGTATCCATATTGTGCTGATTTGTGGACATAACATGAGGTCCACGATTGTCACTGCATAAAGGGGCAAGAACACATGTATTTGTTATCAGGCTAACCTATTAGTTACCTTGTGCACTCCTTTGCCCAGGTTAGATGGTAAATGGATAAATGCTGACAACACCCTGACCTCCTCACGAAGGCCATCGTGACCAGGGTCATGTCTCCATGTATTAGCAGAGACACTAGGTAATAGTACCTGGAATTTACAACTGAGTAAAGGGGAAGAGAGACAACGAGCATCCAGTGGCTATAATAATTGATTTTTAACTATTGAGTTTGAAGAGCTCTTTATATATTCTTGATACTAGTCCAGGGGCTGGGGATATGCTCAGTGGTAGAGCACTTACCTAGCATGCATGAGGCCCTGGGTTCAATCCTCAATCCTTTGTCAGTTACGTTGTTTTCCAATATTTTCTCCAAATCTGTAGTTTATCACTCATTTTCTTCACATGCGAATTCAAAGGGAAGAACTTCTAAATTTGATGTGGTTCATTTTTTTCTATTTTTCCTTTTATGGATCATACTTTTGCTGTCAAGTCTAAGAGTTCTTTGCATAGCCCCAGATACTAAAGATTGTTTCTTATGATCTTTTCTAAAAGTACTATAATTTTATATTTTACACTTGAGTCTGTGATCCACTTTGAGCTAATTTTTGTATAAAGTATGAGGTTTGGGAGTTTGTTTTTTGTTTGTGTGGCTATGGACATTCAATTGCTCCAGCACTATTTGTCGAGAAGATCATCCTTCCTCTACTGAGTTGCCTTTGTAAACTTGTCAAAAGTAGTTGAGCACATCTGTTAGGGTCTAAGATTTTTCATTCTATAAAAATAGACCAATGTGCCTATACTTCAACCAATATCACACTTGTTTTTTTTATCATTTTTAACTATACATTAAGTCAAGTAGAGTGATTCCTCCAACTTTATTATTCTTTATCAAGAATGTTTTATTTATCCTAGGGTCTGCACCTTTCCATTAAGAATAAGTTTATTGATGTATGCAAAAACAAATAAAAAGTAACTTGCTGGGCTTACATTTAATGCATCAATAGGTAAATTTGGCAAGAACTGTCATTTTTACTATATTGATTCTTCCAATCCATGAATACAAGTGTATCTCTATTTGAATATGTACTTTGGATTTCTTTCATTTGCATTTTATAATTTTCAGCATATAGATCCTGTACATATTTTGCTAAACATATTCACAAGGATTCATTTTATTGGAGTATTATATATGACAGCACTTTAAATTTCTATTTCCAGGGTTTCATTTTTAGTATGTAGAAATGTGCTTAATTTTTGTGCCTTGCTTTTGTTTCTATAACCTTGCCGAATTCACTATTAGTTCTAGGTTTTTTTCTTGTGGGGTCCTTGGATTTTCCATATATGTAATTAGATCTGCAAATAGAGAATTATATCTTCCTTTCCAATACATATTCATTTTATTTATATTTTTGCCTTAATGCAGAGGTTAAACATGCAGTACTATATTTAATAAGAGTAGTGAGAACAGAAATCCTTCCTGATTTTAGGAGAAAACTTCCACCATTAAGAATGTTTGTGTGTATATCTTCTTCTGTAAAGTGTCTGTCAACATCTCTAGTAATTAGATAAATGCAAATTAAAACAACTCTAAGATTTCATCTAACTCCATTTAGAATGAGTATTATCAGGAATACAAGCAATAACAAGTGTTGGCATGGATGTGGGGAAAAAGGCACACTTGTACATTGCTGGTGGAGTTGCAAGTTGGTGCAGCCACTCTGGAAAGCAGTATGGCGATTCCTCAGAAAACTTGGAATAAACCCACCATTTGACCCAGTTATCCCACTCCTTGGTTTATACCAAAGGACTTCAAATCAGCATACTACAGTGATGCAGCCACATCAATATTTATAGCAGCTCAATTCACAATAACTAGATCATGGAACCAACCTAGATGCCCTTCAATAGATGAATGGGTAAAGAAACTGTGATATATATACACAATGGAATATTATTCAGCCATAAAGAAGAATAAAATTATGACATTTGTAGGTAAATGGATGGAGTTGAAGAATATCATGCTAAGTGAAATAAGCCAGTCCCAAAAAGCCCAAGGCCAAATGTTTTCCCTGATAAGTGGGTGATGATACATAATGGTAGTGGGGGTGGGGGAAAGAGAAGAATGGATAAACTTTAGATTATGTAGAGGGAAATGAGAGAGGGGACGGGGCAAGGGTATGAAAGATAGTGGAATGAGATTGACATCATTACCCAATGTACATGTATGTTTACATGAATGGTGTGAATCTACATTGTGCACAACCATAGAAATGAAAACTTGTACTCCATTTGTGTACAGTGAATCAAAATGAAGACTGTTAAAATAAAAAAATAAATTAATTAAATAAAGAAGGAAATTTTTAAAATGAATATTTGCAAATAGGAAAGACAGTACAATGAATGGGACACAACTTTCCTTTGTTCATATATGAATAAACGACCAGTGTAACTCTACATCATGTACAACCACAAGAATTGCTAGTTATACTCCACATATATATGATATGTCAAAATACACTCTACTGTCATACATATATAAACAGAATTTAAAAACAGAAAAAAGAAAAACCAATCTTATTAAATGTTTACAACAACAACAATAAAAAGAAGGACATTTGCAGTGTATTTTTGTTATTGTTTTTGATGTTCCTTACGAAGAGGAGATAATGCCCCCTCCATTATAAAATGGCTGAGTTTTTTGTTTTTACCATGAATGAGTGTTAGATTTCATCAAATTCTTTTCTGTAGCATTTTTCTTTTCATTACAGACTTATACTTCTTTAGCTTCCCACTATTGTGGAATACATTGATACTCCGAAAATGTTTACCAAGCCTTAGAATTTGGAATAAATTCCAGTGACCGTATAATGTAAAACTTTTTGTACTTTGATGGATTCAGATCGCTAATATTTTGTTGAAAATTCTGGCATCTAAAATTATGAAAGATGTTAGTCTGCCATTTTCTTTCCTCTCCTTCCTCTTTCCTTCTCTCCCTCCTTTTCTCTTTCCTATTTTTAGTACTACTCTTTTCTGGTTTAGCTATTCAGGTACTACTACTGACTCATAAAATGTGACAAGAAGTATTCCTTCCTTATCTATATTCCAGAGGACATTTATAAAATTTGCATTAAGACTTATTTAAATGTTTGGTAGAATTCTCCCATAAAACCTGGAAGTTCTTTGTTGGTAGATCTTTATTTATGAGCTCAATTTCTTTAATGTCTATAGGCCCATTCAGCCTATGTATTTTGCCTTGGTGGGATCTCTGTACTTTTGATTTTTCCAGGAATTTGTTATTTCTTCTTAATGGTTATAGGATCTGTTGTGACATCCCCTAGTTTATTCCTGATATTGGTGATTTGTGTCTTACCTTTTTATTTTTGCCAGTTTTACTCCAAGTTTATCCATTTTTCTGAGGTTCTCCAATTTAGTTGATTTGTTCAACAAGTCATCTTTTTGTAGCATTTATCTTTTCCACATTTCCTTATTTTCTATATTTGTCAATTAAATCCTGTTGTTAGTAGCATTGCTCAGATCATCTATATCTTTGCTGCTTTTCTGATATAATTCTATCATTTGCTAACAGGGAGGTATTGAAGTCTCTAAATATAAACGTGGATTCATTAATTTCTAATTTATCCATCCATTAATATTTTACATTTATGATTATTATTTGAAAAAATGAATTTGCATGTATTTGAAGTTCATAACATGATATTATGGGAATATGTACAAATGGTAAACATGATTACAAATGAAGAAAATGAACTTATCTGTCATCTCATATAGTTGCTCTTCTTTTTGTGATAAGATCAGCAAAAGTGTTCAATAAAAATCTCCAAGATAATTTTATTAACTACAGTCCTCAAGTTATACATAAAATCTCCAAGTCCGTTCATTCTTTTTTTTTTCCAATTCAATGTACACAAATGGGGTACAACTTTCATTTCTCTGGTTGTACACTAGGTAGAGTCACACCATTTGTGTAATCATATATGTACATAGGGTAATAATGGTTGTCTCATTCTGTTATCTTTCCTTCCCCCACCCTCTCCCTATCCCTCATTTTCCTCTATGCAATCCATCCTTCCTCTGTTCTTCCCGTACTTCTCCCCTCCATTAGGTATCATCATAAATTTATCAGAGAGATCATTTGGCCTTTGGTTTTTTGGGATTGGCTTATCTCAGTTAGCATGATATTCTCTAGCTCCACCCATTTACCTGCAAATGCCATAATTTTATTCTTCTTTATGGCTGAGTAATATTCCATTGTGTATATATACAACAGGTTCTTTATCCACTCACCTATTGAAGGGCATCTAGGTTGGTTCCATGATCTAGCTATTGTGAATTAAGCAGCAATGAATATTGACATGGCTGCATCACTGTAGTATGCTGATTTTAATTCCTTTGAGTATAAACCGAGGAGTGGGATAACTGGGTCAAATGGTGGGTCCATTCCAAGTTTTCTGAGGAATCGCCATACTGCTTTCCAAAGTGGTTTCACCAATTTGCAACTCCACCAGCAATGGAAAAGTGTACCTTTTTTCCCACATCCTCACCAACAACTATTGTTGATTGTATTCGTTTTTTAACTTTTTTAAAAAAAATTCATAGACGTCACTTTGATTCATTGTACATAAATTGGGTACAAATTTTCATTTCTATGGTTGTGCATGATGTACATTCATACCATTCATATAATCATACATGTACATAGTATGATAATGTCTCATTCCACCATTTTTCATGCCCCTCCCCCTCCCCCTCTCATTTCCCACTTCATAATCTAAAGTTCCTCCATTCTTCTCTCACCCCCCACTCCCCCAACCCAATTGTATATTATCATCCACTTATCAAGGAAAATATTTGACCCTTGGTTTTTTGGGATTGGCTTATTTCACTTAGCATGATAATCTCCGATTCCATTAATTTATCTGCAAATCCCATAATATTATTCTTCTTTATAGCTAAATAATATTCCATTATGTATATATACCAGAGTTTCTTTATCCATTCATCTGTGAACGGCATCTAGGTTGGATCCACAGTCTAGCTATTGTGAATTCAACTGCTAAACATTGATGCAACTGTGTTACTGTACAATGCTAATTTTAAGTCCTTTGAGTATAAACCAAGGAGTGGGATAACTGGGTCAAAAGGTGGGTCCATTCCAAGTTTTCTGAGGAGTCTCCACACTGCTTTCCAGAGTGACTGTACCAATTTGCAACTCCACCAGCAATGTACAAGTGTGTCTTTTTCCCCACACCCATGCCAACATCTGTTATTGTTTGTGTTCCTGATATTAGCCATTCTAATTGGAGTTAGATGAAATCTTAGGGTGGTTTTAATTTGCATTACTCTAATTTCTATGCTGAGCACTTTCATATATTTTTAATCACCTGTACATCCTCTTCTGTAAAGTGTCTGTCCAGATCCTTGGCACATTATTGATTGGGTTCTTTGTTTTTTTGTTGTAAAGTTTTGTATAAGTTCTTTATAAATTTTGGAATTTAGTGCTATATCTGAAGTGTATGTGGAAAAGATTTTCTCCCACTCTGTAGACTCTCTTTTCCCATTACTGATTGTTTCTTTTGCTGAGAAAAACCTTTTTAGTTTGAGTCCATCCCATTTATTGATTCTTGCTTTGATTTCTTGTGCTTTGGAAGTCTTGTTAAGGAAGTCTGGTCCTAAGCCAACATGATGAAGATTCCTGCCTTTTTTTCTTCTTCTTTTTTGGAACCAGGGATTGAACCCAGGGGCACTCCACCACTGAGCCACCTCCCCAGCCCTATTTTGTATTTTATTTAGAGACAGGGTCTCCCTGAGTTGCTTAGGGCCTCGCAAATTTGCTGAGGCTGGCTTTGAACTTGCGATCCTCCTGCCTCAGCCTCAGGTGTGCGCCACCGCACCCAGCTGTCTTCTTGATAGTAGACATTCTAATTGGGGTAAGATGAAATCTTAAGGTGGTTTTGATTTGCATTTCTCTTATAACGAGTGATGTTGAACGTTTTTTCATAAATCTGTTGATTGCTTGTAGATCTTCCTCTGTAAAGTGTCTGTTCATTTCCTTGGCCCATTTATTGATTGGGTTATTAGTGTTCTTGGTGTAAAGATTTTTGAGTACTTTGTAGATTCTGTAGATTAGTGCTCTATCTGACGTGTGTGTGGCAAAGATTTTCTCCCACTCTGAAGGCTCTCTCTTCACATTGCTGATTGTTTCCTTTGCTGAGAAAAAGCTTTTTAGTTTGACTCTATCCCAATCATTGATTCCTGCCTTTATTTCTTGGGCTTTGGGTGTCATTTTAAGGAAATTTGGTCCTAGGCCAACGTGATGAAGATTTGGACCTATTTTCCCTTCTTTAGGTGCAGAGTCTCTGGTCTAATTTCTAGGTCCTTGATCGACGTTGAGTTGAGTTTTGTACAGGGTGAGAGATATGGGTTTAGTTTCATTTTGCTGCATATGGATTTCCAGTTTTCCCAGCACCATTTGTTGAAGAGGCTATCTTTTCTCCATTGTATGTTTTTGGATCATTTGTCAAGTATGAGATACCTGTATTTATGTGGGTTTGTCTCTGTGTCCTCTATTCTCTACCATTGATCTACCTGTCTATTTTGGTGACAATACCATGCTGTTTTTGTTACTATTGCTCTGTAGTATAGTTGAAGGTCTGGTATTGTGATACCCCCTGGTTCGCTCTTCTTGCTAAGAATTGCTTTGGCTATTCTGGGTCTCTTATTCCTCCAAATGAATTTCATGATTGCTTGCTCTATTTCTATGAGGCCCGTCATTGGAATTTTAATTGGAATTGCATTGAATCTGTATAGCACTTTTGGTAGTATGGCCATTTGGACAATATTAATTCTGCCTATCCAAGAACATGGGAGATCTTTCCATCTTCTAAGGTTTTCTTTAACTTCTTTCTTAAGTCTTCTGTAGTTATCATTGTAGAGGTCTTTCACCTCTTTTGTTAGATTGATTCCCAAGTATTTTTTTGAGGCAATTGTGAATAGCCTGCATCCATTTACCTGCAAATGCAATAATTTTATTCTCCTTTATGGCTGAATAATATTCCATTACATATATATGGAATATATATAGCTTTCCTAATTTCTCTTTCAGAGGATTCATCATTTATGAATAAAAATGCATTAGATTCATGAACATTTATTTTATATCCTGCTACTTTACTGAATTCATTTATGAGTTCTAGAAGTTTTCTGGTGGAATTTTTTGGCTCCTCTAAAATATGGAATCTTGTCATTAGCAAATAGGGATAGTTTGAGTTCTTCTTTTCCTATTCCTATCACTTTAAATTCTTTGGTCTGTCTAATTGCTCTGGCTAGCGTTTCAAGGACAATGTTGAATAGAAGTGATGAAAAAGGGCATCCCTGCCTTGTTCCACTTTTTAGGGGGAATGCTTTCAGTTTTTCTCCGTTTAGAATGATGTCGGCCATGAGCTTAGCATAGATAGCCTTTACAATGTTAGGGAATGTTCCCACTATCATTATTTTTTCTACTGTTTTCAGCATGAAGGGGTGCTGTATTTTATCAAATACTTTTTTGCATCTATTGAAATAATCATGTGGTTCTTGACGTTAAGTCTGTTGATGTGGTGAATTAAATTTGTTGATTTCCGGATGTTGAACCAACCTTGCATCCCCGGGATGAAACCCACTTGATCATGGTGCACTATCTTTTAAATATGTTTTTGTATGCTATTTGCTAAAATTCTGTTAAGGATTTTTGCATCTATATTGATTAGGGATGTTGGTCTGAAATTTTCTTTCCTCGATGTGTCTTTGTCTGGTTTTGGTATCCAGGTGATATTAGCTTCATAGAATGAGTTTTGAAGGGTTCCCTCCTCCTCTATTTCATGAAATACTTTCAGGAGTATTGGTATAAATTCTTCTTTGAAGGTCTTGTAGAACTCTGCTGAGAATCCATCTTTTCCCGGCTTCTCTTGGTTGATAGGCTGTTGAATGTGCTCCATGCAATGAATTTTCCTCTTAGTACTGCTTTCATAGTGTCCCAGAGATTTTGATATGTTGTTTCATCATTCTCATTTACCTCTATGAATTTTTTTATTTCCCCCTAATGTCTTCTGTTATCCATACTTCATTCAATAGCATATTATTTAGTCTCCAGGTGTTGTAGTTTCTGTTTTTTCTTTTGTCATTGATTTCTAATTTCATTCCATTATGATCCGATAGAATACAAGGTAGTATCTCTACTTTTTTGCATTTACTAAGGGCTGCTTTGTGGCATAACATAAGTTCTATTTTAGAGAAGTATCCATGGGCTGCTGAGAAGAAAGTGGTGTATTTGCTCCTTGATGGATAGAATATTCTATATATGTCTGTTAAGTCTAAATTATCGATTGTGTTATTGAGTTCTATGGTTTCTTTTTTCAATTTTTTTTGGAAGATCTATCCAATGGTGAGAGAGGTGTGTTAAAGTTGCCTAGCATTATTGTGTTGTTGTCTATTTGGTTCCTGGAATTGAGAAGGATTTGTTTGATGTACATGGATGTGCCATTGTTTAGGGCATAAATACTTATGATTGTTATGTCTTCTTGATTTATGGTTCACTTAAGCACAATTAATTGTCCTTCTTTGTCCCTTCTAACTAATTTTGGCTTGAAGTCTGCTTCATCTGATATGAGGATGGAAACCCCCACTTTTTTACTGAGTCCATGTGCATGGTATGTTTTTTTCCCATCTTTTCACCTTTAGTCTGTGAGTATCTTTTTCTATGAGATGAGTCTCTTGAAGGCAGCATAATGTTGGGTCTTTCTTTTTAATCCAATCTGCCAGTCTAGATTGATGAGTTCAGGCCATTAACATTCAAGATTATTATTGAGATTCAATTTGTATTCCCAATCATTTTGGTTTATTTTTGGTTTTTAACTTGACTTGGTTTCTCCTTTATTTGGCTATTCCTTTAGGGTAGTTCCTCCCTATGCTGACTTACATTGTTGATCTTCATTTCTTCCTCATAGAATATTTTGCTGAGAATGTTCTGTAGTGCTGACTTTCTATTTGTAAATTCTTTTAGCTTTTGTTTCTCATGGAAGGCATTTTATTTCATCCTCAAATCTAAAGTTAAGTTTTGCTGGGTATAAGATTCTTGGTTGACATCCATTTTCTTTCAGATCTTGAAATATGTTGTTCCAGGCCCTTCTTGCTTTTAGGGTCTGTGTTGAGAACTCTGTTGATAACCATATTGGTTTCCCCCTGAATGTAATCTGTTTTTTTTTCTCTCGCAGCCTTTAAAATTCTATCTTTATTTTGTGTGTTATGTGCTTTCATTATAATGTTCCTTGGTGTGGATCTGTTGTAATTTTGTACATTTGGTGTCTAAGCCTCTTGCATTTGATTTTCCATTTCGTTCTTCAGATTTGGGAAATTTTCTGATATTATTTCATTGAATAGATTATTCAATCCTTTGGTATGTATCTCTGTGCCTTCCTCAATCCTAATAATTCTTACATTTGGTCCTTTCATAATTCTTGTAGGCTTTCTTTGTGAATTCTTGACATCTTCTCTGTTTGGTCAACTTTGTTTTCAAGATTAAATATTTTGTCTTCAATGTCTGAGGTTCTGTCTTCCAGGTGATCTAGCCTGTTGGTTATGCTTTCTATTGAGTTTTTAATTTGCTTTATTGTTACCTTCATTTCAAGGATTTCTGTTTGGTTTCTTGTCAGAATCTCTATCTCTTTATTGAAATTATCTTTTGTTTCCTACATCTGTTCTTTTAACTGTTGATTGGTGCAATAATTCATTGCCTGCATTTGCTCTCTTATCTCATTGTTTGCTTCTCTGATCATTTTAATTATGTGCATTCTGAACCCCTTTCTGCCATTTCTTCTGTCATGCTGTCATTCAATTCTATTAATGTAGTATCTAGGTTTGTTTGGGACACTTTCTTCCCTTGTAGCAGTGAGAATCTGAGGTATTGCAGTTTCCCCCTATAGATTTATAGTGTCCATGCAGGTTTCTAATATCTCACCTTGAAATGAGAGATTCATATTAGCAGCACAGCATATGAACAATATGCGTCCTTAACTCAAATAGTCCCTTTCAGGATATTAACCATATTGTCTTAATAAACAGAGATGATGAATTTGATTATTATCTGTAGTTTATCCATTAGGTTTGCAATAAGGACCACAATTTCTAATGGTGGACAAAGAGGATGGGGTGGGGTGTAGGATATACCATTCATGAGATAAAAACTGAGTCTCTTGAGGTACTATGTCATAGGAGTATTGAAAGTGGAATAAAAGAAATTGGTTGTTAGCATGAGAAAAGGGAGAGTGAATCTCCAAGGAGACAAATTAGGAAAATAGGGTGAGAAAAATATTAATAAAAGAAAAGAAGGAATAATAGTAGTTGTAATAGGAATAATCATAGTACTAATATAAAAAATCTACAATAAAACTATACTGTACTGTTCAAACCTCCTAGTCTTCAGTAGCCTGATGCCTGGGAGATAAGGTGGTATCCCAAGAAGGGTGCTGCCTCTCTAGGTATGGTGGCTTCCCAGTGGGTATAATCCCTGTTAGTGGGCAGAAGCACCCCCACATGTTAATAGATGGTCAACCGTAGCATGGGTGCTAGACCACGGGCTAGGGCCGGGCTGGGCTTGGCCTGGACCTCTGGGCCAGGCCTCCCTGGTGCAGAAGTCTCACATGGCTCTGCTGGGTTGGGCCTTGTGTCTGTCTCTGGACCAGCCTCCCCAGCACAGAAGTCTCGAGTGGCTCTCACAATATCAGGATTCTGTGGTTGGCTTTAAGTAACTGTGAGACTTCAACTGAATTCCTTACCCTTCCTGAGAGTCGAAGTGCTTCCAGTTTCAGCGGTTTTAGTCCATAGGCAGCTGGCTCCATTCCTTGGGGCTCAACGTGAAGCTGAACATCATGGTGGAAGAGTGTGGTGGAGGGAAGCAACTCACATGGTGTTCAGAAAGCAGAGAGAAAGATATGCTTTTTAGGGTTGTATAGTTTTTCACTGAGTATACTTATATTCTCTTTTTTTATTCTTTTTTTTTTCTTTTTGGTTCAATGTACACAAATGGAGTACAACTATCCTTTTTCTGGTTGTGTACAGAGTAGAATCACACCATTCACATATTCATACATATACATAGTATAATGATGTTTGTCACAATCTATTATTTTTTCCTTCCTCACCCCCCTCCCCTTACTTTCCTCTATACAATCCATCCTTCCTCCATGCTTCCCCTACCCGCCCCCCGTTACATGCCATCAACTACTTATCAGAGAAATCATTCAGCCTTTTGTTTGTTGGGATTGGCTTATCTCACTTATCATGATACACTCCAACTCTGTCCATTTACCTGCAAATGTCATAATTTTATTATTCTTTATGGCTGAATAATATTCCATTGTGTATATATACCATAGTTTCTTTATCCATTCATCTATTGAAGGGCATCTAGGTTGGTTCCACAATCTCACTATAGGGAATTAGGCTACTATAAACATTGATGTGGCTGCATCACTATAATATGCAGATTTTAAGTTCTTTGGGTATAGGCCAAGGAGTGGGATAGCTGGGTCAAATGGTGGTTTTATTCCCAGTTTTCTAAGGAACCTCCATACTGCTTTCCAGAGTGGCTGCACCAATTTGCAACCCCACCAGCAATGTATGAGAGTACCTTTTTCCCCACATCCTCGCCAACACCTATTGTTGCTTGTATTCTTGATAATAGACATTCTAATTGGGGTGAGATGGTATCTTAAGGCAGTTTTGATTTGCATTTCTCTTATTACTAGAGATGTTGAACATTTTTTCATATATCTGTTAATTGCCTATAGATCCTCTTCTGTGAAGTGTCTGCTCATTTCCTTAGCCCATTTATTGATTGGATTATTTGAGTTCTTGCTGTAAGGTTTTTTGAGCTCATTATAAATTCTGGAGATTAGTGCTCTATCTGAAGTGTGTGTGGCAAAGATTTTCTCCCACTCTGTAGGCTCTCTCATCACATTGTTGATTGTTTCCTTCACTAAGAAAAAGCTTTTTAGTTTGAATCTATTCCATTTATTGATTCCTTCTTTTATTTCTTGTGCTTTGGGGGTCATGTTGAGTAAGTCTGGACCAAGACCGATATGATGAAGATTTGGACCTACTTTTCCTTCTATTATGTGCAGGGCCTCTGGTCTAATTCCTAGGTCCTTGATCCACTTTGAGTTGAGTTTTGTGCAGGGTGAGAGATAAGGGTTTAGTTTCTTTTTGCTGCATATGGATTTCCAGTTTTCCCAACACCGTTTGTTGAAGAGGCTATCTTTTCTCCACTGTATGTTTTTGGCTCCTTTGTCAAGTATGAGATAATTGTATTTCTATGGGTTTGTCTGTGTGTCCTGTATTTTGTACCATTGGTCTACCTGCCTATTTTGGTGCCAATACCATGCTGTTTTAAGTCCTTTGTCCATTTTTAAATAGATTATTTGTTTTTCTGCTATTGAGTTATGACAGCTTTATAAATGTTGAATATTAACCTCCTATCAGAGAAGTGGTTTGCACATATTTTCCCAATATGTAGGATACCTTTTCATTTTGAGTGTTGCCTGTACAAAAGCTTTTGGTTTCATATCATCCTTTTAATATATTTTTGGTTTTGTATCATGAGCTTTTGATGTAAATCCAACAAATCATTGCCAAGGTCAAGGCCAAGGAGTTTTTCCCTGTTTTCTTCTAGGATTTTTATGGTTTCATGTCTTCCATTTACATCTTTTGCACATTTTAGTTAATTTTTGTATAATGTATGATGACTTCTATTTCTTCTTCTAATTTTATTCTTTTGCATGTAGAAATTCAGTTTTCCTAGCACCCTTTATTGAAGAGACTGTCCTTTGTCCATTGTATCCTCTAGGTGCCCTTGTCAAAAATTGTTTGATTATATATCTTTGGATGTTATTTCCAGCACACTCTTCTGTGTCATTGGTCTATGTTTCTCTTGTATGCTAGTACAATATTATTCTGGTTACTTTAGTTTTGTAATACAATTTTAAATCAAGAAATATGATGCCTTCTATCAACTTTTTACCATTTCAAATGTGGGAACTTCTTTTCCATTTTAATCCCTTTACCTTCCCAACTTTTAAATATAATTTTATTGAGTATTAGATGATGTTATAATTTTTGTTTTTGCTATCAAATATTAATTATAAAACTCATCAGGATATGGATAGTCTCAGGTACATGCCAATATTTCTGTTCTTTCCATTGTTCCTTCTTCCTTTCTAATGCTCTGAAACTAATTTTTTTAATCATTACCTCTCTATTAGAAGAACTTCTTTTAGACAATATTTAATGCTAAGTCTGCTAGTGAGAAATTCTTTTGATTCTCCTATGTCCATAAACAGGTTTTATTTTCTATTCATTCCTAAAGAATAACTTCCCTATATACATAGTTTGTGGTAGACAGTTCTCTTTCAACAATTGAAAATATGTCACTTCTTTCTGGTCTCCATGCTTTCAATTAGAAATCCCCCTTGGAATTGGTATTTCCCTTTAAGTAATATATCATTTCTTTCAGCCTGCTTTGAATAAATGTTTGTCTTCATTTCTAAATTTTGAATCATGATGTGTTTTAGAGTTTTTATTTGTCTTTTCCTATTTATAGATCATTCAGCTTCTTGGGTCTGTAGGTTTATGTCTTCTGCCAAATTGGGATTTTTCAGTCAGAATTTCTTCCAATACTCCTTCAGCCCTACTCTCTAGCTCCTTTCCTTAATGAACATGGATTATACAAATGTTGGAATATTTTGTTATTTTATCATATGTCCTTTAGGCTCTGTTTCTTTTCAGCTTATTTTCTTTCTGTTCTTTAAAATTGGTGGCCACTATTATTCTGTCCTCAAGTTTATGCCCTCTGTCATCTCTACTATTAAGCCCATTCAGCAAGTTATTTTTTTTCAGTTGTTGTATTTTTCAGTTATATAATTTCCATTTGGTTCCTTTTTGTGACTTTTTTGTTATTGTCTATTTTTTTCATTTATTTCAAGAGAATATATAATTGATTGCAGAAGCATCTTTATGATGACTGCTTTGAAAGCCTCGTTAGATAATTCCAACATCAGATTTATTTTGGTGTTGGAATCAATTGATTGTCTTTTGCTCATTCAAGTTGTGATTTTCTTGTTCTTGTTATGATGGGTGGTTTTCAAGTCTATCTTGGACATTTTGTCCATTATATTAGGATGCTCTGAGAGCTAATTTTTCTTTTATTTCTGCAGGCAGTCACCCTATTTTACTTTAGCATGCAGGTTCTGACCTAATTTTATGGGCTGTAGTTCCAATGGCAGTGTGTTTTCAGAGACTTAATGGTGTTATTTTGGTCTTCTTCTTTTATCTGGTGTCATTGATGTTCCCTATGTTTCTTGCAAGTGCTGACTAGGGGGATTAGCAGGGGTATTATAAAATAAGGCTTCAAATTGTTATAACAAGGGAGTGGAGGGTATGTTGGTATCCCCTTATAGATGTCTCCAATTGCTCTGGTATCTCTATATGAGGCAGAGAATCTATTGTCTATGGGGATGAGAGATTTCCAATATCTGGCCACTTATTGTTGACCAGCTTTCTTTTTCCAATTCCTGCCTTCCCTACTGTCTCACAGCAGGGGAGGAGAGTCTCTGCTTCATGGAGACAAAAAAATTTCCCAGATTTGCTTCTGGCAATCCTTATAAAAATCATTATTTTAAATACCTTTATTGAAGTATAATTTACATAATACATAATTCACCCATTAAAAGCATTTAAAAACAATGACTTTTTGTAAAATTATAGACAGGTACAATGACAATCATCATATAGCTTTAGAACATTCGCATCACCTCAAACAATTTGTTGATATCCTTTTGCATTTAATCCAGGTTTCCACCTGCAGCCCATTGATTTGCTTCAAGTTCTCTAAAAATTTATATTTTATGGTCATTTCATATAACAGGAACCATACATAATGTCAGGGTTTTATATCATCTGTTTTTATAAGTGGCTTCTCTCATTTATCACAATGTTTCTCAGGTTCACCTATGTTATTGTGTGTATTAGTAATTTATTCTTTCTGTGAATAGTAATCCATTATATAGATATACCACCTTTTGTTTATCCATTACCCAATTGATGGTCATTTGGATTATTTTTATAGTATACTCATAACATTGTCAAAATGATGTTATAAATATTTAAATGAATGTGCTTATGTGGGCACATGCTTTAATTTATCTTAGATTTGTAGGAGTAAAATTGCTGAGTCCCATATTAAGAAATTGATGAACTGACCTCAGTGATTATTCTACATTCTCACCACAAATGTTTGGTGAGTTATTGTTTCATACCATATTTCCTTTTAGTTTTTTGAACATATTTATAAGAATAGCTTTGACATATTTGGGGCTAAACACAGCATCTTGATCCACTCTGAGAACAAGATGTTGGTTATTTTTCTGTTTTTTTTTTCCCCCTCTGAGTACCGATTACACTTTGCCATTTCTTTGAATGTCTCCTAATTTCTTACTGAAAACTGGATTTTTCAACAAAACTATAGGAAATCTGAATTGATCCACTAGGGGTTTTTTAATGTTTTGTTTACTAGTTAATGGACTTTTGTTCTATGGTGAGTCTCTTGCCCCTAAAATGTATGCAGCCTATCTCTGCCCAGGTTTTAAATTCTTCTCTTTTTATTTTTAAGCCTATTCTCTTAAAGATAGCCCTGAATCCACCTACCTTTGTGAGCTCACAAAGTTTGGTAAGAGGTTGTACTCAAACACTTCAAGTCAGTAGGTCTCCCACCATTGGCTGATGAATCCCTGCATGAGTTGGAGATCACATTCAACTTTACAGCTTTTACTTTCTAATGGGCTCTTATCAAGGTCCATTGTAGCTGCCTTATTTGCTGGATTTTCCTGTTTACTTTGAGGCCAGTTTGCCAGACTGTTGCTTACCAAACAGGATCACAGCACCGGACAAGCTGTGATGTTGTCCTTCTCCCCATTCTTTTGTTACCAAGAGCTCTTCTGTTTCCTCCTATTCTCAGGGCAGGTGTAGAGTTTTCCATGTTGTACTCCAAATCAACTCAGCCACAGCTAAGCAGCAGAGTATACCTATCTCCTCAAATATTTATCATTTCTTTGTCATGGAAACATTCAAAATTCTTTCTTCTTCCCTTCTTGGGGAAATATACAATATATTATTAATTCTCAATCTTGGTTGATTGCAAGAATTCAGAGTGGGTGTTTTTGTTTGTTGTTTTTTTAGTTTTGGTCAATTTTGTGCTGTTTTATAGTTGCTTTTTAAGGGAATATTTACTGATCTGCTCTTTTTACATAACCCACAATAGCCTATAACTGTTTCCGATACCCTTCTTGTCTTCTACATTTCACTCCTCAAGAAGAGGCCAGATCATATTCCTTTCCTACTGAGAACACATCACTGGCTTTCCCTAGCATTAAAAATAAAATCCAAATTCTTTAGTGTGGCAAATGGGTCTTACATGATCTGGCCCCTGCCATCTACTCCAACTGTACCTCTTATCACTCCCCTCACTGCTGCCAATCAGTTAATCCAGTATGCATGCACCTGAGTACCCATCTTCCTATGCCTGCAATATACATGCATCTACATGATCTTCCTTTTACTGTTCTCTTGCACTTGCTGTTCCCTTTGCCTGAAATGTAGAATAACTGCCTTCTTATCACTTAGATCTCACCTTCTCAGAAAGACCTTCCCTTACCACCCCAGCTAAAACACTACCTCCAATCTCATTGCTCCATTTCATTTGTTTATACCACTAGTTGCAGTCAGAAATTATAGCATTTATGTTAGTTCATTGCCTTGCTAAACCCTCCTGATACAAGCTTTATGAGGGCAGCTTGGATTCTGTGGCACTTTAAATTATGTCTGGCACTACTGGAGGTGACCATTGGGCATTGCTGCATATAAAAACATAAATATACTGGATACAATGCTATGCTTTTACCATTCTTTGTAATGGGTACATATTTTTCCATTGCAAAATGTACTATCATTCATTCATGTGAGCATCTTATTACTATAAGAGTCATATGAGAGTTATGGGAGTAGACTTTGGAATCCAGCAGACTTGAGTTCAAACCCTGGATTAACCATTTACTACTCATGTGATTTCATATCAGTTCTTAATCTCTCTCTGTCCAGTCCAGTTTCCTTATTTGAAATAATGGCATCTGTTTCACAGGGTTGTGTTATTAAATAACAGAGTTTTAAGGGCCAGGATTGGCCAGGTTCACAGCAAATGGAAGTTAAATTGCTTTATTTTTCTCTTGTCTTAAGTGGCAAATTTGAGCCCTAGTGCTTTCCCATCCCTCACAATCCTGCACAACAAGAGTACAAACCAGATAAAATAGACTGACTCTCCTCCTTTCTCATTTGGCCTTCCCTTTTTACAGACACTGATGTAACATGGGATACCTGCATTGAATTTTGGGGCAATGGTGTGAGCCCAGCAAAGAGGATGAGACTGACAATGGGATAGTCTCTCCAAAGCACATCAACTGAGTAGGTTGCGAATGGAGCTTGAAACACCTTTTGCTTCTCCTGCCGGGACCAGATAATTGTGGAATTCTGGAAACTCCAGGAAGCTGTTAACTTGTTTGAATAAAAATTTTCCATATGTAAAGTCAAGCGTATTTCAGTCACCACTACAGTGTGTAAAAATGGTATTTGAAAACTTCCTCTTAAATCAGAAAAATCCTGAAGCAACAGTAGACTAATACACTTATCAGGAAGAAAAACGTTCTGGCTTCCGAAAGCCTATTCTAAATGTATGTGTTTTGTGAATGCATGGGTGTAGGCTGGAAGGGATAGGACAAAGGTTTTTTTTAAATTTATTGATGTATCATTAACATATTACACATATTTAAAGCATAGAATTTTATAAATACTGATGTATTAAGCACTTCTGAAGCCACCATCTCAATAAAGTGAGTGAATAGGTCCATCATCCCCAAGTTTCTTTTGTGAATTTACCCCTTTGTGATTCTTCCATATCCTTTCCCCTACCCACTCTTCCCAGGCAATCATTGATCTCACAAAGGGAAGTTTATAGCACTTACATCTATCTTGCAGAAAACTGATTCTGCTGGAAAATAAAATTTTATATCTCATGTTCTTCTTAATTAGAATCTTATAAAAACATAAAAGGGAAGTCAAACTTGATATGTAGTAATATTGTTCATAGAATGTTAAATCCAGTTAACAGAATATGAATAAATTTGGTTTTCTGTCATTCAACCCAGATGTGGTAAAGGCTTTCCTTTTTGATGTCTTCTCCTATATGTAACTAGTGGACACCCTCCCTTAGTAATCTAGTAGGCAATGCACACCTGTGTTAGTCAGATTTTTGTTGCTGTAACCAAAAGACTTGAAGAGAACAATTTAGAGAAGGAAAAGTTCCTTTTGACTCATGGTTTCAGAGGTTCAGTTCATAGTCAGCAGAATCCATTGCTCTGGGCCTACGGTGAGGCACAACATCATGGCAGAAGGGTGTGGTGTAGAAAAGCTGCTCAGCTCAAGGAGGGAGGTGGGAGTGGCACAGGGAAGATGAACCCTCCTAGGATACACCTTCAATGATCCACCTCCTCCAGTCATTTTCCACCAGTTTACAGTTATCACCCAATAAACAGTCCATTCAAAACAGGATGGACTAATTAGATTATGGCTCTCACAATCCAATCCTTTCACCTCTGAGTATTCATGAATTAACATAGGAACTTTGGGGGGACACCTCATATTCAAACCATAATAATGCCCATACAGTGTCATTTTATTCTGAGCAATATCAATAAAACCATGCCATTTTCAGGCCTATAACTATCCTTTCCCTTCAATATTCCACAAGCATGCACCATATTTCAATGAGAAGATAATATACTTTATTAAAGAACTTTATTAAAGACTAAGAGAAAGCAAGAGTAAATGAAAGTCATATTCTTTTAGAGACTCTCTACTACATTCAATATCCAGTTCAAGGGCCACTGCGATCTCATGAGAGAAGGATGGTCTTTTCAACATAGAGTAGTGGGTCAACTGCATATCCATGTGGAAAATTAACCATGACCCTCAAACAGTCCATGAAAATGAACTTGAAACAGATAATAGACTTAAATGTGAAAGGTAAAACAGTAATTCTTCTAGAAGAAAATATCAGAAAATACCTTCATAACACTGAGTTAGACAAAAATTTCTCAAATAGAGCATAAAAAGCACTAATTATAGATAAAACCATTGATAAAGTTGACTTCGTTACAATTACGAACTTATTAATGAATTTTAATTAAAATATAAGGTGATATACGAGCTTAATTAGTGCTAGATGCTGAAACAAACAATACAGCAATGGTTTATTTTTCATTCAAATTATAATAAAATGTGGATTAACTGTTTTGTAAGCAGTGACTGAAAAACTCAGACTGCTTCCATCTAGTGTCTTCAAGGTCACCCTGGTATCATCCAGACAGCAAAAAAGGGAAGGAGAGTGCTAACAGTATGAATGTCCATGTCCCCCTAAAATCCATATGTTGAAACCCCAACACCCAATGTAATGGTATTAGAAGGTGGAACCTTTGGGAAGGAAAACAAAGGAGGCCCAACCAGACTAACTAAACTTTTCCACCATGTGAAGACACAGTGAGAGGATATCATCTATGAACCAGGAAAGAGGCCCTCACCAGACACTGAATCTGTTAACTTGATCTTGGACTTCCCAGCCTTCAGAACTGCAAGAAATGAAATATTGTTGTCTATAAAACATCCAGTCTACAGTATTTTGTCATTCCAGCCCAAACAGAGAGTTTAGAAAAGGTGAACTGGATGCTTAACCACCTAGGTGCATAAGTGACACATGTCACTTTCACTCAAATTCCATAGACTAGAACCAGTCTTATGGCCAATCCAACTGCAGAGGGATGCTAGGAAGTCTAGGTTAGCTCAGGGCTATTAATGAGCACTAAGAGTCTCTGCCAAGATTAACCAATGGAAAGCAAACTGTTTAAAATTTTGAATACTCTTATTACTCTTAGTTGAAAGAATTTGGAAATGACACATACCAAAACTAAATGTAAAAGGAAAAAATAAAAGTTTAGATATTCAGGGTCCCTTCTGCTCCCACTGATTTATGAAGACCCTTGTTCTACCTGCCTGACCCCTTAGACCACTTGAAGGATTTACACTAGACAGAGCAGGAAGGTACTAGCAAGAAAGAGAGGAGTAGATCCTAAAGATGAGAGCAAAAAGCAAAGAATATAAAACTCACAGTACAGGCTATATTTGGGAGAGACTGAGACAGAAAAATGAGCAAAGTGCTAGGGCATCTGCATGCTGAGTAAAAGCTCCTAAGACAGAATGACATGGAAAAGGAAGTTTTAGAAAGAGCATTATGAGGGCTGGGGCTGTAGCTCAGTGGTAGAGCACTTGCCTTGCATGTGTGAGGCACTGTGTTCCATCCTCAGCACTGCATAAAAATAAGTAAAATAAAGGTCCATTGACAACTAAAAAATATTAAAAAAAGAAAGAGCATTATGAAAATTTGGTATATATACCTTGAGATTGGAATCCCCTTTTAAGTACTTTGTGTGACAACATCTATAGTGCTAATTGTAGTTGTTTTTCATGATGTTCAGAACAATGGTTCTTTGAGTGTTACCTCCTCATGCTAAGATTAGGTCTTTGGAAATTCCACCCTTCTCCACACACCTCCTTCCCACAGGGTCTTTGCATATACTATTCCTTTTGTCTGGAATGCTCCCCCACCTCCATACCTTTGAATTAGTTAACTCCTATCCATTCTTTATATGTTAATTCAAATGTAAGGAAAATCTTCCTTGAGATCAGACCTGTTATGTGTTATAAAAATAATCTGTAGGGCTGGAGTTGTGGCTCAGTGGCAGAGTGTTTGCCTAGCACATGTGAGGCACTGGGGTCGATTCTCAGTACCACATATAAACAAATAAAAGAAAGGTCCATCTATCACTTAAAAATATTTTAAAAAATAATCTGTAATTCCTCTTTGCATCATTATTGATAGTTTGAAAAAATACATTACTTTGCGTTTAATATTTACATCCCCCAGTTGGCCCCATCTGTTTTGTTCATTGTTGTATCCCTAATACCTAGCACACAGAAGACCTTCAATAACTACTTTTTCAATGAATGACTGCATGTCTTCTGGAAGGATTAAAAGCCAATCCTGTCATTCAAAGTTACTTCCCCCACCCCTTCTAGAGAAGTCATGATAGGTTGGTCTGGACCTCCCATTAATATCCCTATGCTTAAACAGTTGCTTCCAGTGTCTCTAACCAAGGGCTCTGCCGACAAAGTCATTAAGAATAGCCACGTGGAGGTAAAGCTGGAAGCTCCTATTTCAGCCCTGCCTGTTGCTATTTTCCAGTTTAAGAGTTGGTATAAAGACTTATTCTGTTAATCCCATAGGGAAAGCCTAGGATCAGCTTATGGAATGACAGAAACTTTTAATTCACATAAGAAAGAATCTATCAGAGCTATTCTGAGATTGAACGGTGGCACTAAGAGGCAATGAGTTCTCTGTTACTGGAGATATTCAGGAAAAGACTGGATAACCCCTTGATAAAATTAGTGTAGCTCAGATGGGGAACAAAATGAAAGAACTCTAAGGTTCTTTCCAAATTGACTCGGAGATTCCAGGATGTGTATTGGATGAATTGTCTCTCTAGTCATAAAGGGTATGTTTATACTGAGTCATCTCCTCTCTTCCCTGGATTTCCTTAATCCCAAGAATCTTCTGGCTGTGGTTGGGGTACTCTCTGTCACTAGGGAACATAACTGAGTTAACACCCTTACAGAGACTGAACCCATAACCTTGTCCTCATTAGCTCTGTCTGCTAATCCCGCAAGTTCATAAGCACACTTCTGATATACAGCAGTGAAATTATCTCTAGAGAAAGTTTCACACCATGAAAAGTGATGTAATCCAATGACATCTATTTCAGCATGATAACATTGTGCTCAATTTAAAAATGAAATTTTCAGGGTGATAAAAATTTAAATGATGGTTTTGAAGTATTTGAGTGAGAAATTTTCTATCAAAGCAAGAGGAAATGTTATGCAAAAGGATTTGCAGTTTCAACCATGCAGAGACATAAATATCACATATTAATAGATTTGACCTAGTTGCAATCATAGTCAGCTTCATTCTCATCTTGTCTCCCTCACGTGTTTGTTCTCTATTTAGGTAGCTTACTCTGAAAGCTCATGGGATATCTGTGGATATGCAAAAATAATGAGAAGTGGACAGTCAGCATGATAATAAACAACAATGAAAATAAAGTGAGCTTGAAAAATAATTTATTACTAACTTGACTTAAAATTATTGGGATTTGCAGCTTATTAGTCCTTATTACTTTTGCCGTCTCTAATTTAAACTCATACATTAGTTTATCTCATTACAGGGTTAGATTTTCAATTACGCTAGAGAGTGGTAAATATGATACAGCCTTCACTGGGCTACTTGTTGATTTTTCTATCACCTTCCCCTCAATAAAGGAAGAACTAAAATAAAACTACTCTGTAAATCTCTTTGAACTTTAGAGTTACATGGGAAGTTAGAACACATCTAGCTCACAGATGCTTAATTTTCTGGGGTTATATGAATTTCTGAGAATCTAATGAAAGTCATGTACTCTATCCTCAGAACAGTGTGTGTGTGCGCGCACACACACACACACACAAATTTTGCATAGTTTCCTGGGGCTTACAGACTCCCCCTCCATGAAGTCTGCCCATGGAGTTCAGATTAAGAAACTATGCTGTAATATAGCTTTTGCCATTTAAAGGCAAGGAAAGTGAGGGTAAGGAGCAATCTAAATTGATCTTCCCAAAGATCTTGCTCTAATTGAAATCTGACTAAAAAACAGAAAACTTAAAGGAGAAAATGAAGACATCAAGTTTAAGAGAACATATCACCTGATTTTTTCTTAAATTTAAAACCTCTATAAATAAACTTTGAGAATCTAGAGTCATTACTAAAACATGGAACTAGTATATGTGAATCAAAAATTATTTTAAATGATTTGTCCAAAGAAGAACAAAGTGCTAAATTCATTACAATTTTTTTCTTCATAATCATATGTATTTTAACAAGTCCACACTGTTTTTTTAGTTTCTTTGGAAATTATACATATCAATGTAATTATATTTTCTTCCCATTCTAAGGAAGGTCTACAAAACTACTGTTTGTTTGCTTGTCTGTTTGTTTGTAGAGATAATTTAGTGTGGACACACTGAAACAGGTTTTCCAAAGGCCAAATGTTTTCTCTGATCAGTGGATGCTGATACATAATGGGGGGTGGGGCTGGGGGTTATGGGGGGAATAGGAAAGAATGGAGGAAGTATGGATGGTGTGGAGGAAAATGGGACAGGAGGAGATGGGGTAAGGAAAAATAGTAGTCTGAGACAGCATTACCCTATGTATATGTAAGATTATATGAACTGTGTGAATGAAAAAAAAAACTTGGAATGAACCCACCATTTGACCAAACTATCCCACTCCTCGGTTTATACCCAAAGGTCTTCAAATCAGCAAAGTACAGGGATGCAGCCACATCTATGTTCGTAGCTGCTCAATTCACAATAGCCAGATTGTGGAACCAAACTAGATGCCCTTCAATTGAAGAATGGATAAAGAAACTGTGGTATATATACACAATGGAATATTACTCAGTTATAAAGAAGAATAAAATTATGGCATTTGCTGGTAAATGGGTGGAGTTGGAGGATATCATGCTACGTGAAATAAGCCAAGCCCAAAAAACAAAAGGCCAAAGGTTTTCTCTGATCAGTGGATGCTGATACATAATGGGGGGGGCGGTTATGTGGGGATAAGAAAAGAATGGAGGAAGTATGGATGGTGTAGAGGAAAATGTAAGATTATATGAATCATGTGAATCTACATTGTGGAAAAAAAGATATATTCCCTGCCGTATAATTATATCAAAATGGATTCTACTGTCCTATATAATTAAAAAGAACTAATAAAAAATAGATAAAAAAGAAAAAAAATAAAGGTTTTCATGAGTCACTTAAGCTTCTTGAAGTGCAAGCTGAAGATTTTTACATTGTTCAAACTCTGGTCGTTTCCACAATGTCTGCATTGGAATGACTTCCCTGGGTGACCTTTTGTAAGGGTCAGCCTGTTTTAAGACAATGTAGCTTAAGAGTAGGCACTTCCCATAAATATATCATCTGTACCAAATCCCAGTTACCCACAGTGTCTTGTGAAGGCTAGGACCCAACACTGACCGTGGAAATCAGCATCACCCATAGGCTTCTACAAATCCTCTTCTTCCTCGAGTATAATAAATCTATTGAGCTATGATACGCCCTATAAACCTTAAAGCAAACATTACCATCCTAAAGGCTGAGCACAGATCCTGGCGAGAATATTGGTGCTAACAGATTGGATGCCATGGAAACTGAGAAAGACCTATTTAAGCAGAAACCTGCTATTTATTTATTTATTTTATTTTGATAAGTTTTCTAAACCAAGAATGAGTAAGAGTTTGGGGGGGGCTTCTAAAAATAACAGATTTGTAATATTTAAAACCACTTGTGTTTTTTCTGAATGTAGGGCAACAAATACCAAATTTTCCTTGCCACCTGCTTCTTTGCAGGGAAACAGTGGTTTCAGGGCTATGAAATTTTTGAAGCTGGGCTTGAAATTGTCATAGCAATTGGCATAAATGCATAGAATTCCCAGTCTTTACCTGTGGAATCATATACTTTTATATATGAAATTTATCTTGGAACTAGTTCAGAGATTATTTGAGTACACTATTGATAAACATGCCTGCTTACTTTTCTCCAGGGATATGGTACAACAAGGTGAGTGTGGGTTTTTGTTCTTATTTGAACAAAAGGATGATTTAGTCCACAACAGAATTAACAAGACTAGAATCAGTTGACTAGAGAAAATGATTCAATTTTCAGTTTCACAAGAGAAAAGCATAAATCTAGAATCCTTACTTCTTGGATGTCCACCATTCCTATTTCTTGATAGCCCTGACATGAACTGCATGTCAGGGCTACCAAGTGCAAGAATGGCAGATAAGCAAACAATCCCACATACAGCATAAAGGTCAACACATCACACTCAGATCTTTGACAATGGTCTGGCAAGTACTAGTCAAGTTAGAGTCAAAGCACAGTCAACCTGTCTTCAAAAGATGCCACAGAGTAACCTTATGTGCACACACCCTAATGTCACCACTGCTTGGATTTTCATTGCTGAGTTTGCCACTTCTTAGCCGTGTGATTCTCAGAAAGTTTTACTACCTCTTTGTGCCTCAGTTTCTAAATGTGTAAAATGGTAATGATAAGAAAAGAGTACCTACCTCTGAAGGTTGTCATGAGGATTGAGTAAAATAATGACTCCATAAAGCACCCAGAACCGCACTTGAAATATGCCAAGTATTATATAAGCATTAGCTACTATTTACTAGATTTTGCCTAGTTCTCTAAGTGCCAAGACACATGGCTTCACTCGGGAATAGACTAAGGAGACATAAACTTATTTCTCATCTCTCTTCTTCACTACATGTTTAAAGGAATGAAGAAGGCAATGGATCCTAGATGGTATTGATAGAAATGAAAGCTTTACATGGAACTTTATTCCAGCAAACAAAGCAATACCCTTTTCTCCTTCCCATGTTCCTACCCTTACCCAGCATAGGCTATAGGTTCACCATAAGCTAGCTATCTGTTCTAGATTTGCTAGCTCTGTCTCTCTCTCTCTCTCTCTCTCTCTCTCTCTCTCTCTCGAATAAAATGAAAATGCAAATCAATTGCTTCTCATTTGAATTGCAATAGTTCCTCAGAAACCAAACACATAAAATTTCCAGTACCTTAGTGTGAAGGCATTATGGTGCAGAGCATTCGTTAGGCAACTTCATCAGGCTACCTCCCTGCCAATCATGTCCCCGAAGGACACAAGGAGTTACTGGGGTTCGACAGGCTATGAAAGACAGACTGCAGTGGATATGACAGGCAAACTCCTCCTGCTACTTTAAGAGGTCCATAGTAAGCCCTAGTTGCCCGCCAAAGCATGGTTCTTAGATGCTGTCCTTTGAGTCTCCTAAAGAAAATGAGTAAACAAGCAACCAAACTGATGAAGGAGAAAATCCAGGCAAACTTCTGAGATCCTCTGGTACTGTCCAGTTGTGGCCAAGCAGTCTGCACATGGCTATGTTTAACACATGGACTATGAAGTCAACAGAACTAGGTATAAATCCTGGTTCTGCAAAAACTTATAATGTGACAAGCTGTTTAATATAGCTGTGCCTCAGTTTACTCATCTGCAAAATAAGATAGTAAAACTTACATTGGAAGAGTACGGTCAGGCTCAAATGAAATAATGTAGCTGTGGCAACTAATGCTTTGTTGCCTCAACACTTGAGCATGTAAGAACACAACACAATGGCAAACATAGAGTAGGGGACTTGATGTTTGATATCTGTTTTGGGGGGTTTTTTTTCCACTTTTTAGCATTGGGTTGCAACTTGTTCTTACCAGCCCAGAATACCTACTTAATCATGTGGCCCCTTAAACAGTAGTCTGTTGAGGGCTTTCTATGTCCTGCCTAAACAGCTGACCCCAAACACACCAATATTTTATCTAGGCAGATATGGCTCATTAATGTAATAGCCCTGACTTGGGTACACAGGTCAAACCTCAGTAGTAGTTTTGCTCAATTCCACTTCTAGGCATATAACCCTGCAGTAAATCACCTTTCTATAGGCCTCAGTCTTTTCATTTGTTTATGAATGGGTTGGGACAGAAGATCATTTCTAAGGGCCCTGAAACTCTGGTATTCTAGGTTCTTATGAGTTTATATCTAGAGATATAATTATGGAGAAACTTCATGTTCTGGGGAGTTATTTATTTTTTACAGACTTCATTTTGATTCATTGTACACAAATGGGGTACAACTTGTTCTTGGGATTTTTAAAGAAGTGATAGAGACAAAGATGAGGGAGAGAGTGCCTCAATAATGGATTTAGGGGGGACAGTCAACCCTTTAGAATAAAATGTAGGGGTGAAAAGAGTTCTAGAATTCCCACAGGAACTTCTAAGCAAGGAATAAGGAAGGGGGCATAAGAGAGTTAATGACTCAAACTCATTGAGTTTCAGAGAAGACTAAATATGACTGATAGTGGTGGGATATTTCCCTCTCTCCTCTCCTCTCACACACAGATATGGTGGGCCTCTGACAACTCATAGACCTGAGCCACTTTTGCCCTACAGAGCTTGCAGATCGGGATCATAGACTAACAAGATCTGGCCACAACCAAAGTTTTATTACAGAAAAAGCAATGATCCGTGCACCAAGGCCAATTTGAAATCAAGTTTACCCAATCTAGCTCTTGGCATGAAGTAAGAAACAGATTTGTTTGAACAGAGCAGTCTTTCTATTTGCAATCATACCACTGTGTGCTGTGATCCTATTAATTCTCACAAGCAAAGCAGCTCTGTGGGGCTTGCTGCCTCCATCCATGCACACGTGCACACATACACATGAACCCCCAAGAACACACAAAATGCTATCATGGAGGCAGTAGGTGGCAGTCCTCTACTTCGTAACTCAGGAATACTCTGGGGATTGGGGTCTGTCTTCTGTGGAAGGGGAAACCATGGTCGTGAATACTCCTGGAAAAAAGAGATCTACCTCTTTTGAGGTTAAAGGGAGGAAACAGATCTGCTTATCACCAAGTGTAGGGCAGACACCTCATTTCATCCATTAATGGGAGACAACCTGGTATGAGATGGGCTTGGAGTCAGATTGCCTGGGCTTTCTTCCATACTTTCCCACTTATTAGCTCTCTGACCTTAGGCAAATTATTTAAATTCACTGTGCCTTAATTTCCTCGTATGGAAAGTTGAGGTAATAAGAAAACATAACTCATAGTTTTGTTGAGAAAATAGAAAGAGGCAATATTTATAAAGCAGTTTTAACATTGCCTAGCAGAGTAAGTGCTATGTAGTCATTTATTAAATAGAACAAATAGTCTTTATATATTTGGCACTGTCTAAATTATTTCAAGGTCAATAGTAACTCAGCTGCTTTTTTCCTTTATTAAAAATCTGCAGCCCACTTACAGAGTGCAAGCACTAATGGCCATAATCAGTAAGGCAGATTTTAAATAGCTTCACATCACTTTGAAATCCATGACCAAGCTTACAGAATATTCTGCTCCAAATTATAAATCCAGAAAGATGCATCTTACATAAGGCAATTGTATTAGTTAGGGTAGGATAACTTCTAGAACAAACAGACCCAAATATGTAACACAAGTGAATTTTATTTCTCACTCAATTAAAAGCCCAAATGGGAGTTTCTATTAGGTAGTCATCTCTCTTCTTAAAAATAAATCAGTGATTTAGTGATTCATTCTCCATCTATTCTGTAACTCTATCGTCCTCAATAGATGGTTTCCAGGTCACTATGTTCCTCTGTATCAAACCCATGAAAAGGAAAATTAGGGTGGAGAAAATGCATGACTGGCCTGGAAATAATACATATCTCTTCCAGTCCTGCACCATTGATGAGAACTAGTCATATAACCCGTCAAACTATAACAAAGACCAAGAAATAAAGCCCCTGGCTAAACAGCCACCTCCCAGTTACTTCTTCAAACAATGAAAGGGAAAGGTGAGTTTGAGTGAGGGGTTGGTCATCTCTACCACAGCCTCTAGGGTAAACAAGCTTGGAATTGGCAGAGGAAGGGTGGCGTATGACCCTGAACTCCTAAAGAACAGGGTTTCTCTTATTCTCAGAACCCAGCACAGGGGTTATTTCTCGGTGGGGGACAAAGAAGCAAAGTAGGCAAGGTATCAGTAAGATTCCAAATTCTTTCTTTTTGTGAATGCTTATTTGTGTCTATGTATATTGGTATATATGGACATGTATATTAATGTACATCTGTGCATCTGAGTATGTATGTATTTCACATGTGCATGTTTGAATATATACATATGCATATTTGTATTTTACATATGCATGTATATGCACATATACATTAATGGATGTGTTGTGTATGTGTGTGTATATATATATATATAGATCTGCTCTATGTATCATCTCATTTCATGTTTATATGCATATGCATATATATATGTACATATGGGTATGTATATTTGTGTATATACATTATCTTCATGCATATGTGTTTATGCACCTATGAATATGTATGTCAGTTGTACATGTACAGGTGAATATGTTGTGAATGTGTGTATCTTTAAAGGTTTGTGTTTGTATAAAATAATGTATATATTTACATGTATATGCATGCATGTTTTCATGTATACTCATGCATATGTGTATTAATATATAATATATACGACTATACATTATAGGCATATGCATACACAAATACATTTCTAAAGTTTCATGAAATAATATTTACATTTATATCATTCAGTATGTTCATATTTTTTATTCATTGCTATTTAATTAATGAAACATCAAGATCATGGCTCCCTAAATGGTTTTTATTATCTATTAATGGGTTGAAGCAAACAATGAAAAATACTGGTATGAGATAATAATAGCAAATATTTGTTAAGCACTAGCTATGTGACCAGCACTTTACATTTATTATTTCATCTAACACTCAAAACAATCTCATGAGATAGGCATTATTATTAGTTCCATTTTATGGATAGCAAAACAGAGTCATAAAAGGGTTGATTAACATGCCACATGCCAGAGCCTGAATTAATCAGTTAATCATGATTACTAATCAGAGCCAGAATTTGAAGCCAGAGTGGCTCTGATGCTCTAGCTCATAGCCAATGATCTGCACTACCCTGCCATTAATTTGGAAAGAGGCCCCTCTCTAATCCCCTTGGCCATGATGTCTGTTGGAAGTATATCCCTCTCCTACACTTTCTCACTCTCTTTTCCTACCTCCAGAGTGTGCTGCAGGGGCCATGGCTGCCCGCCTCCCTAACTTTGGCTACAATAACTCAAAAGAATCTGGCACTGCTTACTGTTGGGCACAAATATAGTAGAATCAGATGCAGCTATAAGACGTAGTCATTATTCTCTAGCAAGTTTCATTATCATTATTTTTTCCAGTAATAATGTTTTCAAGTCTTTGGGCCCCAGTCAATCACAGGAATTGAGAGATGGGCCCCAGCAAACCAAAGTGACTGAATCTTCCTAACATGTCTGATTGCACTATGGGCATAAATCCACAGCCTTCATAATGTCTGTATGTCTTCTTTTGACATCTGCTTAACGAACATAATAACTGCAATGCTCGTTGATTTCCTTTAGTTTTCATACTTGGCAACTAGATTTTTCTCCATGTCTTTTTGTACTTGCCTTTTTTTGTAATTGCTCTCTACTTTCCATCTCTTGTTTAGATCATAAGCAACTCAAGGCCCAAACCATTCATCTCATTCCCTGGGTGTTCCCCAGCCAGTTGGAAGAAGTGCCATGCATGCAAGTGCTCCAGCACAGCTGCGCCTCACTCACTCACTCATGTACTAAGCTCTTCCCCTGTGCCTGGCACTGTGCTAGGAACTGCAGGCACAGAGAGCCAAAAACACAAAGCCCTTGCCATTAAGGAACTCAGTGCAACTGGCACTGGAGGACATATGAGCAGTTCAGTTTCATTTGGCTTGAACATGAGATGAGCCCTCTTTCTCCCTCCATGGGGAAGAAAGGATAATGCCCTCACTCTGCTTGATAATTCCCCACTAATACAAATTCTCTTTCTTCAAAGACTCTCCTACCCTCAAAGTTCCTCATTCTTCTGCTTATCTAGGCTGGATGTGATGATGGGAGTGAGATTTTAAAGGAGCAGTCTAACCACCTCTCATCAGGCACTGAAAAGGAACACTGGGTAGCTCCTTGGTGGATCCCTTGACCCTAAAAAATAGTTGAAAGGTGACTATAAAGGGCATGGACTCCAGAATCAGATCACCAGGACTCAACTCTCAGTCACTATACTCATTGTTTATGTAGCTTCAAACAAATCGCTGATCATCTCTGCACTTGGGTTTCCTTTTCTGTAAAATGAGAACCATAACAATACCCAGATCATGAGGTTGTGTTTAAATAAGTCAAAGAATACAAAAACATTTAGGAAAATGCCTGGAGCTGAATAACTGAAAACTTTCATTATTATTAATTTACTTAGCACCAATTGTTCGCAGTTCCAAGCTTTAGTCAAAGTCTCAAAACTACAGAAAAATGTCCCATCATGCATCCTACAACATTTACCTTATCTCATCCAGTGTGTCTAGGGCAGAATGAGAAAGGAGGAGAGTGAGAGGAGATCAGGCTTAAAGGCCAGAAGGAACCAGATGATGCAGGGTCTCTTGGCTTGTAGCAAGAAGTATGGCTTTTATTCTAAGTGTGATCAGAAATGGTTGGAGCAGGAGAGTCACATGATCTACTTTATACTCATAAAGGATCACTCAGGCTGCTATTGGAGGAATAATGATTGTACAGAGCAAGAGTGACCATGTAAATAACTGGAGAAACTAGTTAGTATGCTAGGGCTAACTAAGGCTGTGATCCAGATTAGGGATTATATATACAAAATATTGTATTAGGGGTGTGTGTGTGTGTGTGTGTGTGTGTGTGTGTGTGTGTGTGTTGTAGATATATATTTAACAGAGACAATTGGATTTGGTGGTCATTTTCATTCTCTCTCTCTCTCTCTCTCTCTCTCTCTCTTTCTCCCCCTCCCCTCCTTTTCCACCTCCCTCTCTCTCCCTCAATTAGAGAAGGAAAAGTTTATTTTAGGGATCATGGTTTCAAAGATCTCAGTCCATAGATAATTGACTCTATTCTCAGGGCTTGAGGTGAAGCAGGACATCATGGCAGAAGAGTGTGGTGTAGGGAAGTGGTTCAGAATATCACACCAGGAAGCAGAGAGAGAGCTATGTTCAATGAGGACAAAATATAAACCCCAAGGGCACACCCCCAGGGACCAACCTCCTCCTCCTCCCTGATAGAGATTAATGCACTGATTAGGTTTAGGCTCTCATAACCCAATCATTTATCCTCTAAAACTTACTGCATTGTCTCTACATATGAGCTTTTGGTGGACTCCTCACATCCAACCATAACTCACTCTCTCTCTCTCTCTCTTTCTCTCTCTCTCTCTCTCTCTCTCTCTCTGAAAGTCAGAATTAAGGAAAGGAGACATATACTAGACCAAAGGAATGTATCATCACTCAATTTTGAGTAAATTATGGCAGTTAACTGCTGAGTGAACAACTCCAAAGTGTTTGGATGAAGGCTCCTGAAGAAAACAAGGTGTGGGTGGATATTCAGGTAAATGTATAATCATATTCTATGCCACATGATGATGATGGTGGTAATTGTCTTGATAATGGATATAGTTTGTAGATAATGAGATAATGCTCTAACAGTGGCTGTACAAGAAAAGTCACCACTGGTGAGAAAATAAAGAACATGGAGAATACAGTGAGTACCCCCAACCCCACCAAACCCTTAATTATTTACTCTTGTAAGATCAGACCTGTTCTCATTGTTTCCTAAGAATGGAGTCATAGAACTGATGAGTCTTCTTACAAAGTAGGAAAGCTAAAATGAACAGGAAATGCCTGTTTTTAAAGCTCCTCACACTTTCCTAGCATGTGTTTTGTCATACTGCTGCAGTTCAAGAATTCTATTACTTAGCTCTTGCCTTTAGATGTGAAAGGTTCATTCATCCAGCTGTGAGTCAATACTGAAATGAGTATTACATAACATATTTTACATACTTTAAAAAGCACATGAGATCCTGGTCCCCAAGATTGAAGATGAAGGTCCAGGGCTGGCTACATATTCAAGAACCCTGGTCAAGGCTAATTATGGACTACTTTCACCTGGCCAGGAAGAGAAACATTTTGTAGAATTCACCCTTCTAATGACACAGGAGACAAAGGAAAACCAAGAGCTCCAAACTGCCCTTGGGTATCTTGAAATCAGTGTTTTATCAAAGGGTATCTAGAGGACTTGAGCTTGGTGAGTGGAGTGTACTGATCTGGTTGGGGCACTTTCCTTTGGAAGGGCCATGCTCAACTCCACCAGCACATTTCATTCATTAAGATACCAGCAAACTCCAGTAGAAAGCTGAAGAACAGTGGAAGGAGGACTTGCAGCAACAGAAAAAAATGTGTAAAGTTAGGGCTGGGGATTTAGCTCAGTTGGTAGAGTGCTTGTCACAAGCACAAGGTCCTGGGTTCAATCCCCAGCACCACAAAAAAATTAAAATAAAATGTGTAAAGTAAGTTGTATGATATTCATTTTAGCATTGCTTCACAGCTGAGATTAAACCTTCACTAATGAATGAATATTCTTTCTTGGCCTTCTGATACTTATCTGTTACATTATCAAAAGCCTGTACGTGGGGAAACTACTCTTTTAAAATATAGAAGTGTAGACTGATCCTTGAGGGTGAAGTATCCATTCTTAACAGATCCTAAATAATTATCAAATTGTCAGCAGTCTCAGCCACTGCAAATGAGAGCACCTTACTGAGAAGAGGTTGATCTAACAGAAAATCCACCACCTAGTCAATACTCAGTATGATGGTACAGATAGTAACAAATAGAAGGTTGTATGGAAGATAGATTACATCTTTTCAAAGCACAAAGATCTGAGCCCTGACTCTGGTTCATCTGCTTATTAGCAACATGGCCTTACCTTTTTTTCATGCATAAAATGGTGAAGATGCAAGAATGAAAGGAGTGTTGCAAAGATCACATGAGTGAATATATGGAGTATTCAGTGAACTCTGGTCATAAAAGTTAGTTTGTACTGAGCATCAAACATTCATTCATTCATGCATTCATTCAAACACTTGAGTGCTATGGCCAGATATTAATTTTGGCGTTGAGCATGAAGCAGTGAGTAAAGTTTCACAATTGTTTCACTGAAATCTCAGAAAAAGTCCGCGTGGTAGATACTTATGACTTCCATTCTACAGAGAAGTTCAGAGGCTTAGAGAATTTAAATATAAATTTTTAAATATTCATGGATAACTGACTATGTGCTAATCCCATAGCAAGTAGTGGCAGGGCAGGGATTTCCCTGATCATATTCTGACTCCAACACCCACATTCCCCCTCATTGCATAATACTTCCATAGCTGCTATTTTTCCTTCCCTTCTCTATGGCAGTTTTGTGTATTTTCATAATCTGATTAAGAAAAAGGAAGTGTCATGTTGAGGACATGGGCCACATGTTGGATTCAGCTCAAAGGAGGTATTGGTCCCAGAGTACTATGTGCTGATTCAGAGTCCCTGGGTCAATAGTGTGTTATGCTCTGAACTTTCTGATTAGTGAGGCAGTTCACAAACTGTAACCACTACTGACACAGGTCGCCAGAATGGCAAGGGATGTGGTAGGGATGGAACATACCACAGAGATCTCCCTTCAAGGAAGGACCTGCAGCATACCTGCAGAAAGCATGGTTGGCACATAGCCCTCAGTTATTAGCTCCTTTGGGGCCTTCCTCAATTGCCGAGAGGCACTTATCTGAGATAACACCTACTGAGAGTGACTTGACTCAAGCAAATGCCTTTCCCAAGGCTGCCATCATCTGGTGACTGAGCAAAGTTGGTGAGGGGTAACAGGTTAACAAGGCCCGGCCATTTCAGTGTGCCTTGGGACAACTGTGAAGGACAACACTTGCTCCTGAGCTTCTTGGTTGGCTGACCAAGTCTTTATCAGGCCGACATTGGATTTTGACTACTTCATCTACTCAATCATTCTTCCTTTCACAGGAGTTATTCCCTAAACAGTATCCTGTACTCTAAAAGCCATCTTCCTGTCTGCTTCCAGAAAACTCATCATGCAGAAGTTGGTGCTAGGCATGGTCCACAGAAATACAGAATAAGATAGGTGTTTGGAGCTGGATCTCTCACTGCTGGGCTGGCAGAGAGGATTCCCTCACTGGTGATAAGTAGAGCACAGACAGCTCCTAGCTCAAAGTAGTTTTGTAATTGTTCAATCTTTTACTGGGATTGAGAAGATTGTCCTATGGGAAAGAAGGCAGTAGTGAGCAAGATATGTTCAGACTTTATGGATAAAGTTATAGATATCTCAAAACTTTGTGAGTCTACAGAAGTGGCCCATCTAATAAGGGGTTAGTTCTCCATTCCACTGTTAGAAAACAGTTGAGAAATCTCTAATCAAAAGGTAACATGTACCTCCCCTAGTATTTTCTCCCAACACCACTTCTTAAACTGGGCTATCACTAGAGTTAAGTTACAGCATAACACAGCTGGAACAATACTGGACCTTATAAAGGAAGAGAGAGATTCTACCCTAAAGAAACTAGTCAGCATGTACCAGCTGAAGCTTAGGAAGCAACATATGAAGCTGATTCTTAGGGTATTTGACAAAGGGGAGATGAATAACATTGGATATGGAAGAATCTATTGACTAATGAGTGCTCTACAGAGATGCAGGATTTTACAACCTGGTGAGAATCCAAGGAGATATGAACTCCCTAATGGAATGGCTCCTAAAAGCATGGGAAGTAATGTCCCTCACACACTGAGTAGAATATAAATGCCAAGGCAGGTGGTGGAAGAAAAAATTAAAGGGCTCAGAGATATAGGTGCAGTAGAATGAATCTCCTTTGTACTGCTGAGAGAGACTCAGATGATTACGTTTTACAGGATAGATCTGGAGACACACCATGTACTAAGGCCAAAGGGAATGCTTTGATGACAGGGGTGCCAACATCACATATCTTCAGTGGTGTGTGTACTATGCAGACAAGGGCTGACTGACGTAGGGGAGGCAGTCACAAAACTTAGCTTACTGATACTAATGTGTATGAGAAGATGCCAAAACTATGGAGGCCAAGTAATGGAGTTTAAATGCCAGAAGCCACAAAGTCACAATTGTCATGACTGGCAAGGTCAGAGTGGCAGCTAATGATATCTGATCTGTAAGAATGTTATGGAGGTGGTTAATGTTACATAAAATCTTTATAAGCAAAATAGATGGGAAGGGGAAAAGGGTACTACTCAATCTTTGTACCATCAAAAGAAATTAAGATTGTATGACTGGGATACAGTGGGAAGTTACTTCAATAAAAATGTATGATCCCTGGCCCAATTTCTAAGTCTAAAACAGTTTTTTTTTTACCTAGACCCTTGACTAAGGCCATAAGAAGAAGGTCCTTGCAAAATCACAGCAAATACACACAATCATTTACCTTAATCTTTTCCCAAACAGATGCAGTCATAAAGGTATACTAGGGGAAGGAGCATCCAGACTTTCAAGAACTCCTGGACCATGAGACTGAATTTACATCATTGTCTATATATCTGAATTATTATCATTCCATGGTTAAGAGTGAAAGAATAGAAAAGCTAGGTAATACATGGAATCCTGGCCAAGGTCTAGCTTACAGTGATCACTAGATCTGTTGACATACTTGATAATTATCCATGACTTGTTCAAATATATAATTAGGATTGACATATTTAACATCTGAAGAAATAGCCACATTGGGTCCTTGGAAAATGGAGCAAGAGCTATCACATGAGAAGAGCAAATGGAGGCATCTGAATCTGCTTCTTTATCAAAATAGTAAATAAAAATAATAATGCATAATGGGAAGAGGGGAAACAGAGAACAGAAATTATTGCTACCTTTAAAAACCTAACAGATGCAGGTATGGTGATCACCATCATATCTCCATTGAATCTACCAATCTGGCCCTGCAGAAACCCAATTGCTCCTGAAGAATGACTATAGACTACACCAAGTTTAGCCAAGTAGTAATTCCCAATCATGACCACTTCACTGGTGAAGAGACAGTTATGAATCAGATTTATGAATCAGATTTATATGACCTTGATACATGGTTTGTGGTCATTGATTTGATGAATACATTCTGTCCCAATAAGAAAAAAAAATCATAATTAGTCTGAATTCACAAAGAAATGACAACAATGCATATTTACAGTACTGATGCAGGGCCAGTTAACTCTCCTGCCATTGGTCATGATATAGTACAAAGAAGTCTGAACCGTCTGAGTATCATGCAGAACATCACAATGATCTATTATATCAATGACATTATGCTAATCTGGATGGATGAGGAAGAGCTACCACGTGTGTTGGAGTCCTTGGTAAGATACACATGCTCCAGAGGGTAGAAAATAACCTCTAAGAAAATCCAAGACTTGCCACATCTATAAAAACTTTTAGGGTTTCAATGGTCAAGAGTATGTTGGCATATCCCCTCCAAAGTAAAATGTAAATCATTGTAAATTGTATCTCCAACCATGAAGAAGAAAACAAAAACACTGATGGGCCACTTCAGTTTCTAGGGAACCATATTTCACATCTAGGAACAGATGTCCAGCTTATATAATAGGTGATATGGAAAATTGCCAGCTCTGAGGGGCACTCACAGTAGGAAAGTGTTTTGTACCCTGTTAGCATTATTAGTACAAGCAATCTTACCTCTTGAGTCATATAATAGTAGACCCTATGGTATTTGTTGAAGGCATCAATGGTGAGAAATAATACTATGTACAGGCTTTGGCAAGCTCCAGTGGAAAGTCACAAAACACACCACTTGAATTCTGGAGCTAGACAATTAGACTGGCAGTAAAGAAATATAAACAAAAAAGCTCATGGTATATGCCACCAGGTCCTGGTAGAAATAGAATGTCTGAACATTAGACACCAAAAGGCCAAAAAGCAAAAGTTGCCTCTATGTGCTGGGTTCTGTAAGATGCATCAAGTCACTAGATAAGATGGGTTTACCAAGAACTCATCAGAAGACGTTTTTGATTACGCATGAGTAGGGTTGGTAGCCCAGATCCCCATGACCACCACTATTGACCCAGGACTGTCTCTTAGGTGACATTTATAATCATATCACCAACTGATAGAGGAAATAAAACTGAACTTGGTTTATGAATATATAGATAGCCATATGTGGGTATATGTGGGTGCTAGCAATATAGCTCACATAATGATGGCCTCAAAAAATCTTCTCAGTGAACAGAGTTTTGGACAATAACCTGGCCACTTATTTTCCATAGAAAAAGTGATGGATAGTCAGGTCACCTGAGTTGGAGTGCTGGAAAGAGAAGACCAGATTATAGGAGACAAGGAGTTTACAAGACAGAGGCCTGTGCATGGGTATGAGAATAAGTACAAAGTATAAAAATGTTTGTATCACATACTAACACCCACCATAAAGCTTTACCATGGAAAAGACACTGAACAATCAGGTTGGCAAAATAACCCAGCCAGTTGACTTGAGTTAGCCTTCATATGACATTAGGTATCTCGGAAAAGGCATAATGAATAGAGCACATGAATAGAGTGGTCACGATGGCAGAAATAAAGGTTATCTGGGGGTCCAATAGCAAAGACTCTCACTTAAAAACACTGGTTAAAACTTAATTATCGTTGCTTCTGAACATGCAACTTATTAGCAACACAAAATAACACTGAGCACCCACTATGGTACCATTCCTTAGAGTCCTACTAAGTACTTGGTAGTCCCACTGAGTCATCTTTACCTGGAAAGTGAGGTGGTTTATTCTCACAGGAATAGTATGAATTCACCTTTCTTTGTCTACAGGGCTATAGCACTGTTATCTGAGGGCTTATGGAGTATTTGTTTCATATAACATCACATTAACCAGTGGACCTATTTTACAGGCCAACCATACCATGGGCTCCACTGGTTGTATAACACCCAGAACTTGCTGACCTGACTGAACACAGGAATGGCCTCCTGAAGGCACAGCTAAACCACCAACTCAGAAGTAATATTTGACAAGGATGGGTAAACATCCTTCAGGATACCATCTACTGAATTGAATCTGAGGCTTCCATTTGGTGTTATGACCCCATCAGAAAGAATACAGAGGTCTGGAAACCAAAGAGTAGAAAAAATCATGACCCAGTTGTTATGGACAGAACTATCTTTCTTCCACAATTTATACTCTGAAGTCTTTAATCTCCAGTACTTCAAAATGTGCCGTATTTGGATACAGAGTCTTTACAAAATTAAATTAAAATGAGTTCTATAGGGTGGGCCCTAATCCAATATGTCTGGTATCCTTACAAAAAGAGGAAATTTAGATACAGACATGTACAGAAAGAAGATGATATAGAGACATATGGAAAAGATACCTATCTACAAGCCAAGGAGAGAGGCCTGGAACAGATCTGTCTTAGTCAGCTTTTCATTATTATGACAAAATACCTAAGAAAAATCAACTTAAAGGAAGAAAGATTTATTTTCTCACAGTTACAGAAGTTTCAATTCATGGTCACATGACTCCATTGTTTCTGGGCTTGTGATAGGCAGGACATCAATGGCAGGAAGTAGTTACTCATCTCATGGTGGCTAGGAAGCAAAGAAAAACCTCACTCTTATAACAAAGCCCCTCCCCTCAAACCCTATGAATATATAAATGGACTAATCCATTTGTGAGGGCAGAACCCTCATGATCAATCACCTAATTAGGAAAACCTAATCCATGAAACAGTAATAGTCACAATAAATTATAAACTACAGCTGTCACTTGGGCATTCTGAACTCCTTACTTGCAGAGAAAAGCAGGAAAAGTCATCATCTGGACAAAAGCAATTGTCCCTAGTCATCAGAAATAGGGTTGCATGGGACTGAGGTTGTGGCTTAGTTGTAGAGCACTTTCCTAGCATATGTGAGGTACTGGGTTTGATCCTCAGCACCACATAAAAATACATTAAAAATAGGGACTGGGGATATAGCTCAGTTGGTAGAGTGCTTGCAAGCACAAGGCCCTGGGTTCAATCGCCAACCCCGCAAAAAAAAAAAAAAAAAAAAAAAAAAAAAAAACATTAAAAACTAAAGGTCCATCAACACCTAAAAAATATTTTTTAAAACGTAATAGGGTTGCAGTCAAACAACGTATGGAATCCAGGTAATCTACTGGAACACTTCTTGGTACTCTCTTGCACATTTGTGACTACAAATGAACAGGCAAGATGTCAAGTTCCTCAGGAATAAGGGTCACAGAGATGGTAACTGAGGGTGGGGAGACTCTGGATAGTGGAAAGGGGAAAATTAGTATCAACTGTAGTCCTGAAGTCAACTGAAGAAGCAGGGCTCTAATTTGCCCAATTAACCTCTCTCACCTGCCTTTTCTAAACTTCCTCTCAGAATGAGAGACTCACTGACTCCAGTGATTCCTGGAAGACCTGTGCTTTGAAATTGTGTGAAGTGAATCCACATGGCACAATGGATACACAGATAGACTTAGAAATGCACTAACACAGATCCCTCTCCAGGAAAGTTATTGTTGCCAGTCACAGGCAGTCAGCAGATGGACCCAGCTGAAGACTACTGCCTCAAACAAAATGACACCCTTCCCACCTCTGGGAACTGAGAGAGGTTGGGCTGGCCATTTCAGCCTGTCAATGGGCAACTTTCATAGGCAATAATCTTTGTAGAGATCCCCAACTAAATTAGATGAGATTTTTGTTGAACCTTAATTATACTTCAATTTCTTCCTTTCCCTAATTTTGCTTTTCCCCCATTCCTTTCACAGGCACTGATCCAAAATAAATATGCAACTTGTAGTTCATTTCAATGTCTACTTCTATAGAACCCAATCTGTGAGAGTGGGGAAGCTGCAGCCTCTGAGGAACAGCTGACACATTTGGGAAATCTTGGAAAAGAGCTAATTTCAAAATGACAGGAGAGCTCTTTCTAAATATATCAAGGCTTGTCATAAGGTATTAGATATAGTAGAATTTATTAAGCTTACTCTGGGCTCCATGAGGCAAAACTAGGTAGGCCCAATGGGAGGGCATCACAAGCAGACAGATTTGGGTTCAATATAGAAAGAGAACTTCCTAGCATTTTGAATTAAATGAAAAATGAAGTGGTCCAGACATGAAATCCTGCCCTGGAGAATGTGCAGTGGAAAATGAATAAGCCTTCATAGCACAATGTTAGCAGAGTTTCTGGCACTTATGGGAGGCACAGGCTGAATGACCCCAGAGCTTGTTTCCCACTCTCTGGGGCCATGACATGGCAATTGGCTTCTTTTGCCCCCACCCCATCCTTTGGTACTTAAAAATGCAAAGATAACTATGCCACCTACAAATTTAAAACAATACATAAGGGTATAAAGTAAAACATGAAAGTCTTCCATCTCTTCCACTATCCCAATTCCACTGCCCAGAGACAGTGAGGATATTTGACAAGCACTTTCCAGATATCCATCCATCACCTATTCTGTTTTAAGCACCATGCTATACTTTATTTGATGAATTAGCCCCCAACCTCAGCAATCCTGTAAGTGGATACCAGCATCACTGTTTCATAGATGATGAAAGTGAGGCTTACAGGATGTCACACAACTAGTACATGTGATGGTGATAAAACAAGGAGTTGAAACCAACTTTAACTCTAGGCCCTTAACCAGGACACTATACTTTGGGAGATGAAATGAAGAAAGGAACAGAGATAAACAAATACAACCATGATAGTTTTTCCTATGAAGGAGTAATGTTTCTAAAACTTTTCAAATTATTAATAGCCATACAAAACTGATGATGAATGAAAAGACATCACATTTCAGTGACTCACTGAGTTCCAGAAGTCACCTGTAATTTCTGCCATCCTGCCCTTGGGGATCCATTTTGAACAGTAATAGCCTCTGAGAATTTCTGTTCGTCACAAGTGCTTAAGCTCAGCTTTGGGGGATTAGATTATCCTGTAGCACAGAATTCTGTAGGATTCTGGTTAGAATTGCCTAGGGAACTTTTATAAAATACCTAGGATAGGCCCCATACTAGAAATTCTGATTAACTTGCCCAATAAAGAGCTTGAACACTAGAATTTATAAAAGGCTCCTCAATTAGTCTCATGTATGTCAGAATGAGGTTTGCTTTAAAGCAATGCCACAGCTCTCACACATGGAAGCCACCCCAAGGATAAATCAATCTCAATTGCAAATGGACAACTTTGGGACAGCAAGATTCATGTAAAAGGTAATGCAGTCACTGTCTTCCTCTACTATGGTGCCAGAATAGTTGTGGCACTTCCTTCCTAACGGTGTACAAGGGCTCCTTGACATCTTTGCCATTAGCTAAATGCCTTGTGATCCTGACCAGTAGGCTCAGAATCTGGAAATAAGCCTGAGTTAAAGGAGGGGGCATTTTAGAAAACCAAAGTCTGCCCCTTTGGTGGCTTAGAGATGTCAAATTTACATCTGAACTTGCCCTTAACACTTTCTTTTCAATTATATGTTTACTTTGGTATCTCCAGTACCAAAACAATGCCAAGTACCTAGTTGGGGTTTATGAAATATTGATTGAGTGAACTAATAAATGAAAGAACAGATTTCTGTGACCAGTTCTCACTTTAGACCACATTTTTTTCAGGTCTGAGCTACCCCTGATTTAATTCCTCATACCCTGAAACCCTTGGTGTAGAGTAGTAGTTTTCAATTGGTAATCCCATACCAGCAGTATCAGCACCACGTTGGAACCTATAACCTTTTAGATGTGGGAATTTGAAAGAACTACCCCAGAAAAGAAATTTGATGAATGCGGCTCGCTAACCTCTGTGTGTGTTTGTTTGTGTGTGTGTGTGTGTATGTTGCAGTACTAGGGATTGAACCCAGGGCCTCACACATGCTAGGCAAATGCTCTACTCCTGAGCTACATCCTCAGACACCTCATCTGTGCTTCATCAAACCCACTAGGCAATTAGTAAACACTCTAAAGTTTGAGAACGAGCAAACTCGATAAGAAGTTCCAACTCCTCAGGTGGTGACACAAAGCCCTTCACCCACTAATCCCAACTTCCCTCTTCAACCTCATCTCCTTCAACTTCCCTCCAGGTGACCACAGAACCACACACAGCATGTTCTTCCTATCGAAGACTTACTCATACTTTAAGAGCCTACACAAACATCTCTGGCACTTTCCTCCCTATATCTCCATTCTTCCATTTACTAAATCATTCATTCATTTAGTCAACAAACATGAATCAAGCCCACAATCACTAGGTGCCAGAGATACAAAACTCAGGAAGCTTGCAGTATAGTGGAAGAAACTGAAATACAAATGAAAGGTTAAAATACAATGGATGGAGTTGGAGACTATACTAAGAGAAATAAACCAAACCCAAAACACCAAAGGCCAAATGTTTTCTCTGATATGCAGATGTTAATTCACAATAAGGGGAGGGGGCACTAGGGAAAAAGAGTTACTTTATATTAGGTAGAGGGGAGTGAAGGGAGGGGAAGGGGCATGGGGGTAGGAAGGATAACAGAGTGGAGCAGACATTATTCCCTCATGTACATATATGACTGCATGACTGATGTGATCCTATAATATGTATAATCAGAAAAATGAGAAATTATACTCCATTTATGTATGATTTATCAAAATGCATAAATGCATTATACTGTCATGTATAACTCATTAGAACAAATAAAAATTACAACTTGGGGACTGATAATATAGAGGCAATAATAATACCCTATGGAGGTTGAACTGGGGCATTCCAAACTCTGCCTGGATGTGGGAGAGTAGTGTTGTGGAATCTCATAAAAAATATGACACCAGCAGAGTCTTAAACCATGATAAGAAATATTCAAAGGCATTTAACAGGGATTCAGGCTGCCTTTGCTAGGCCTGAGATGCCTAATGAGTGACTAAAAGCAGAATAAAGCTTCACACCTCTGCCTTCATTTTTTATCTGCCTCCTTTATTGCCTTAAATGTTGGACCAGGTTCATGCTCAGTTCTACGTGTAGGCATGTTAATCATTGAAGGAGTATTCATCTAGAAATTAGTAATACAAGGTTTATGAGCCCTAAATTTACCCAACCATTCTTGTCCCCCTTTCAGACTGAGGCAAGATTTTTCAGCAGCCTGTTTCAGATACCTGGAATGGTGCCTAGAAGCCTCCAATCTTACATCTTCCAAGAACAGTTGAGAGGCAGGTACATCACCCCATAATGAGACTTCCCCCACCTGCCCCCAAGCAGAAGCAACCATCTCATGGAAACTAAGTAGCTCCGTTCCACAATCACAGGTCTCATAAATAAATATCCTGAGCAGTAAGTGGAAATTGCTCCCTCAAGTGATAAGGACCTCTGTAGAGCCACCTCATACAACCAGAACTGAGGAATGATCAACGAGATCACAGTTTGACAAAGACTGCTTCAGTATGCATACCGCTTTCCCCTGCCCCAATTCTTTTTCTACTTTTTTTTTAAGTTGTAGATGGACACAATACCTTTATTATACTTATTTCTTTTCATGTGGTACTAAGGATCAAACCAGTGCCTCACTTTTGCTAGGCAAGTGCTCTACCACTGAGCTACAACCCAGCACCCTTTCTCTATTTAAACCTATTGCTCCTGTCAGCACACTGAAGACAAGGCTGAGATGCAGGATCTCACTTTGTTTTCCCAATATGACCACACTGATTAAAGTTCCTTTCTTGCCTTTCATCATCAATCCTTCTGTTTGGTTTTGGGGGCAAGTGGCTGGACCCGGTTTGTTGGGAGCCCTAGCATCAGAGCACTGGCCCAAGACTCTGATAACAAATTCAGCAAATTTTCCTAGATGTGCCTTACACAGTGTTTTTTCCCTCATCTAAGATCATCATTCCTACAAGTCCACACCTAGTGCTTGCTGGATATCATACTCAATCTGCGTAGGTGAGCCATCTCCTACTTGAGGCCCTGGGTCTGCACCCCCCAAACACTCAAAGTGCTCTGTGGATCACTTCTGGTATCCAGCTCTACCATTTCCCTTTTCTTTCTCTTCTACTATGGCCTAGAGTTCTGAATAATCATGCCCCAATTTTCCTACTGAAAAAGTTTTTATAGCCCCTCAGACAGGCTGGACACCAAGATATAGCTCACTTTATGAGAACAATGCATTTGCAACATGGAAGGAAATATGGGAGCTACAATCTGAATGTGTGGAATAAAAAGAACTTCCACCTTCTGTTTAAAACTAAACAGTCCATTTGGGATTGAGTCTATGACTCCAGCCTCATTGGTGCTGGGCCATACCCAAATGAGAGCTGAGAAGCCCAATGTAGGTCTATTATAAATAATGTTCTTAAGCCACTTCTATATTGGAGGTAAAACAGTATTTTTGAAAATGGATGGTATCAAGAATTCATTATCAGTCATGATGTATGTAATAAACAAGAAGAATTCACCTCTTTAGAGTTTACTTGAAATCTGCAAGAAGGAAAGTTTTAGAAAATGCTTCAAGGGCAGTATAATAGTTTGGATCTTAAATGTCCCCCAAAGCCCCATATGTTGGAGGCTTAGTCCCCAAGAAGGCACTATGGGGAATGGTAGAACTTTAAGAGGTCAGGCCCACTGTGGCTTTATAGATTATGGATGGCATGTGCCAAAGAGAACTGTGAGAACCCAGCCTCTTACTCATTCTCTCTTTTGCTTCCTGGCCATAAGGTGAATAATTTTGCTCCATTATGTGCTCCTCATCTTTGCCATCCAGCACTCCCATCAGAAGAATAAGAGCAATGGATCCAACTGATCACAGACTGGAACCTCTAAAACTTTACCAAAAATACCCTTTTTCTCTTTTCAAGTTATCTCATATATGTGCTATAGTAACAGAAGTTACTAACATAGAAAATTGGTACGAAAAAAAGGAGAGTCTTTTCATTCCTATGTATTGGACAATGTTGAAATGGTTGGAGTTGGATTATAAGAGGAGTCTGAAAAAGCTATATGTAGAAGTTAGTGGGTGATTCTGAGGTTTCAGAAAACCAGAATGCTGATAAATATGTGGCCAGTAAAGGCTAACCAAATGAAATTTTAGATGGATATGAGGATTTTGCTAGTAATTGGACTAGAGGCCAGTCTTGTCACACCATGGCAAAGAATTTCACTGAATTTTGTCCATGCCCTGAGACTTTCTGGGAGGCCATGCTTAAAGGTGATGGACTAGTTTTCCTTGGCAGCAAAGTATTAAGGGAGTGGCAGAGGCATTGGCTAATTTTAGCCGAATTTTCTAAGAGAAACAAGAGCAAAGAGGAGCAGAATATAAAAATTGCAGTTTGGCTAGAATAGGAGCATATGTAAAAGTGTAACTAAATAGGGTATAATTGTTAGTCCCAATAAAAAGAAAGCCAAGTCACTTTGTACCGGGACAATACGAAGATGCCTTGAGGACATCTCAGGAATCTGCCAGACCTGCCCACCAATCACAGGCTCAGATATGGAGAAATTCAAATTTGTTGATGTGTTGAAATGTTTCAGAAGAAAACCCCTGGGTGTTCTGAGCACCCAAAACTCCCTAGGGATTCATGTTCCCTGTTAAGCTAAGGCACTATAGCCATGGTTTAAGTCAGCCCAAGATGGCTGCATGCCTTAGCATCAACCATGTGATGCTGACTTTGAAGACATGCAGAATCCAAGAGTTATGACATCACGGAGGATTCCACCATGATGTCAAAGGGGGTCTAAGGAGCGTGTTGTCTGCTCACTATCCCTGCAATCATCCCTCAGCAGGACAATGCATGGTGCTGTGGGAGTGAAGCCAAAGCTGCAATAGAGATGCCAAGGACACTCAAGAGCCTAAAATGAGCAATTACTCCTGAGGGGATCTATAGGCCATGAACAAACCAGCCCAAGGGAGTGAGTGGACGAGTGGATTATAAATAGCAAAGATACAAGGACAGGGCTGTGAAACACCTTGTGAGTTCATATTCTACCACAGTATGCCCCAAATGTCAGAAATTTGGGATTTAATGTTTGCCCTTCTAGATTTCAGTCTTGCTTTGGATCAACTCATTATTACTTCCCTATTTCTTCTTATTTGGAATAGGAATGTTTACCCTATGCCTGTCCAATCATTGTATCTTGAAAGTATAGAACTTTATTTATATTTATTTATTTTTTTAATTTTTATTTTTTTTAATTTATTTTTTTTTATTTTTTTTATTTATTTATTTTTTTTTTGCGGTGCTCAGGATTGACCTTGTGCTTGGAAAGCAAGCACACTACCAACTGAGCCATATCCCCAGCCCTATATTTATTTTTTTATAGGAGCTCACAACTGAGTTTTCCCTGAGTCTCAAAAGAGACTTTGGACTTAAGCAATGCTGAAACAGTTGACTTTGGATACTCTCAGGGATGGACTGACAGCAATTTGCATTGTGGGATGGATGTGAATATTTGGAGACCAGAGGCAGAATGCTATAGTTTGGATCTTAAGTGCATTCCATGGGCCCATGTTTTAGAGATCTGGTCCCTAGGGAGGTAGTGAAAGCTTTAAGAAATGGGGCCTAGATAAGCACAGTGGTACACATCTGTAATCCCAGCAAGTTAGAAGACTGAACCAGGAAGATCACAAGTCCAAGGCCAGCCTCAACAATGTAGTGAACATGTAAGTTTAGCAAGACCCTATCTCAAAATCACAAAAATTAAAATGGCTAGGGAATGTAGCTCAGTGCTAAAGTGCCACTGGACCCAATTTTCAGTACAAAAATAAAATGTGGAGCTTAGTGGGAGGTCTTTAAGTCATTGGGGTTGTGCCATAAAGGGGATTGTGGGACCATGGCCTCTTTTTCATTCTTTTCATATTCATAATTATATTCATTCCCCCCTCCTTATCCCTCCCTCCCTTTTTCCTCCCTGAGGTAAGCAGTTTTGCTTTGCCACATGCTCCTGCCATCATATGCTACCATAGGCTAAAAGAAATGTGACCAATCAATCATGGATTGGAACTTCCAAAGCTGTGAGCCAAAATAACTCTTTTATCATTGTAAGTTGGTCATCTCAGGTATTTGCTACAATGATGTAAAACTGACCAACGAAGGCAGTGTTCAAGACCAACATGATCGACCTGAGTAGAAGCACACCTCAGGACTCCAGAAGATCTATTTCCTGCTCACTTGATCTTTGGCTGTTTAATAAAAAGAATGTCTTGTAAGCATCAATGTAATGATTTGCAACTCAAAAGCATTTTAGCTTTAATTTTCCAATTTTGGGGAACAAAAGCTATTTCAGGAAGGAGTACTATTTAAATATTCTAGATTTGAACTGACTAAAAATAAGTAATGAAAATAAATACAATTTGAAAGTCAAAACATGGTCTACCTTCTGTTGCTACACAACTAGGCCCAGAATACAGCAGCTCACCTTCCTCTGTCTTGCTTAAGTAGGCATTAGTCCCTGGAGACTCACTCAGAAAGCAAGTACAATGGAAAATTTCTCCTTATTTGATGGAAGGAAGGCCTTCAAAGGACCCCTTGCCCTCTACTCCTAAGTAAACCCTCATTTACCATACTTGAGGACCTTTCCATTTTAGCTTCATTTTTAGGAGTCCCATAAAGCATTTTGACTATGTAGGATCCTTTATGAAAAAAAAACATGGGAAAACATGGAAGGCATCAAAGCATGAATGCTTACAGTTATGACCAGAAAGATGGCAAATGAGTGACAAAACAAAGATCTTCTAACATAGTATTATGTGGGGAGGTACTGAGAGGACACGTGGCCATTGTGTTCATTTGGTTGTAGCTGAGCCACAAATAAGAATGCATAAAATAATTTATTGTTCCTACTGCTGTTTACCATTTTCAGGGAAAACCCTTCTCCCTAAGTTGGAGTCCAAATGTGAAATATAGTTAATGACAAATTCTAGTAGAGTTTTGGCCTCATATTACCCTGTAGATCCCCAGTCAGTGGACATTTTTCAGACTCACTATATGGTTCCTCTTTGCTTAATTCAAATAGCCCCTTTTTTTCTGGGTTGAACTGTAAGGACACAACTTTGAGTCTGTATGGATTGTGCCAAATTCTGATTTAATTCCAAGAAAGTGCACATCCAGAAAGGGCTAAAAAAGAGCAGCAAGATTTTGCTCACAGTATCAGAATTCATTTCCTCATGCTTGAAATCTTAAGCTTTTCTCTCCTTATTTGTCAAAAATAGTAACTGGGTCAAATATAGAAAATTCACCACCTCTCCCTTTTATTTACTTCTCCATCTGTGTACAGTCTTTATCAATGATGACAGTGGAATTGGCTTGGTTTTGGAGCTTGGTTGCTGTTTGATGTAAGGAAGCAGCTGGGAGAACATATACACATGCCATTCCTGGGCCATGCTCCAGTGGGGCCTGCCATTGGGCTTTTCCCCATTTGCCAAGTGAAAGACTGTTCTGGAAGTTCATTACAGAACCCTTAAAAGAAATTCCTCCCTTGTTTTGCTTTTGTTAAAAATCCTACATGAGAGCCATTTTAATCATATGGGTTATGGATTTTTTTCTAAATACAAAATAACAAATATCTACTCCAGACCACTTGGAAAGCAAAAAATGAAATAGAAAAAGGTAATCCATAATCCTGCTACCATAAATTCACCATATTGATTATTTTTGTTTATGTCTTTGTTCTTTCTGTGTATACCTATGAAAATAAATGAAAGTATTAGTTATATACAATCCTACCATACTTTTCAGCAGATTCTGAGGAAAAATTAACAAGACATGTCCCATATCTTCTGTACTCAACAAGGCAAAGCCAAAGATCCAAAGGACACCTAGTTTATTCCACCCTCTAGCCACACATGGATAATTTAATTTAGATTCTCTACAATAGAATATTTAAAAATGTTTCTTCAGTTGTACTAGCCATAGTGCAAGTGTTCAATAACCACATGTGATTACTTTAATCAGTCAAAATTAATAAAGTTAAAATATTTTTCTCAGTTATATCATCCATATGTGACTGGTGGCTGCATATTGGACAGAACAATTTATAGAGCATTTTAACAATAACAAAAAAATTTCACTGGATATGTTAAAGAAACAAAAGGCTGCATGATGGTGGTGGTAATGGTAGAGAAGGAAGAAGGGGAGAAAAAGATATTCACGAAAGAAAGGAGGTAAACCACTGAAGGGGTTTGAGAGAAAGGGGGTTGAGAAAAACAGCTGCAGAAGGCCATCAAACTGGTAAAGAGAGAGAGAGAGAGAGAGAGATTTTGATTGAGAGAAATGTTTGAAGGTAAGAGATTTAGAAGGTTTTGCTATTTGGTATAGATAATAACTCCATCCCTACTCTATTTTCTCATGAAGTTTTCAATGAAACTTGTGTCATTTGTCTGGTTTTAGACTTGAATCTGTTGGCATGTATGTTTTAATGTGATAAATGTTACTAACCTCAAAGTGGACATCAAGAAAGTCAGGCCTACATTTGGTTTATGTATGACATAAAATAAATGAAGTGAGAAATTAACATAATATATTATCTTGTGCCTTGCTTTTACTCAGCAATATAAAAATTTTCTCATGTTATCCTTTATATACACTGTATACATGCCATGCAAATATGTGCACACATGCACATACACATTCCTTTAGGAAATATTTCTAGATGTCAAATATATGGGGTTAGAAGAGATACACATTTTCAAGCTCTCAATTAATATTGTTACATTTTTCCCCAGGGCAGAGATACCAACATAATTGCCAGTAAATTCCCATTTCCTCATGCTCTCACCCAAACTACATATTTTTAATACCTTTATTTATTTATTTTTATGTGGTGCTGAGGATCAAACCCAGTGTCTCACACATTCTAGACAAGCACTCTACCACTGAGCCACAACCCCAGCCCCCCAAACTACATGTTTTTATTTTTTTTTTCATTTTGTCATGTTTTCAGAGGCCAAAATATAGTATTTGTTTAAATCAGAAATATTCCTGAGGTTTCTCTAAAGAAGTGCAGAAAGAATAATTCCAATGCTGATACTTCAATGTAGTCTAGGATTCTCAAAACATCATGGGGAAACCTGTCCATGAAACTGAATATGCACCCCAAACCAGTAATTCAATCCAAACAAATCTATTCTGATTTTAATCTCCAAATAATTTGGTGCCTCTGTGAAGCACTTGGAAATCTGACTATACTAAACATATTTACATAGATTACCATTTACCCCCACTGGGTCAGAATTATATTTCATTTCCCTGTGAAAAAACACTGGGGCTTAGCACAGTGTTTCACATACAAAGAGAGTGAAGAATATATACACTCAGTTGAATTGAAGAGCTTTTGCACAGCTTTGAAATCTTGAGCTCCTGGTGGGGAAATAGAGTCATGGTGCCAACAATACCAGAACTTGGTTTTAGTCCTGGTTCTCCTATATACAATCTCTCTATAAGCTGTAGCATACCCATTTATGAAATGAGAGAGTTGGCCCAGATAATGCTTCTGGTCTATTCCTGATTTTAAACAATTCTATTGCAAGGCTTTGAGCATCTGTAGAAATCGTGTGGGATGGGATGAGAGAGGTGAGTAGGTACATACAAGTGTGTGTGGGGAGACACCAGGAGTGATTAATGGATACTCTCTACACTCTTGCTGAGAATCCTTAGAGATAAGGGGAAAAAAGGAGCAGCAACAGGTTAGAACACCAATTAAATAAGACTTCAGGATACACAAGCCCATTATAATGAATTGTTTTGTGATACCTGCTCTGGACCTTTGTGGCAAAATTCCCATGATGCTTTTTGAAGCTGAAGGTCATTTTAAAGTACCAATGTTTGCATTGTTCTTTCCATACTGAAGTAGTAAGTAAAAAATCTGTGCAGCTTGGTTCTTGATTAAAAGCAGCAAGAGCGTTCACAAAATGACTTAGCAGTCTCCTGAGGCTGACATTGAATGGTTGCAAAATTTAGGAGCCTTTTTTCTAATTACCACTTCAAACAAGCTTTACGCCAATGACAGAACACTTCATTGGTGGAATGTCTTGATGGCACGGCCTCGTGAATAAATAACTGCCTGACTGGTGGTTGGGTTTTGTGTCATAAAAAGGATTTTCAGTAGAGCATCTAATAAGTAGATAGATATTGTTCAAACAAGGGACCATGAGATTCCACATCCTGGTCACAGAGAAGGATTTTTTAAGGCACAAACATGATGCCACATCTATGTACTATCAGTCTAAAGAAGTATGCTCCTCTGCACTCTTTTTGTCATATATTAGTTCATTTGAATCAGAGAGACTTTCTGCAGGTTTATTATGAAGAACCCACACTTACAGCTATAAGCTGTAAAACTTGACATCAGAACACTGAAAATCATTTTTCTGATAGGTTAACTTAATTCCTGTAAGCAGAAAGTATTTTTGCAGGTAAAGGAGCAGACCAGAACCTAAAGCCAAGAACCCTACCCTCACTTTAGTATTAAATGTAGAGGAGCACCCATGCCCCTGTAGAATAAATCAGACATTATTATCCTTTGTCCATATACAACCATATGACTGATGGGATTCTATATCATTTATAACTATAAAAATGAGAAATTATGCTCCATTATATATGATGTATCAAAGTGCCTTCTACTGTCATGTATAACTAATTAAAACGAATTTAAAATTTAAAAAAGATGATTGAGTACCTATAGTGTGCCTGGCACAGTGCTAGGTGTATGCAGAAACACGTAAGAACAAGACACATCTGTCTCTCTGGATACTTTGTAGAAAGACTGCTTCCTGACTGAAAAAAAACACTTCCTCAGGCTCCAAACCTATGTTCGAGGGTCATTTTTCCAGGAACAAAAATATCAGCATTTTCTTACTGCCAGAGTGCAAAAAGTCTCATATTAGTGACTGAGTAGCTTCCAGCTTCCCTTTGTTTGCAACATCCTTTCAACAATATACTAAGGACTAGGAGGCATTTACATTCTTCTTTGCTGAGAAATTTCAAAACCTATTGTCTTTTCACTTTCAACTGTATAATGGGGATACTTAATAGAAATAACATTTCTGTCGAGGGTTTTGGTGCCAGTGAAGAATTTTACCAAATTTGCAGTACCTTTTGAAGCCACATTTACATAGTTGAAAAATGCTTAATATTTGTTTCAGGAGGAAAGAAACCAAAAACATGTTTTATCAAGTAAGGCAGCTATTATGATTTAGATATAAGGTGTTCCCCAAAAGCTCCTGGTGTGACACCATGCAAGAATTTTCAGAGTTGAAATGATTAGATTATGGGAGCTGTGACCTGATCAGTGGATTCATCCACTGATATGGATTAACTGGGTCATAACTGTAGGCAGGTAGGGTACAGCTAGAGAAATAGGTCGCTGGGGGCATGTCTTTCGTGTTGTATTTTGTTCATGGTAAGCCGAGCTTTCTCTCTCTCTCTTTCTCTCTCTCTCTCTGCTCCCTCTTTGCCACATCCTGAGCTGATTTCCTCCACCACACCCTTCCAATGTGATATTCTGCATTCATCTCAGGCCCTGAGTCATGGAGTTGGCCAACTATGGACTGAACCTCTGAAACCATGAGTCCAAAAAAACTTTTCCTCCTCTAAATTTTTGTTGTTGGGTTTGATGGTCACAGCAATGAAACAGCTGACTAGAACAGCAGCCATAAGAGGCTAAGCCAGGACTAAAAATTTCAGGTCTGTTTTGACTCCAGAATCCACATGAGAAATAATGTCATGTGGAATTTGGACAATGGTTGTGGGAAGAAGACAAACAGAAATTTATAAGATAGAATCATCAGGACTAATGGGTCTATACTAACTCAGTATTCATATATCCCACCGGTGTTCATTGAGCCATTGATACATATACCAAGCCTGTGTGTTGTAAAAATATTTACTTCTGTCACACTTCTTAATCTGTGATTTGTCTCTACTTCCATAGACACGCCTTATCTCCTCAACCAGAATATAATTTCCTCTGAAGTCACATGCCATTGATTATATGTATTTGTATCCACTTCCCCAGTGACTATGGAGAAAAAGCAGTTTTAAAACACAAGAGAGGAAAGAGTTAAGTGATTCACAAAAGAGCTACCTTTCTCTGCCAGCAGTCCTGAAGGATTCTTGAGTAGATGACACATCAGTGCTACCCAGAACTTTCCAGTTGAAAAACTTGAAGGTGCTTATTTCCATATTTACTCCACATTCAGAATTATGTTTGTTCCCACTCACCCAATACTCACCCCAACCTTAATTTTATCTACCACCTTGTATAAGACTTATATTAAAATAGATATTGAAAATAGATCCTTGAAAGCAAGGATCATACTCACTAATGTCAGTGTTTACCCTCCTTCATAGCACCCAGTAAATACTTTGCATATATGAGGTTAACAAAAAATATTTAAAACATGAAAACAGTGGTAGGTCGCTGGGCACGGTGGCGCACACCTGTAATTCCAGCTCTTGGGAGGCTGAGGCAGGAGGACCGTGAGTTCAAAGCCAGCCTCAGCAACTTAGTGAGGCCCTAAGCAACTCAGTGAGACCCTGTCTCTAAATAAAATACAAAATAGGGCTGGGGATGTGGCTCAGTGGTGGAGAGCCCCTGGGTTCAATCCCCAGTACCAAAAAAAAAAAAAAGAAAAAACAGTAGTAGGTCAATACCAGATAGAACACAGGCCATGGATTTCATTTGTGCCAGTTCTCCCCTCCTTCGAGCAGATCATATCAAACGTAGTTCTTTATTTTCTAAAATGTGACTTTATTTTAATCTGTGATTTGTCTCTACTTCCATAGACATGCCTTATCTTGTCAAATGTGACTATTTTCTAAAACTAACCTCTTTGCCATCTTCCTTTTATCTATCTTTGGCATCAATGGCCAAAAGAATTTATTTTCCAGTCTCCCAGGCTGGACATTTTAAGATGTCTTTGATGAAAATAGCTACCTGTGACAATAAATCAAAGTTGCACCATTCTATAGATATTTGGAAACTGAGGCAGAGGGAGAAGGGCTAAGTTAGAGAGGAGGAAGAGTCCTGCTCTTCCTCTGAGTCTGGAGAGAAGAATGAGGCAATACACACCTGAGGCAAAGAGAAGAGGATATACTGGGCAGTTAGTCTCAGAAAAGTAGGAGAGGCCATCTATTAAGGCTGGAGGTGGATAGAGGAATAAGGGGAAAAGTTTTAAATAACCAGTGTCAAGAACTCCCTTGAGTATTGCCAAGATTGAAATTCTGCATCAAGAATCCTGAATCAACATGCCACGCTCAAATAAAGGTCTCATTGTCTGTAGTTTTTGAAAAATGAGTGTAGAGGTTGATTAAAATAAATATTCTCCTCAGACAATACATGGGTATAAGATGGATAGTCTTTGTGTATAGTGGCCCACTTAAGTCCCATTTAAAGCAGTTAGAATATAACCATTCTAGACCTGGTATGAGATGATTTCCTTTGCTATTCCTCCATTAGAATATTAGGATGAGAGGGAGGGTAATCTCCTAATTAGTACCCTTCCTTATCATTATTACTAATTTTACTTAAAGAAATATGCTTATGACCTATATTTTTGTTTGCGTATCTTCCAACCATTAGCTTTATTTAGGTCATTTGTTTATCTTGTTTTAAAACAAAGCAAAGACACAGCCACACAAAATAAATATAGAACTTAGTTAATTATTATATGAATAATACCCTTGTAACCACTACCAGGTTAAAACAATCTTGCAAGTTACCCCAGAAGCACTTTCATATGCCAAATTGCAAATATAGCCCACTCTTTTCCTCCAAATATAACTGCTTTCTGAATTTTATAGTTACTATTTCTTTGCAGTCTATACAGTTTCATCACCCAAAATTGAATAGGTGGACACTATAATATAATCTTGCTCATTTATAAAACACATGTTAAGTCTTGTGAGCCTATATTCATCTATACCCCACATTGTATTTGCAGAAGAACTCACTGAGTGAGGTGGCACATACCCTTAATACCAGTAACTGGGGAGGCTGAAGCAGGAGGATGGCAAATTTGAGGCCATCCTCAACCAATTAGACTGTGTCTCAAAAAAAAAAATGAAAAGGGCTGGGAATGTAGCTCAGTGGTACATTGCCCCAGGGTTCTTTCCCCACTACCACAAAAAAAAACTTCGTGTAGTTTCACCTGCAAAGTTTCCTATAGTCCACATGTTGCTGATTGCATACTCATGGTACAATTCAACATGGTTCCTCTGTATTTACTAGTGGATTCAGGTCTTGATCAATCCCAGATTTCCACTTTCTTGTTGCTTATCCACTATTGTAAAATGACCATATTCTATAATATTATCATTTACTGGTTGGAATTATATTTTTATTGAGATATAATTAGTATATCTTTTTTTTTTTTTTGAACCAGGGATTGAACCCAGGGGCACTCCACCACTGAGCCACACCCCCAGTCCTATTTTGTATTTTATTTAGGGACAGGGTCTCACCAAGTTGCTTGGCCATTACTGAGGCTGGCTTTGAACTTGCAGTCCTCCTGTCTTAGCCTCCCAAGCCGCTGGGATAACAGGTGTGCACCACCATGCCCTGCGAGATATAATTAATATATCCTAAAATAAATTATTGTTAACATGTACGAGTGGGTGATTTTTAGTACATTCACAAAGTTTTGCAACCATCATGTCTGTTGTTGTTGTTTTTAGTGACTTTTCTGAAGGAATTCTGTCAAGGCTATATTCTTTGTGGTATGGTCAAATAGTCACTGAAATTTCTTCTGGGTCAGTTTTGTAATCAGTTAATAATTAGACAGAGATCTTAAATTCCTGGAACTAGTAAGTCTTCAGACTTAATCTAGAGGTTGTGTGTGTGTGTGTTCTGGGGCATGCTTTCAACCCTCAGCCAGTTAGTTTTCAACTATGCCTTAGCCTTCACTCCCTCTTCATGCCCAGAATGAATGCCAAACAATGATAAGAGTATAGGGCTTGCTCATATCCTTACTGCAGAGCCCTAGAAATATGTGTTTCCTTCTGGATTATCAGGAATATGATGGACCTTTTCAAAATCCCTGTAGATGCCTCATTCCATAACTTCCTCCTACAATTTTTGGTTAGCCAGTTGTTTGCCACAATGGTTATCCACTGCCTCAGTGAGATTCAAAGTTCATCAATTGTGTCCAAATATTTTCAACAAATGTTCCTGCAGAAAAATCTTTTGCACTATGTTATCTTTGTGCTGGGTTTAATAAAGACAGCCTTGAAAGTGATGTCTTCCAGGAACCCATCAAACATATCAAATAACTACAATTATCTAGAAATGAGGCTTAGCAGCAGCTCCAACACTGTTCTACCTCATCTAGTGGCTGCCAAGATTCTGGGTTTTAGGAGCTGCCATGATGATGAAGATGGGGGGATTGAAATAAGGATGGGAAAATGTCACAGAGTTCAATATTCTTACTAGGTTAACCTATTTTCTTGAATAAAAGATACCTAAAATTTTGCTACTCTGTTATTAATTTTCATTCTTAAAATACTGATTCTTATCAATTTTTGCCAGTTTTCATTGTTTTTTCAGAGGTCCTTACTCCATCATTCTCATTGATGTCTGATAATGCAAATGATTTTATTTAAAAAATAATTTCTCTCATACCATACAGGAAAGAAAGAAATACTATATTCTCTCCTTTTGTTTGCCTATCCTGTTATCCTTAGAAGGCCATTAATTATTTTTTTAAAAAACCATTGTGAAATAAATACAATACCATTATGAAACTTTCAATTCAATCTTATTTAATAGGTTTCAAGCCATTGACATTTTTATAATTATTATAGTTCAAAATGTAGCTTTGACCAATGAGAATATCTTTAAATTGGCCCCTCAGTCATTTTGGCATAAACCCTAGAATTACTTAACAGTTTCCTATCAAGGATGTTAGGATTCTTTGGACTGATATTTTTTACTTTCTGCCTCTGACCTGGAATCAACCATTTTTATAAGAACCTTGGTTTCTTCTCGTGGACAATGAGATTATAAAACCAAAATCTGGTCTGTAGGGATGCTCACTACTAATAGTTTCATCATTTATTCTAGGCCTTTTCAGTGGACCAATCAAGGGAAAATGTGTTTAAATCTAAAATACCTCTTGTTTTCATACTGATATTTCTATTTTAAGTTCAGGACTACAGAATTCAATCCATTATGTATTCCATTATTTGTATCTCCTTTCTATTTCACTGAGAAACTTGGTCTTCTCATCGACACCAAGATGACAAATTTGAACAGTGTTTCTCAACATTTCATTCATTATTGCCTGACTGAATTGCTTTTTTATATATTGTTCCTAATATCCCCCACCACGAAATTTTAACACCACACATACAGTGTATCTCATTTTCTGTAGTGTACGTATATCTATGCTTTGAGCATAAAAAGTTGAAAGGGATTTTTTTTGCTTATCAACTATATTTTTTTGCCTTCTTAGAGGTGATAGCCCCATTAAGAATACAAACTTTGCATATTCTAAAATTACTCATTTGCTTTTCCATATAACACACATAGTATTTGTATAATGATACTATTACTGACTCTATCAACACAATCATTGAAATTAATTTTAAAAATTTTACGTGTGCAAACCCCTTTATTCTCCCATCTGTTTTTATTACACTATTCCTAAAATGTCTAGCCATATAGCCATACCATATTCTCTCCCTTTTAACCCTCCTTTTCAAATTAACTCTGGAGGTTTCTACATATTTAATGCTTCCCAGGAGGTCTTAAGGTCATATATATATATATATATATATATATATATATATATACATATACACAGAGAGAGAGAGAGAGAGAGAGAGAGAGAGAGAGATCTAACAAAATTTTGATGGTCTATGGTTCATTTTCCATTGTTTTCCTTGGTAAGGGTTATGGAAGTAATAGTCTTTTAGTTCCTACCTACTATTAGCAATTTGTTCCTTTTACACGTGAAAACATAATGCTGGATATAAAATTATTGGCTCTCATTTTCTTTCCTTGAATATTACTCAATTATTTTGTGACATAAAGCATTACTTTTGAAAATTCTGATGATACTGATTTTATTTTTTTCTATTAGTCTTATTCTCTTTATCCAAGTTTCCTAAGCTTTTTCTTTTTCTTTATTTTTCTAAAACTTCTTTTTTATTTTCATTAACTTTTTTTGACATTGATAAATATTTTTTAAAAAACTTTTCATACATGTATACAGGGTAATAATGTCTGTCTCACAATCTACCATCCTTCCCCTCCCCACCCACTCCACCCCTCCCCTCACTCCCTTCTGCATAGTCCAAAGTTCCCTCATTTTTCTCTACCCACTCCCCAATATGGATCAGTATCTGCATATCAGAGAAAATACTTGGCCTTTGGTTTTTGGGGATTGCCTTATTTCACTGAGCATGATACTCCACTTCCATCCATTTACTTACAAATGTGATACTTTCATTCTTCTTTAAGGCTAATGTTACATTGTATATACGTACCACATTTTCTTTATCCATTCATCAGTTGAAGGGTATCTAGGTTGGTTCCATAGTTTCGCTATTGTGAATTGAGCTGCTAGAAACATTGATGTGGCTGCATCAATGTAGTATGCTGATTTTCAGTTCTTTGGGTATAGGCCAAGGAGTGGGATAGCTGCATCAAATGGTGGTTCCATTCCAAGTTTTCTAAGGAATCTCCATACTGCTTTCCAAAGTGGCTGCACCAATTTGCCCTCTCAACAATATATGAGTGTACCTTTCCCCCCACATCCTTACCAACATATATTATTGCTTGTATTCTTGTTAATGGCAATTCTGACTGGAGTGAGATGAAATCTTAGAGCAGTTTTGATTTGCATTTCTCTAATTGCAAGAGATGATGAACATTTTTTCATATGTTTGTTGATCAGTTGTATTTCTTCTTCTGTGAACTGTCTGTTCAGTTCCTTAGCCCATTTATTGATTGGGTTATTTGTTTTCTTGATGTTAAGTTTTTTGAGTTCTTTATATATCTTGGAGGTTAGTGCTTTATCTGATGTGCATGTGGTAAAGATTTTTCCCCTTCTATATGACCTTTTTTCAAATTATTGATTGTTTCCATTGCTGAGAAGCTTTTTAGTTTGAATCCATCCCATTTATTGATTCTTAATTTTATTTCTTGTGCTTTAGGAGTCATGTTAAGGAATTCAGGTCCTAAGCCAACCTGATGAAGATTTGGGCGTGCTTTTTCTTCTATTAGGTGCAGGGTCTCTGTTTCAGTTCCTAAATCCTTGATCCACTTTGAGTTGATTTTTGTGCAGGGTGAGAGGTAGGGGCTTAATTTCATTTTGTTACATATGAATTTACAGTTTTCCCAGCACCATTTGTTGAAGAGGCTGTCTTTTCTCCATTGTATGTTTTTGGCTCCTTTGTCAAGTATGAGATACCTGTATTTATGTGGGTTTGTCTCTGTGTCCTCTATTCTGTACCATTGATCTACCTGTCTATTTTGGTGCCAGTACCATGCTGTTTTTGTTACTATTGCTCTGTAATATAGTTGAAGGTCTGGTATTGTGATACCCCCTGCTTCGCTCTTCTTGCTAAGGATTGCTTTAGCTATTCTGGGTCTCTTATTCCTCCAAATGAATTTCATGATTGCGTGCTCTATTTCTGTGAGGTCTGTCATTGGGATTTTAATTGGAATTGCATTGAATTTGTATGGCACTTTTGGAAGTATGGCCATTTCGACAATATTAATTCTGCCTATCCAAGAACATGGGAGATCTTTCTATCTTCTCAGATTCTCTTTAACTTCTTTCTTTAGTGTTCTGTAGTTCTCATTGTAGAGGTCTTTCATCTCTTGTTACGTTGATTCCCAACTATTTTATTTTTGTTGAGGCTATTGTGAATGGGGTAGTTTTCATAATTTCTCTTGCAGTGGATTCGTCACTTATGTATAGAGATGCATTTGATTTATGGATATTGATTTTATATCCTGCTACTTTGCTGAATTCATTTATAAGTTCTACAAGTTTTCTGGTGGAATTTTTTGAGTCTTATAAATATAGAATCATGCCATCAGCAAATGGGAACAGTTTGAGTTCTTCTTTTCCTAACCATACCCCTTTAATTCCTTGGGTCTGTCTAATTGCTCTGGATAGTGTTTCAAGGATGATGTTGAATAGAAGTAGTGAAAGAGGGCATCCCTGCCTTGTTTCAGTTTTTAGGGGGAATGTTTTCAGTTTTTCTCCATTTAGAATGATGTTGGCCATGGGCTTAGCATAGATAGCCTTTAAAATGTTGAGGTATGCTCCTACTATCCCTATTTTTTCTAATGTTTTGAACCTAAAAATGTGCTGTATTTTGTCAAATGTTTTCTCTGTGCCTATTGAGATAATCAGATGATACTTGACTTTAAGTCTGTTGATATGATGTATTACATTTATTGATTTCCATATGTTGAACCAACCTTGCATCCCTGGGATGAACCCCACTTGATCGTGGTGCATTATCTTTTTTGGATGCAATTTGCCAGAATTTTATTGAGAATTTTTGCATCCATATTCACGGGGGATATTGGTCTGAAATTTTCTTTTCCTGACAAGTCTTTGGTTTTGTTATCAGGGTGATACTAGCCTTATAGAGTGAGTTTGGAAGGGTTACTCCTTTTCTATTTCATGGAATAATTTGAGGAGTATTGGTGTTAATTCTTTGAAGGTCCTATAGAACTTGGCTGAGAATTCATCTGGTCCTGGACTTTTCTTGGTTGGTAAGCTTTTAATGGTGTCTTCTATTTCTTTGCTTATCTGTTTAAATTGTGTATACCCTCCTGCATCAGTTTGGGTAGATCATATGTCTCCAGAAATTTGTTGATGTCTTCAAGTTTTTCTATTATATTTTAGTATAAATATTCAAAAGAGTTTCTAGTTATCTCCTGTATTTCAGTAGTGTCCATCATGATATTACCTTTTTCATCAGAAATTTTAGTAATTTGAGTTTTCTCTTTCTCTTCGTTACTGTGGCTAAGGGTTTATCAATTTTATTTATTGTTTCAAAGAACCAATTGTTTTGTCAATTTTTTAATTGTTTCTTTTGTTTCAATGTCATTGATTTCAGCTCTGATTTTAATTATTTCCTGTCTTCTGCTGCTTTTGGAAATGATTTCTTCTTCTTTTTGTAGGGATTTGAGATGTAATGTTAGGTCATTTATTTGTTGAGATTTTCTTCTTTTTTTATTCATTGTACACAAATGGGGTACAACTTTCATTTCTCTGGTTGTACACAAAATAGATTCACACCATTTGTATAATTATGGATGAAGAAACTGTGGTATATATACACAATGGAATATTATTCAGTCATAAAGAAGAATAAAATTATGGCATTTGCAGATAAATGACTTTTTATTATTTTAATGTATGAGCTCAATGCAATGAACTTTCCTCTTAGCACTGCCTTCACAGCATCCCAGAGATTTTGATATGCTGTATTGGTGTTCTCATTTACATCTAAGTACTTTTTTTTTTGTACTAGGGATTGAACCGAGGGGCACATCACCACTGAGCCACATCCCCAGCCCTATTTTGCATTTTATTTAGAGACAGGGTATCACTGAGTTGCTCAGGACCTTGCTAAGTTGCTGAGGCTGGCTTTGAACTTGCGATCCTCCTGTTCAATCTCCTGAGCCGCTGGGATTACACAGGTGTGCCACCGCACCCGGCCTAAGTACTTTTTAATTTCCTCTTTGATTTCTTCTTTCATCCATTCATCATTCAACAGCATGCTATTCAGTCTCCAGGTGTTGGAGCTTCTATTTTTTATTTTATCATTGATTTCTAGTTTCATTCCACTATGACCTGATAGAATGTAGGGTAGGGTTTCTATTATTTTGTATTTGCTGAGAGTAGCTTTGTGACATAACATATGGTCCATTTTAGAGAAGGATTCATTGCTGCTGAGAAGAAAATGTATTCACTCAATGATGGATGAAATACTCTATATATGTCAGTTAAGTCTAAATCATTGATTATATTATTTAATTTAATTTAATTCTTTAATTCTATAGTTTCTTTGTTTAGTTTTTGTTTGGAAGATCTACCCAGTGGTGAAATTGGTGTGTTAAAGTCACCCCCCAGTATTATTGTTTTATGGTCTATTTGATTCTTGAAGTTGAGAAGGGTTTGTTTTATGTACCTAGATGCTCCATTGTTTGGGGCATAAATATTTATGATTGTTATGCCTTGTTGGTGTATGATTCCCTTAAGTAGTGTGAAATGTCCTTCTTTATGCCTTTTGAATAACTTTGGTTTGAAGTCCACTTTGTCTGATATGAGAAAGGAAACCCCTGCTTTTTTACTGAGGCCGTGTACCTGGTATGTTTTTTTCCCAACCTTTCACCTTCAGTCTGTGGATGTCTTTTCCTAGGAGGTGAATCTCTTGAAGACAGCATATTGTTGGGTCTTTTTGTTAAATCCAATCTGCCAGTCTATGTCTTTTAATTGATGAATTTAGGCCTTTAACATTCAGGGTTATTATTGAGACATGATTTGTGTTGCCGGCCATTTTTTTTTAAACTTAAGTTTCTTCTTTGATTGACCTTTTCTTTAGTGTAGTTCCTCCCTTTGCTGGTTTTCATTGTTTTTTTTTTTTCATTTCCTCTTCATGGAATATTTTGCTGAGAATGTTCTGTAGTGCAGGCTTTCTTGTTGTAAATGATTTAACTTTTTTTTATCATGGAAGGTTTTTATTTCATCTGGAAATCTGAAGCTTAATTTTGCTAGATGTAAAATTCTCAGTTGGCATCCATTTTCTTTCAGAGCTTGATATATGTTATTCCAGGACCTCCTGGCATTGAGGGTCTGGGTTGAGAAATCAACTGAGATCTGAATTGGTTTCCCCCTATATGTAATTTGAGTTTTTTCTCTTGTAGGATTTACAATTCCATCCTTATTCTGTATGTTAGTCATTCTCATTATTATGTGCCTTGGTGTGAGTCTGCTATAATTTTGTTCATTTGGGGTTCTGTAAGTTTCTTGTAGTTGATTTTCTATTTTACTCTTAAGATTTGGTAAGTTTCTGATATTATGTCATTGAAAAGGTTGTGCATTCCTTTGGTTTGTATCTCCACACCTTTGTCCATTTGAATAAATCTTAAATTTGGTCTTTTCATGTTGTCACATATTTCTTGGAAGCTCTGTTCATGGTTTCTTACCATCTTCTCTATGTAGTCCACTTTGTTTTCAAGAGTATATATTTTGTCTTCATTGTCTGAGGTTCTGTCTTGAAAGTGGTCTAGTTTGTTGGTGATACTTTCTATTCAATTTTTTATTTAGTTTTTGTTTCATTTATTTTGAGAATTTATGCTTGATTCCTTTTTATAATCTCTGCCTCTTTATTGAAGTGATCTTTCACTTCCTGTATTTTCTCTCCTATGCCATCCTGAATTTCGAAGATCAATCTAACTATGTATTTTCTAAACTCCATCTCTGACATTTCTTCTACAGTGCTGTCTATGCATTCTATTATTGGAACATCTTGGTTTGTTTGAGGTGCTTTGTTCCCTTGTTTTTTCATGTTGTTTGTGTGTCTTCTCATCTAGTGGTATGGAGCTGAGACAGTTGCGATTCTACCTTGTAGTTTTGTAGTGTCCCTGAAGGCTTATAATACCTCACCTTTAAGGGGGAGACCAATACTAACAGCAGCACCCAATGCAAATGATAGACCACCTTAAACCAAATGGCTCCTATTAAGGCATCTACAGTTTTGTCACAATAGACAGAAATGAAGTGTTCAAATATGGTCTACAGTATACAGTAAATCCTTTGCTAAAAGGGTTTACTGTTTCAAATAATGGACAATGAGGGAACAGAAGTAGTGTAAGATGTGATGTTTATGAGGGACAGAGAGAGAAGATAGAGGTCAAATTTATAGTAAGAGTGAGGGAGGAATTAATAGAGGTTGGCTGTTAGTGTAAGAGAGGTGAGAAAGAGAATCTAGGGAGACAGGTAGGTGAGAGAAAAATATGTACCAATTTTTTTTCAAAGTAAAAATATGAGTTTACCACAAAACTGTCGTATACTTTTCAGACATCCCCTTCCTCAATAAATTGATGCATGAAAAATAATTGGATTCAAAGATGGTAGATGTGTGAGAGGGCAGAAAAATAAATAAATAAATAAGTACATAAATAAGGAAAGCCTCAATGTCAACTTGAATGATTGCTTCTGTTGGCTTTCAAAAATGTTCTCAGCTTCCCTTCTCTGCCAGTAGGTGGGGTTGTCTGAAGTTTGAAGTTCACTCCAGTTCAGTGGGTTCTGGACTGGTTGGGTGGGTGAGCCAATAGCAAGATACCCTCACACTCTGTTCATTCTTCCCACCCATTATAGCTGGCCCTTTCTGTCCCTGCACACTTCAGGACTCACTGAGCTGGAGAAAGCCTAGTTTTCTCCAGTTTATCCAACCTCTGCTTCCCCCAGGGGACTGCCCTGAGTGTCCAGCTTTCCACAGGCTTCCCAGACCCAGACTGGCCCACACAAACCCAGCTGCAAACTGATGGACCTGGGCTTCAGCTTCCTCAGACCCTGCCTTGCTACAGCTCCAAGATCTCAATGCCCTTCCAACTTGCAGAGAGACCACCAGGCATGCGCTCACACAAAGGAGAGACCCTGCAAAGAGGCAGCCAGGTGGCAGTCACCAGCACATGGACCAGAAAGACCTCAGGTGCAACCAGACCTGTAGGTACCCCACTATATCTCCAGGTCCTGGCCTGAGTCCCCAGACTGAGGTGGACATGCCCCCACATGGCAGTGGCCAGGGAGGCAAACCTGCAGATCCTGGCTGTTGTCCCCAAATGACAGCAGCCACATGTAACTAAACCTGCAGGTACTGTGACAATGGACTTCCAGGCAACAGTGGGCAGCAGGCAATCCACTGGCTATCTGCTGGCCGTCTGCAGGCTAATAGTTGACCATTGGCAGGTGGACCATGGGTGATGGGCGATGGGTAGGTGAAAGGCAGGTGAGGAGCAGGCAATGGGCAGGCAAGCAAACAAATGGTCAGTGAGCGATCTGCACTCAAAAAGTAGGCGATATCCTGGTAGATGGTGGGTGATTGAGGTGGACAAGTGAGGTAAACAGCAGGGGATCGATGAGCAGCAAATACTGCCTCACAGAGAAACAGATTTTCCTCTGTTTCAAACCTGAGTTACAGAGCAACAAGGATTGCAGCCTCCCTCTAGTCCACCATATCGGATCCCTCCTTTTTTTCTTTAAATTCCAATAATTTTATTACAATATTTTCTTGGCATTTGGCATTCTGTGCTCAGCATTCTCAGATCTACTGTGTGCTTTTTCAATGTGTAGTCTGATTATATACATTTACATGCGTGCATCTGCATGTGCATGTACACATGTATTTTATGTGTAAATTTGCTCTATTCCCTTGTTTTGCTTTTCCTTCTTCAGAGATTCTTATTTTCTGTATGTTGGATGTTCTTTGCATACTTTCCATTATTTGTCATTTACTCTCAAGTTACTTGACTTTGTCATTTTTTTAATTTTAAAACATTTCTCCTTGTAATCATCTGTCTCTCTTAAATATTGTTTTCCTTATTGACTCTTGTATTTTGTCAAGTTTACTCATTTCTAAAATGAATTTTCCTGTTATTTATAGAGTCTGATCACCTTATTTCTGAGTTTTCCTCATTCTTTTGTCTTTTTTGAAATGGTTATAATATTTTTATTAGTGCATTATAGTTAGATATAATAGTGACATTCATTTTGACATATTCATTATCTAATTCTTATTTATTCTTTCAAATCTTGTATTATTTCTTTAGTTTAATTTGTCATGAAATAATATAAATTTTATCTTTTTAGCATGTCTTTCTTGTATGTCTTCATAGTTTGGAGAGATATTACTTAGCTCTTGATTCTGTTTTCTTACAGTATATTCATGAGATTCTTCTGTGATACCCTTTTATACCCCATTTTACTGTAAATTTACTTTCAACTTTTAGAATGAGGCATGATGCAAATAGATTTTCTGACCTCACAGAACCTCATCTTCTGTTATTTTTGTGTAATGTTTAACAACATGGACATTTGCTTTCTGAGATTTCCTATACCTATTTCCTTTAATTTTGATTTGACCTTTTCTTTCCCTCCTCTCTATTGTTTCTAATGTGCTTAATTTCATTCAATTACAACAATGCTACCTCAACAAGGGGCTCCATCCCAGAGGGACAGTCCTAGCAGGTCATAGCTCCAGCCCCTTCAGATCTTCTGAAGATAGGTTCCTATAATTTATTTTTACTTATTTAATATTTTGCATATATGTTTCCATGCATTTAAATACTCTTCATATTTATCATTTTCATTGGTTATAAGGAATGCTATTAATTTTAAAATGCTACAATTTTTATAACCATCTCTGTATTAATCACTGTTTGGGTTAGGTCCAATTTTCCATGATAATAACTAAAACATATTTCTTTCCCTCCTCTGAGTTATATCCTTAAAACAAGTATCCAGGAGTGAGATTATTTAGTAAAAAGGCATGAAAATTTTTATGACTCTTGCTAAAAACTGCCAAATTGTTCATCAAATTGACTGAGATCATTTATAATGCACTAGAAATGTATAAATGTTTCCGTTTTCATAATAGTCCCATCACTGTTTTAAGAATGTTCCTTTATTGTTGCTAATTTTAGAGGTATAAAGTGACATGTCATCATTGTTTTAATTTGCAGTTCATTGATTGTTGGCAAGAATGTACACTATTTCCGCTGTGAATATACTGATGGTGCTTCATCTTGCCTAATCTTTCCTCATATTCCTTACCATTGTCCACAGGGAACTTACAAAGACTCAGTTTATCTAAGAAATGCATCTACCATCATATATATTAAATATAATTTTCTATTTTGTCACTTTTATTAGTTTCATTGCATTTTAGTTGTATTACATTTTTGTATAATCACACTGCCTGTCTCTTCCTCTAGCATTTATTTTTCTCCTTTAATCAAATGTTATCTTCTTCCATAGATTGAATAAGTATACTATTTTCTCCTGTTTTTATTTTTTTATAATTAATTTTTTAAAATATTTGACATTTTAATTTCCATGTAATTGATTGTGATATACTATGTGAGATGCAAGTTTACATTAATTTTTCTCCAGAGTAATAAAAATTATCTCGATATCATTTATGGAAATGAATTCCTTGTTACCTTAAGTTTAGCTGGACATTTATTGAGCTTCTGTGTATGTTGATTAAAGTCTAAACTCATATTTTCCATAGGGCGCCTAAAAAGATTCAAACAGGCTATATTAATCATGCTGCTTTTTAAGAAACAAAGGTAATGTTGTTGCTCTTTTATCTAGTGGCCAGATAATAACTAGTGACAACTATGCAAAAGTAACCCTTTATCCTTGTTTTACTCCCTCCCTTTCTTTCTTTCTTTCTTTCTTTCTTTCTTTCTTTGAAGCTCCAGCCATCACCTATGACTGTTTTCACACTGACATGATGAGGTACCAGTCCAAAAAAAGACTCTGGCCTCTCGATGCTTTAGGGATGGAAAATAGGTGGGATGGGAGATCTAACTTCACACCCATGGAGCTATTTCCTAGAGGTCTCCTTATTCTCCAGGATCTAACTCTTCTCTGACATAAGTAAGAAAATGGCACTTACTGGAAGGGAAAAGGCACGGAGGACTTGGATTGATAATCACACTTCCACACTTTCTTCACATTAAACAGTAGATGTGTGCCTGAGCACACTGATTCACTGTAAATTTAGCTGTGTCTTCCCAATGAATAGAGTTATTTTATAATAAAACCTTTCCTGTGATATCATTGACAAGTAATTCTGTAAACCAAAACTTTGGTAATGCAAATATATTAGGCATGTTTCATAATCATCTGTGAGTTTTTTGAATTTTTAGTCTACTTGTGTCTCTCCCTGAGGCTCTGTATACCGTAGTGCCTGAATTTTTAAAGAGGAAGTAAAAGGGGAGAGGAGGAATGCAGGAATGTGTGATGTTTTGCAAAGCCCCAGAAGATAATGTTACACCTGTCCTCACCCACACACACAGTAAAAATCCCTGAAGCATGGTACACTGATTACATTTTATAAGTGCAGATTTTTCTTTATTACCTTTTCTTAAAATAGAGCCCATCTATGGAGTACACAACTAGCCAGCCCTCTGGCATATCAAAGAATGTAGACAGATATAAAAAGGTCCATCAATAATTTCTCAATTAAATTAAGCCTTCAAAAACTTGTTTCCATAAAAAAGGTTTTTTGCATTTGGCAGTCTTTGCTCTGCAGCTTAACTAAACTTGGGTACTTTTGAATTTAGGCAGCAATAAAATGAATGATCCAAAAACTGCTTAAAAGGCAACTTTTAAGCTTTGGGTATCCAGGCTAGGACTCATGAGACAGTTTTCTACTAGGCATTGGACCTGAAATTAAAGCTGTGTAAACACAGTATCTTACCTTAAGGACCCAGTATCCAGAGGAATTCCCAACAAGGGAATCTATATATACTGAGGTCTTACCATGACTAACACACTTAGAGGCTTTAAAAAATTCTTGCTAATTTTCCCAAAAATGTTTGGATGTAGGTTAAATAAGTTGATACATTAGGAAACTGAGGCTTGGATCAGTTTAGAACTTGTCCAAGTTCATATAAATAGTAGGCGGTGAACCCAGGACTGGAACTCAGGTCTATCAAACTCAAAGCCTCTGTTTTAACTGCTAAATCTCAAGACAGCAGAAACAATTCGGCAACTGTGTTGGCTAGGTAGAGAGCAAAGGATTAGCAGCAAATGGCACCAGCTTTGGTTGTGGGGATGATGATGCTCAATCTCGTGGTTACCCTTGTATGTATCAGCCGTGGTAGAATGGTGGTGTCAGTGAACATCTACCAAGAACAGATGAAGAAGAGAGCAATTACAACCCATGACTGTGGGTGTCCTCACGTCCACAATGACTTGAAGAACAAGGAGCCCACTATCAATTGGTGTTGAATCTGTGAAGGCCATTTCTCTTGAGAAAAAGAGAAGAGTAGAATAAAAATCAAGTATATTGGCTACCTAGGGATCACCAATTCTCCTACACCATTTGCCTTAGAAATTAAACCCATCTGTTGCACTCTCCTATTGCATTGTTGAAGAAAGCACTTTAGTCATCCTGTCTTCTTTTGACACTCAATCTGAGCTTTCACCTTCCTTAACTCTTTATTGACAGTATGCAACATGGTTAGGTACTTTCATCTTTCATGCAAGGCTTTCTTAAAACTGAGGTCATCAGAAAGTTTATTTCATGGCCACATTTAAATGTTTTAAAATTCTAATTGTGGTACAAGACATATAACAAAAATGTATCATCTTAATTACTATTAAATATAAGTAATGTTAATTTTATTTATATCATTGTGAAACAGATCCCCACAACTTTTTCATTGGGCAAAATAGAAACTCCAAACCCATTAAACAAATGTTCATGTCCCCATTCCTCTATCTCCTGGCAACCACCATGCTACTTTCTATGAGTCTGACTACTCATAGAGAAACTCTATGAGTTTGATGCCTCAAGTAAGTGGAATCATACACTATTTGTCTTTTGTGGCTGGCTTATTTCATTCCGCATAACATCCTCGAGGTATATTCATGTTGTAGCATGGATGAGAATTTTCCTTCTTTTGAGATTCCTCAAAAAACTAGAATTAGAAATACCATATGACCAGTTATCCCGCTACTCAGTGGATATCCAAAAGATCTAAAATCAGCATTCTATAGGGATACAGCCACACAAATGTTTATAGCAATGCAACTCACAATAGTCAAAAAATGGAACCAGTCCAGGTACCCATCAATAGATGAATGGATAAAGAAAATGTGGTATATATACACAATGGAGTTTTACTCAGCCATAAAGAAGAATGAAATTATGGCATGTGCTGGTAAATAGATAGACCTGGAAGACATCATGTTAAGTGAAATAAGCCAAACCTAGAAAGACAGGATCAAATGTTTTCTCTCATATGTGGAAGCTAAACCAAAATAAGGGAGAAAAGGGACAGGGGAATCTCTTGAAAATAGAAAAGAGAACAGTGGAGTAGGAGATTGAGGAAGAGGGAGGAAGGACGGGGAAAGGGAGGAACAGTGGAATAAAATTGATCAAACTATCCTATGTACATATATGAATATACCACACACAAATATAATGCACTAATTTAAAAAACTAAAAAAAGAATTTCCTTCTTTTTAATGGTCAAATATTATTCCTGTGTGTGTGTGTGTGTGTGACATTTTGTTTTTCTTTTCATCTCTCTGAATATTTGGTTGCTTCCATCTTTGGCTACCATGAATAATTCCATTATGAATATGAATGTATAAATAGTCCTTCAAATTCCTAATTTCAATTCTTTTGGATATAAGAAAAGTGCAATTACTAGATTATATACTAGTTCTATTTTTAATTTTTGAAGCATTGCCATACTACTTTCCATAGTGACTGTCTGTACCATGCTACATTCCCATCAACAGTGCACAAGAATTCCAATTTCTTGATCTTCTCACCAACAGTTAAAATTTTCTGGGTCCTTGTTTTGGTTTTTCTTTTTATAGAAGCCTACCCTAATGCACGTGAGGTGATCTCAAACGTGCTTTTGATTTTCATCCTCTAGTGATTGATGATGTTGTACATCATTTCACATGCTTGTTAGCCATCTGTGTATATTTACAGTAACGTTTATTTAAGTTCTTTACCCATTTTTAATTCAGGTTATTTTGTTGCTGGTGTAGAGCAGTAGGAGTTTTAAAAAATGTATTCTGCATATTAACCCTTTATCAGATATGCGATTCACAAATATTATCTCCTATTTCATAGGTTGCCTTTTCATTCTGACAATTGTGTTCTTTGATGCACAAGTTTTAATTTTGATGATTTATGATTTATCTATTTTTATTCTTATTATCTGGACTTTGAATGGTACATCTAAAAAATCATTGCCCAATCCAATATCATGAGGCTTTTCCCCATATTTTCTTCTAAGAGTTTTGTATTCTTAGGTCTTAATTTTATGACTTAGATCCATTTTGATGTTTACACATGGCATAAGGTAAAAGTCCAACTTTGTTCTTTTGCACGGGGATACCAATTTATCTAACACCATCTGTTGAACACAGTCACTTTTTTATGTTTCTCTTTTAACTTGCTTAGTAGAATCATTCAAGAACAGCCAGTTTCAGGGCTGGGGTTGTGGCTCAGTGGAAGAGTGCTTGCCTCACATGCCTGGGGCACTGGGTTTGATCCTCAGCACCACATAAATAAATAAAATAAAGGTAATGTGTCCATCTACAACCAAAAAAGTTTTTAAAAAAAGAATGGCCAATTTCATTTCTGAGAGCTTCCTGTCTTTCTAGATCTATCTTCCTTTCTTTTTTTTAATTTAATTTTGATTCAACGAACACAAATGGAGTACAACTATTGTTTCTCTGTTTGTACACAAAGTAGAGTCACCCCATCTGTGCATTCATACATGTACACAGGGCAATGGTGTCTGTCACACATTCTGTTATTATTTTTACCCCCCCACCTCGACCCCATCCCTCCCTTCCCTCTATGCTAGCTATCTTTCCTCCATTCTTGCCACCCTTCCTCCCCGAATTATGCATCATTCACTTATCAGAGAGACCATTCGGCCCTTGGATTTTTGGGATTGCCTAATCTCACTTAGCATAACAGCCTCCAACATCAACAATTTACCTACAAATGCTATAATTTTATTCTTCTTTATGGCTGAGTAATATTTCATTGTGTATATATACCACAGTTTCTTTATCCATTCATCTATTGAAGGACATCTAGGTTGGTTCCACAATCTAGCTATTGTGAATTGGGCAGCTATGAACATTGATGTGGCTGCATCACTGTAGCAATCTGATTTTAAGTCCTTTGGGTATAGGCCAAGGAGTGGGATAGCAAGGTCAAATGGTGGATCCATTCCAAGTTTTCTAAGGAATCTCCACACTGCTTTCCAGAGTGGCTGCACCAACTTGCAATCCCACCAGCAATGTATGAGTGTACCCTTTTCCCCACATCCTCGCCAACACCTGTTATTGCTGTATTCTTAATAAAAGACATTCTAATTGGGGTAAGATAAAATCTTAAGGTAGTTTTGATTTGCATTTCTCTTATAACTAGGGATGTTGAACATTTTTTCATAAATCTGTTGAGTGCTTGAAGATCTTCCTCTGTAAAGTGCCTGTTCATTTCTTTGGCCCATTTATTGATAGGGTTATAAGTGTTCTTGGTGTAAAGATTTTTGAGTACTTTGTCGATTCTGGAGATTAGTGCTCTATCTGAAGTGTGTGTAGCAAAGATTT
>JAJEJO010000222.1:1481924-1649984 GCA_020662805.1 Glaucomys volans
TAGTGTGGCTAAGGGTTTATCAATTTTGTTTATTTTTTCAAAGAACAAACTTTTTGTTTTGTCAATTTTTTGAATTGTTTCTTTTGTTTCAATTCATTGATTTCAGCTCTGATTTTAATTATTTCCTGTCTTCTACTACTTTTGGTGATGATCTGTTCCTCTTTTTCTAGGATTCTGAGCTGTAATGTGAGGCCACTGATTTGTTGACTTTTCATTCTTTTATTGAATGCACTCCATGCAATGAATTTTCCTCTTAGCACTGCTTTCATAGTATCCCAGAGATTCTAATATGTTGTATCTTTGTTCTTGTTGACCTCTAAGAATTTTTTAATTTCCCCCCTAATATCTTCTGTTATCCATGCATCATTCAATAGCATATTATTTAATCTCCAGGTGTTGGAGTAGTTTCTCTTTTGAACTTTATCATTGATATCTAATTTCATTCCATTTTAATCTGATAGAATACAAGGTAGTATCTCTATGTTTTTGTATTTGCTAAGAGTAGCTTTGTGGCATAACATATGGTCTATTTTAGAAAAGGATCCATGAGTTGCTGAGAAGAAAGTGTATTCACTTTTTGATGGATGGAATATTCTATATATGTCTGTTAAGTCTAAATTAGCGATTGTGTCATTGAGTTCTATGGTTTCTTTGTTCAATTTTTGCTTGGAAGATCTGTCCAATGGTGAGAGAGGAGTGTTAAAGTCCCCAGTATTATTGTGCTTTGGTCTATTTGGTTCCTGGAATTGAGAAGGATCTGATTGACGTATATGGATGCGCCATTGTTTGGTGTATAAATATTTATGATTGTTATGTCTTGGTGATTTATACTTCCCTTAAGTAGTATGAAATGTCCTTCTTTATCCCTTCTGACTAACTTCGGCTTGAAGTCTGCTTTATCTGATATGAGGATGGAAGCTCCTGCTTTTTTACTAAGTCCATGTGCCTGGTATGCTTTTTCCCAACCTTTCACTTTTAGTCTGTAGGCATGTTTTTCTATGAGATGTGTCTCTTGAAGGCAGCATATTGTTGGGTCTTTCTTTTTAATCCAGTCTGCCAGTCTATGTCTTTTGATTGATGAGTTTAGGCCATTTACATTTAGGGTTATTATTGAGATATGACTTCCATTCCCAGTCATTTTGACTTATTTTTGGATTTTAATCTTACTTGTTTTTTCCTTTAATTGGCTGTTCCTTTAGGGTAATTCCTCCCATTGCTGACTTACATTGTTGTTTCTCAAATCTTCCTCTTGGAATATTTTGCTGAGAATTTTCTGTAGGGCAGGCTATTTGTGAATTCTTTTAACTTGTGTTTATCATGGAAGGATTTTATTTCATCTTCAAATCTGAAGGTAAGTTTTGCTGGGTATAAGATTCTTGGTTGGCATCCATTTTCTTTCAATGCTTGGAATATGTTGTTCCAAGCCCTTCTTGCTTTTAGGGTCTGGGCTGAGAAATCTGCTGATATTCATATTGGTTTCCCCCTCTATGTAATCTGATGTTTCTCTCTTGCAGCCTTTAAAATTTTATCTTTGCTTTGTATGTTAGGTATTTTCATTATAATGTGCCTGGGTGTGGATCTGTTGTGATTTTGTGCATTTGGTGTCCTATAAACCTCTTGAATTTGATTTTCCATTTCATTCATCAGATTTGGGAAATTTTCTGATATTATTTCATTGAACAGATTATTCATTCCTTTGGTTTGTGTCTCTGTGCCTTCCTCAATCCCAATAACTCTTAAATTTGGTCTTTTCATGATGTCCCATAACTCTTGGAGGTTCTGTTCATGATTTCTTACCATCCTCTCTGTCTGGTTGAGTTTGTTTTCAAGATTAAATATTTTGTCTTCATTGTCTGAGGTTCTGTCTTCCAAGTGATTTAGTCTGTTGGCTAAGCTTTATATTGAGTTTTTAATTTGGTTTATTGTAACCTCCATTTCAAGGATTTCTGTTTGGTTTTTCTTCAGAATCTCTATCTCTTTATTGAAATGATATTTTACTTCCTGTAGTTGCTCTTTTAGCATTGCCTGCATTTGCTCTCTTGACTCCTCGTTTGCTTCTCGGATGATTTTAATTATGTATAACTCTCTGACAATGCTTCTGCCATGTTGTCACTGGGTACTTTTGGTATAGTATCTGGGTTTATTTGGGACATTTTCTTCCTGTGTTCTCTCATGTTGCTAATGTATCTTCCCCTCTGGTAGTGTGAATCCTAGGTATTGCAGTTCCCCCTTAAAGACTTATAGGGGTCCTACCTATTTTCAATACTGCCCCTTGAATTGAGAGATCAATATTGGCAGCACACCATATAAACAATATACGTCCTTAATCTAAATAGTCCCTATTAAGATATTAACAGTGTTGTTGTAATAAACAGAGATGAGTTCAAATTATTATCTACAGCATAACCAGTAAGTTTGCAATAAGGACTGCAAATCCTAATGTTGGACAGGGAGAATGAGGAGGGGTATAGGACAAAACACTAATGAGATAAGAAGTGAGTCTATAGATATACTATGTCTTATGAATAGTGGAAGTGGAATTAAAGAAATAGGTTGTTAGCGTGAGGAGAAAGAGATTCTCCAAGGAAACGGATGTATAAGAGGGAGATAGAGTGATAAGCATAATAATAAAAGAAGAAGGTAGGAATATAGTGGATATATTAGGAATAATCATTGTATTACAATTAATTTATAAAACGTTCTGTGATAAAAATATACTGTACAGTTCAAACCTCTTATTTTTCAATGACCTGATGTTTGAGAGGTGCTTGATCAAGCGGTGACCCAAGAAGGGTGCTTCTGAATCCAGGTTGGGAATGATCAATGCCTCCAGGCAGAAGCAGTCTGGTGTTGATAGACAATCAGATGAAGCACAGGTGGTAGACACGGGGCCAGGGTGTGGGCCTGGGCACTAGACCTAGCTGTGGTGGGGACACAGAACCGTGCTCAGTGATGGAGACACTGGACTTGATAGTCCAGGCAGGCCTGAACTCCGTGCTGCTGGCTCAGGCAGTGGCAGGTGATTGCTTTCTCCCAGGGACGCTGTAGGATGACACTGAAGGGACTAATATTCCCGCTGGAGCTGGGGATTCCAGCCACCCCCGGCCGGAGCTCTCCAGGACCTGCCACAAAATGGTGCCAGAAGACCAGCGGTCCACTCTGAGGAATCAGGCAGCCACAGATGGATGCTCTCTGCCAGGGAAGCTGCAGGATGGCACCGACTGGGCTAAGATCCCTGCTGGAGCTGGGGATTCCAGCCGCCCCCAGACCGGAGCTCTCCCGGAGCCACAGCAAAATCCTATCTTCCTTTCTGGAGGTTTGGGTCATAGATTCATATTTGAGTTTTGGGAGTTTATTTTTATTAGTTCTTTGTAGTTATACATAACATTAGGATTCATTTGACATAATTACAAAAGCATGAAATATAATTTGCTATACAATAACAATTTTTTATTGAACTTTTTGTAATCACAGTCTGATAATCTTTTGAGCATAGTTCTTGCCCTTTTCTTTCATGAATGCTATAGTAGTTTCTTTCACAGTTACCAGTATTTCTCTTAATTTTAGTGAAATGCACGTAAGCTGAAGAACAATTCTGTTGCTAGTATGCTACATGACAGAACACTAGAGGCAAATGGCTGTTATACTATTGAACTGGAACTCTGGTCCCAAATCTGATTGGCAGAGCTTAGCTTTAAGCATTCCCTTTACTCAGATATGGGAAAGGATATGCATCTTCTCCCTTAGTGCCATTCTCTTGAATCATCCCCATTTCTTAAAGGGTTTCTTTCAGTTGTAGGTAGACGAATTTATTTATTTATTTATTTATTTTTTATTTTTTATTTTTATTTTTTGGTGGTACTGGGGATTGAACTCAGGGCCTTGCGCATGTGAGACAAGCACTCTACCAACTGAGCTACATCTCCAGCCCCCAAATTTATTTTTATTTATTTATTTTTATGTGGTGCTGAGAATTGAACCCAACACCTCACATGTGCTAAGTCAGCACTCTACCACTGAGCCATAACCCCAGCCCCAATCCACATCCCCTTTTTACCAAACCTGGTCTTCTAACTTCATCTTCCAGAAGTGATGCAGAAAAATAAGCCTACAGAATTTTAGCACTTATTCTTGGCCAAATCTTGATCCTGTCAGACCATTATAAGTTAGCTGATATATGAGGAAGAGTGCATAGCATGCATAGAGAAGGAATTATAATAAAGAGCCCCTTCTCTAAGAAGGAAGGTAGCCAAAACACATATTACTGATTGGAAAGTATGAAGGAAATGATTTCAAAATATACATGCCATCATGAAGAGAGGCCTCCATCCCCTCCTAAAAATGATGTTACAGGAAATCATGTAACTTCTAGAAATAAATTCACATAGCTATTTTGTCCACTGTTTACCTACTTTAGATATTGAAGTTTTGTGTCCTACGTCCATACCTTTCTTATCTGAGAGCACAAAATATCCAAATATCCTCCATTTTAGAGCTGAAACTCCCTGCAAGGTTAATCAAGAATCTTTTTGGAAGTGATGCTGTGGAAGGAGAACCCTAGTCATTATCAGTATAGTAGAAATATGTCGTCACTCTTCTACCTTGTTTTTCTTGTATCATTTAATTGATATTAGGAAAGCATCATCCAAAACAAACATCTGCTTAATAAATCTGTAGTATTATCACAAAATCACCACCCATCTGCTTTTTGTCATGCTTCCCTTTAGTTCTATGGTAGAATATTAGGTATAATATTTTGCAACTCTTTTTTTTTAATTTTTTGATTCATTGAACACAAATGGAGTACAGCTATTGTTTCTCTGGTTGTACACAAAGTAGAGTCACCCCATCTGTGCATTCATACATGTACACAGGGCAATGATGTCTGTCTGTCACACATACTGCAACTCTTAATCCCTATGAGTTTTAGATAAAGTGTGTATGCCTATTACAGTATTTCAGTCATGAATTCCACTCTACATACTTCAGGAAAATCTAGGAGATAATTTTAACTCCATATATGAAATCTTTAATATCTCTTTGGTCATGATCTATTCTCCATATGCAGAAACTAACACCTGAAGCCAAGAGAAATTGCCATCAAACTTTTACCTTGTGAAATTACCAGACACCTTCTTCCAGATATGCCAGATATTTTTAAAACATTCAAAAAACCATAATTGTTTTTTCGATGAAGTTTTAATCAGAAGACCAAAAGACAAAACAGATAAAATCATAGCTGGTTTGGTTTAGCAGGTATCGGCAATTTGAAGCCTTACCTATACCATTCCCCTCCCACTCTTTCTCCACCATCTGTGCTAGTCTCAGAGGTATTTCCTCAAACTCATAAATTCCACAAGACACAATTTGCTTCAGCCTTTTTGCTCCACAGTACCTGCACAGCTATTCATGGCATTTTTCTCCCTTGTCTTTAGTTTTAGTCCAAAACCTTCTTAATGTAATCAATGAAACTGAGTGTTTTCGACATCTTGCCTTGAGTATCCATATGGCTTGGCAGTTGTAAATATCCGTACAATGTAAAAGGGTGATTTATCAGGTCACAACAGCTGGTTGAAAATAGACTTAAGGATTTTCCAAATCTATTTGTCATGATTCTGCTTTAATCATGCATCCTTCTGCTCTTACAAAGTTTCCTAAGCACAACAGAATCTCTCAAATGATCTCTACTTAAATTAGTTTAAAAATTAACCAAATATTCATTCTGTTTTTAAAAAAACCCTGCCCAATAGTCATGACCTGCTTACACCCTCAGGGATAATAACCTGGGTTCTACTATACCCACCCTGATTCCACCATTAGGATATATGCATACTGATTATAAGTTCAATTTATTTATAAGTTCACCGAAGAAAACACTTTATTGGGGAATGGGGTTGTGGCTCAGTGGTGGAGCACTTGCCTGGCAGGTGTGAGGCCCTGGGTTCAATCCTCAGCATCATATATAAATAAATAAAATAAAAGATCCATTGACAACTAAAACATACGTTAAAAAAGAAAGCACTTTATTGAAATTGTATTTGTTATCAGAATTTCCAGATTTTATTAAAACATTTAACCAACTAAACCAAAGTTCAGGAAAAATGAGTTGTCTTTTAGTGTAATTGAATATTTGAGAAATACTTTATAAATGAAGTTACTATTAAATTAGATATGGGTAAGGCTTCCATGAAAACATAGAAAGAACAGTAAAAGCCTAAAAGGATTCTGTACCAAATTATACTGTAGTATCATAATAAAGTTTATTACACTGTTTAAAGAAACAGAAAAACTGTGAATATTACAGGAGCCATGATTAATGCATGGGAAAAATCTCACCTCTATGTTTTATTGATGAACAATGCCCACTGCCTTGTTTCAATTGGAAATATTAGACTCCATATATATAAACTTTGGTTTTTTCAGTGCAAACATCAAACCCAGGACCTTGTCCATGTTAGGGTACTCTACCACTGAGTTATTCCCTCCAGCCCATGTATACAAACATTTTTAATTAATCCCTACAACAACTAGCATTTTAAAAATAACTCATCAAACCACATGTAAGTACATCATAGTTAAACTGAAGAAAACCAAGAATTAAAGGAATCTTTAAAGCAGGAAGAGGAAAACAACACATGATATGTAAGATAATAATGCAAATGATACCTGAATTCCCAAAAGAAACAATAGTGGGCAGAAGACAGGGAAAACGTGTCTAAAGTGCTGAAGAAAATACACACACACAAATTGCATTCAAAATTCTATATCCAGAAAAGTATCCTGCAAAAGTAAAGGCAATGCATGATATTAGCAAGATGGCAGAATATGAAACCTTGGAATTTCCTTTTTACCTGGACAAACCAACTCAGTATCAATACACCAATCAATTTCCTTTATGAAAAACTTAGAAACTAATGGTAGGCTCTTATACCCAGAGTGAGGGCGAAACAAGCTACATCAAAGCTGGTAGGAAAATTGGAGAAACCCTCTTGTCATAATCTGAACACCTAGCAGAACAACACATAATCAGGAAGAAACTCCCTGCTCCCAACTTCTCCCTGAGGAGAGAGAGAGCTGGACCATACATCCAATGCCTCGACTTTTTCAGGTATTGTCTAACAGACCAGTTTCTATTCTACCTGTCTCAGAGTATTTAAGGGACCCAGCAAACACTGGACTCCTGGAGCTAAAGAGAACAAAGGTAGCAATTTGAACTAGCATGTGGACACTGATCACAACTGTTCACCCTGAATTTGTAGAGCAAGCAGGAGGCAAAAAACCCTGCTACCTCCTTCTCCATGGGGAGGGAAAAAGGTGAACCATACAGCAAACATTCCAGATTTGCGGGGGCACTACCCAAGGGATGGGTTTCTGTGTCACCTGTGTTGGTATTGAAAGGTCCTGGCATATTCTAGATGCCTGTGGCTAACTTTAAACAAGATTGCAATTTGAACTAGCAATATTTGAGAGGGTCACAGAAGCTCTGGCCAGGTTGATTGGGGAAAATATTTTCCTACATAAAGCCAATCCATGAAGACTGGGAAAGGGGACAGGTTTTTCTCATGCATAAACATCAACAAAAACAGTGAAAAAAAGTGAAGAAATAGGGAACCACAATCCAAGTAATTAACAAAATTTCAAAAACAGATTCTAATGAAATATAATAATGAATTATCACACAGAAAATCTAAGATAACAATCCTAAAAATACTCAATGAGCTCAAGACATAAGCAAAGTGAAAATTTCAACAATATACACAAAATATAAAAACCCAAATAAAAAAGTGACCTGTCATATATAAGCGCCCTTCACCAAATGATATGCAGATTTTTCAGCAGATATTCTATAGGGCATAAAGAAGTGGGATAATAAATTCAAAGTGTTAATAGAAAAAAATGCTAATCAGGAAGGAGGAAAAAACAGTGTAGAGTTTTTATATAAAATTGAGGTTATCAGCTTAACAAAAAATGGTATACATATACATTATTTTATAAAAAGTCTCATAATAAGCACAAATAAAATACCTATGTAAGTCATACAAAAGAAAGGGAGAAAGTAATCAAAGTGTAGCAATAAAAAATTAGTGTTATGGTTTAGGCAAGAGGTATCCCTTGAAAGCTCATGGATGAGGGACAATGAAGGAATGTTCACAGGTGTTACAAGATTATGAGAGCTGTATCCTAATCAGTGGATTAATCCATTTGATGCATTAATAATGTGAATAGAAAAATGGATTGTAACTGTAGGAAGGTAGGGCCTAGCTGGAGGAAATAGGTTACCGGGGGCATGCCCTTGGGTATTATATTATCCCTGGTTCCTGGCATTCAAGCTCTCTCACTTCCTGGTTGCCATGTCCTGAGCAGCTTTTCTCTGCTATGCCCTTCTTCCATGATGTTCTGCCTCACCTCAGGCCCAGAGCTATGGAGTCAGCCGACCATGAAGACTGGGAAAAGGAAAAGGTTTCTGAACCTCTGAAATCATGAGCCAAAATAAATTTTTCCTTTAAATTTGTCCCTGTCTTGTCGTTTGGTCGCAGTGATGAAAACCTGAATAAAACATTCAGTGAGACAGGAAAAGAATAAAAGAGGGACAAAAGAAAGAATTAAAAATAAGAGGAACAAAAGAAGTATAAGATAGACAGAAAATAATTAGAAAAATGATTACAAGTCCTTCCCTATTGAGAATTACTTTACATGTAAATAGATTCCATTCCACAATGAAAAGATACAAAGTGTATGAATGAATAAAAAACAAGATTCAACTATATGCTTTCTGTAAGAAATTGATTTTACATTTAAAGATACACATTAGTTGAGAGTGAAAGAATAGAAAAAGATATTCCATATAAATGGAAACCAAAATAGAACAGGGTGGCTATACTTACATCAGACAAAGTAGACCTTAAGTTAAAAACTGTCATGAGACTAAGAATATTATATGATTATAAAAGAGACAATTAGGAAGATACACAAATTATAAATAAGCATACTCACCATCAGAACACCTAAATATATATAGTAAACATTGACAGATCTGAAAAGAGAAATAGCAATGAAACATAATTAAGAGAATTTAACATACCACTTTTGACGATGAATAGTCAGAAAGAAAACAGTAGATATGAACAACACTACAGGCTACATGAACATAATGGAGATATATAGAACATTCCACCCAAAAGCAGAAAACTATACATTCTTCTCAAATATTTATAGAACATTCTCCAGGATAGATCAAATGTAAGATCACAAAGTAAGTCATATAAATTGTGGGAAGATTAAAATTATTGCAAGTATCTTTCAGACTACAATGGGATGAATCTAGGTATCAATAACAAATAGAAAATGAGAAAAATTACTAATATATAAAAGTTAGGGCCTGGGGTTGTAGTTCAGTGGTAGAGCTCTTGCCTAGCACACGTGAGACACTGGGATCAATCCTTAGTACCACATAAAAAATAAATAAAATAAAGTCATTGTGTCCATCTACAACTATCTGTATATATATATATATATATATATATATATATATACACACACACACACATATATATACACACATACATATATATATTTAAAGTTAAACAAAATCTTAAACATCTATTTACCGAAGAAGAAATCAAGGGGAAATTAAAAACCATCTTGAGACAAATAAAAATAAAACTGCAACATACCAAAAGCAGTACTGAAAGAAGTTACAGTGATACATACCTCTGTTAGAAAAGCAAGATCATGAATAAACAACCTAACTTTGCTCTTCAAGTAAATAGAAAAAGAGGAAACTAAGCCCAAATTATCAAAAGGAAGAAAATAATAAGAATTACAGCAGAAGTAAACAAAACAGAATAGAAAAAGAAACAAAACTGAGAGTTTTTTTAAAAAAGAAGATAAACAAAAGCTGGGGATGTAGCTCAGTGGGTGGCAGAGTGCTTGCCTAGCAAGCATGAAACCCTGGGTTTGAACTTCAGAACTGCAAAAAAAAAAAAATCTAGACTAAGACAGAGACAGAGAGCAAAGAAATAAAATCAAAAATTCAAAAGTAGACATTACATTTGATGCCACAGAAATGAAAAGGACCCTAAGAGGGTGCATACTAAGAACAATTTCATGAATATACAAACAGGATAACTTGGAAGAAGTAGAAAAATCCCTGGAAACACATGGTGTACCAAGACTGAATCAGGAAGAAATGGAAAGTGAGAACACACCGAAAACTAGTAAAGAGATTGAAATCAGTAGCCAATAACCTCTTAATAGAAAAAATACAAGGACCAGATATCTTGACAAGTAGATTTACCAAAAACATTTAAAGAACAATTAACACCAATCCCTCTCAAACTCTTCCAAAATCTGAAGAAAACACTTCTAATCTCATTTAATGAAGCAAGCATTACCCTGATACAAAACCAGACATAAATACAAGAAAACTACAAGACAATATCTTTGATTAACATAGGTATAAAAAATCCCCAACGAAATATTAGCAAACAAAATTCAACAGTACATTAAAAGGACAATATACCATGACAACCTTGAGATGCCAAGATGTTTAACATACAAGAATCAATTAATGTGTTACACCACACTAACAAAATGATGGATATGAATTATATAATCATCTTAATAGATGCAGAAAAAACACTTGATAAACTTCAACACCCTTTCATAATTAAAAAAAAAACCTCCCAACAAGCTAGGAACAGAAGGAAATATCATTAATGCAATCAAGGCCACACATACAAAGGACACAGAAAACACCATATTCAACACTGGAAAAACTGAAAGCTTTTCCTCTGACATCAGAAAGAAGGCAAATATGCCCATTCTTACCACTTCTATTTTGCATAGTTCTGAAAGTCCTAGCCAAGCAATTAGGCAGGAAAATAAAAATAAAAAGCATCCAAATTATAGAATAAAAGCTAAAATTGTCCCTGTTTGCAGATGACAGGAACTTTTATCATTGTCTTCACTTCTTTTCAGTTCTATTGAGGTGTATTTGATAAATAAAAATTGAATATAATTAAGATATGCAACATGATGTTTTGTAGATGTTTACATTGTAAAATGATTACAATTGAGCTAATAAACATATCCATAACCTCACATAGCCATGATGTGGCATGAACACTTAACATCAGCTCAGCCAATTTCAAGTATACAATATAGTGTCATAGTCAAAATATCATTTATTAGAACTCCAGAATTTATTCAATCTGTATAACTGAACTTTCATACCCTTTGAATAACATCTCCCCATTCCTTACCACCACCCTTACCACTACCACCCCCTCGCAACCTTTATTCTACTCCTACTTTTATATGTTCAATATTTTATATCCTGCATATAAGTGAGATCATGGAATATTTGTTTTTTTAGGCATGGCTTATTTCACTTAGCCTAATGCCCTCTGGTCCATTCATTTTGTTGCAAATGGCAGGATTTCTTTCCTTTAGAAGGCTGAATAATATTCTATTTCATATATATATCATATTTTCTTTATCCATTATAGGACAGTTAGGCTGTTTCCATAGCTTGGCTATTAAGAATGATGTCTAGGATGATAATAACAATGTATCACACAACTGGTGGTAAGTAACAACAGAAATATACTGTCCCACACGCAGTTCTGAAATCCAGTCATCCAAAATCCATAACAGAACCATGTTTCCTATGAAATCTCTCAGGGAATTCTTCCTTCCCTCTTCCTGGTTTCTGGTTATTTATGAACCATCATTTTGGTTTCTCTTGATCTGCAGCTGCTAAGTCCAGTTCCTGCCTTCATCTTCACAAAATATTTTTTCTGTGTCCCTCTGCCTTCTCAGAGGCATTTTCTCATGAAGACCTAAGGCACATTGGGTCATGAAGTCACTATGTTCCAGTGTGTAATCATCTTAACTAGTGACATATGCAATGACCTTATTTTCAGATAAGATTTCATTCTATGGTACTTAGGGTAATTATATAAACGTATATGGGGGAATATTCTAACATAAAATCCAAGAAGAATACTCTTTTCCAAAATTTTGTGATCTTTAATACATGTATTATATTCTAGCATTATACTACAATTAAACATAGTAAAATGGATTTTAAAAAAATATAATGCTGCAATGAACATGTAGGTACAGAAATCTCACTGAGATTTTGATATCAAATCTTCTGGATACATTCCCAGAAATAGAATTGCTGGATCATATGGTAAATTCATTTTCTATAGGTATGAGGTAATGTCTTGTTGTGGTTTTGATTTGCATTTCCCTGACAATTAGCGACACCAAGTACCTTTACATATACTTGCTGGTCATTTGTATGCCTTCTTTTTGAAATATCTTGTTAGGTACTTCTGGGATCACAGTTGGGTCAAGTCAGCAAGCCTATTACTGGGGATATGGATGGGAATGTCTTCCACTAGTTACCTTTGTGGGCAAGACTGACTCTGGCAGTGACAGAGCAGTACTGACAACAAGTTGTACGGCTGCTTCCTGATCTGCAGGTGCAACTGAGATAAGCAGGTCTGTTACTAAGCATACAGATTGGGGTGACTCCTTGAAGTTTCCTTGGAAGATGGGACTGGTTGCAGGAACATAGCCAAGTAGAGTTGGAGCTCAGTCTACTGAGGGAAAAGACTACTTTCGTCTGTACCACATTTGGCACGCCTGCCACCAGAGTACAGGCCTGCCTTTTCAAAGTGACTCATTATTCTTGGGCAACACCAGGATTTCCAAATATATATATAGTTTTTTGAAGACTAGAGCTAATAGTTAATGCTAAATGTTGAAATATTGAACATTTCACCCTGTCTTCAGTATTGGGCAAGAATAGGTATTTTTGCCATGTTTATTCAATATCGTACTAGGCGACCAAATATGTTCCTATGGTTTGGATGTGAGATGTCCCCCCAAAATCTCATGTGTTAGGCAATGTAGCAATGTTCACAGGTGGAATTATCAGATTATGAGAGCTGTAACCTTGTTATGGTTTAGATAAAAAGCTCATATGTGACACAATGCAAGAATGTTCAGAGATCAAATTATTAGATTATCAGAGCTATAACCTACCTGGTGGATTAATCCATTTGAATGGATTAACTAAGTGGTAACTGTAAGAAGGTAGGGTGTGGCTGGAGGAAGTAGATCACTGAGAATGTGCCTTTGGTGTTTATATATTATTCCTGGTTAGTGGAGTTCTCTCTGCCTTCCTAGTTATCTTATACTGTCTGTTCTCTTCTGCCATACCCTTCCACCATTGTGTTATACCTATAGCTCTGGGCTCTGGACCCAGAGCTACAGAGACACCAGGTTCAGAGGTCACTGAACCTCTGAAACTATAAACCAAAACAAACTTTTCTTCCTTTAAGTTGTTCTTGTAGGGTCTTTTGGTCACAGCAATGAAAAGATGACTAAAATGAACTTCATCAGAGGATTAATTCATTTAATGGATTAATAATTTGAATTGAGTACTAGATGGTAATTGTAGGCAGGATGAGGCTTAAGGAAGTAAGTCACTGGGGGTGTAGCCCTGGAACTAAATCTGTCCCTGGCTCCTTCCTGTCTCCCTGTGTCCCTGCTTTCCTGCTGCTACAAGTTGAGCAGATTTTCTCTGCCACATCCTTCCACTATAATGTTTCTGCCTTGGAGCCTGATAACCATGGAACGAACCTCTAAAATTGTAAAATTTCTTCCTCTAACTTGTTCTCTGTAGGTATTTTGGCCACAGTGATGAAAAGCTAACTAACACATATAGTAAGGCAAAGGGTATAAAGTTAGCATAGAAGAAATTAATTTCTATTTGTAGTTGCCATCATTGTTTATGTAGAAAATCATGAAGAATTTCCAAAACAATTACAAAAACTAATAAGTGAATCCAGTAAAGCATCAGAATATGACATCAATATATTAAAATCAATTATATTTTATATACTTCAAGTAAACAATTGTAAAATGAAATTCAAAAAGACAATTCCATTTATATTAGCCTCAACAAGATATGATGTACTGAGAAAGACATAATATCTTTTGTGGTATCTCTGCCAAAAATACATATCCTGAATTTAATTATGAAGAAACATCAGACAAATTCATGTTTAGGGACAGTTGAGAAAGTAACTAGACTATTCTATTCAAAAATATTAAGATCAAAAAAGCAAAGGAAGGCTGGAACTATTCCACAGTCAAGGACACTAAATTCTCATGATAACTAAGTATAAGATCATGAATTATATCCTGGACCAAAAAAAAAGTAAGACATTATTTGGACAATTGGTTAAACTTAAAAATAGGCTATGAATTAGATAATAGAATTATATCATTGTTAAATTTACAGATCTTGAAAATCATACCACATTTAAGATAATATCCTTGTTCTTAGCAAATACACACTCAAGTTTTCGAAGGGCACTATATCTCCAGCTTACTGTTAAGTGACACACCCACACACATGTGTGTGCATGTACACATGTATGTAATTGAGGAGGAGGGGAGAGAGAGAATGACAGAGATAGAACAAGTACAAATGAAGCAAAATGCAAACAGTGGATGGATCTGGGTAAAGAGTAATGATACATGGTGCCCAATAGTTCCTTGCACAATTCTTGCAATGTATTTTTTAATTTTACCAAAATAAAAATATAAATGAAATAATTAACCAACTGCACCTCCCCAATGCATTAGACAACAGTGCTCCTACTATAGTTTTCCTTCCTGGGAAGTTAAATGATTAATGTGAACATTACTGATCATTTGACAGTTGTGTTTTCATTGTAAATTAATAGACTGACTTTCTAACTCACAGTGTGAGCTTTGGTGCATTAACCCAGTTTTCCTAGAGCTAAATTCTGAAAGATTGAGATGCTTGAGAAAATTCTGAACCTCATTCATTCCTCAAATTTTTCCTAAGTGCATTCTCTGTGCAATATTCTATACTACTTTTGGCTCTGGAGCCAAGTAATTCTCCCAGGAGTCACTGCCTATGTTGCTTGGTATAACATATTCCACCAGTCTCATCCATCTTTACTAGAGAGAATCATCTCCTCTCTCCTTTTTTTTGGCAAGAGAAAAATCATATCTTGTCATTTATGTTTCTCACTTCTTCAACTGATTGCAAAAACAGGCTCTCCCAATTGGCAATTCTACAGTATCAATTGCCAAAACATATTTTGCCACATGCTTTGTGCTGCAATACACTGATGCAACTTTGTGTACATATCAAGTAATTTTTCCCATCATCACTGGAATGCCCCAAAATTCTTTATTAATATCTCAGAACCCTCATATGAATATTACACTATAAATCCTAAATGCCCTCCTTATGCAGTTGTTAACCCTGAAAGCATTGTTTGTGTTTGAGAAGGCAGGTGGCAAATTATTAAACTAATTCAGATGAGAAAGGTTGTGTGTGTGTGTGTGTATGTGTGTGTGTGTGCATGTATATGTGTAATGATTTTCCCTAATCTGGTACTAAGATACAATTATACTGTGAGTGTAACCTTGTAAGAGGCTCTATTTTAAGTGAAGTTAAGTGAAGTTCACTTAACTTCAGTCTTCCATATGCTTTACTTTTTTTAAAAGTTGGTATTTTGGGAATTCCTTGAACCTCACATGCTCTATCTAAAATAGCTTTGTCACCGACTTTTCTCTTATTTCCCTTTTTTTTTTTTGGAGGGGTACCAATTGAACCCAGTGGCACTCAACCACTGAGCCATCCCTAGCCCTATTTTGTATTTTATTTAGAGACAGCAGCTCACTGAGTTGCTTAGCACCTCACTCAGTTGTGGAGGCTGGCTATGAACTCCCAATCTTCCTGCCTCAGCCTCCCAAGCCACTAGGATTACAGGTGTGCACCACCGTGCCTGGCTCCTATTTTCTTATCCTCCTTTATTTTTCTTTATGCCTCTTATCACACTTATCATATTTGTCTTTTGAAATTTTTTTTAGTTGTAGACACAATACCTTTACTTTATTTTTTATTTTAATGCAGTGCCTCACATGTGCTAAGGCAAGAGCTCTACCACTGAGCCACAATCCCAGCCCCGTATTTGTCTTCATTCTACTCAGTGGAATAGATGCTGCATTATAGAAGGAGGCTTGTTTTCACTGCTATATCTCAGAACTTAGAAGAGCACCCAATGTATAGTCAGCACTCAAAAAAATGTGTATATCTATCTGTCAAATGAATGAATGATTAGATAACCATACAGCAACATCTTATGTTTCCAATGTACATTATGATCAAGAGCACATTTTTATCTAATATCTTACTCAGTCATTACAATAATCCTGTGAGGTAGAGAGAGGGGAACAATATCATTTTAGGAATTGGGAAGCTGGATTTACATACCCTAAATGATAGGCCCAAGTTCATTGAGCAAATCCTAGACACAGTTGTGATATATATTCCATCATTTTCCAAGCTTCAAGGGCAGGCACTTTTCACCCATTTATTCTGCCTTGCATAGATCTTTGATGTCTTAAATTAAACCTGGAGGATGGGGTGGGGATGAAGCAACCCTATAGCCCTAGGATAATTCTCCCTTCATGTAACTAGGTTATGATATCCTTTTCTTATCTGATATCAAATTTCCCTCTCAAACCACAGTAAAACGATGAAATAATAATGACAGGAGGGGCATGTCTTTTCCCTCACGTCTGAAGCATGGAGGTTTATCTGATGTGAGGGATCTTGGGAGAGATCAGGAGCTTTTTTTTATTGAATAGCAAGTTTGGGTATACCAATCACCTCTAAATAAGCTAATAGGCCAGCAGAAGGGATTGCTAGGAGAATGGTGTGTATGATGACAAACTCTTCTTTTGTCATCAACCTAAAAAATGAAAAATTTAGACTCCTTAATAGCTGTTAACATTATAATAAACCCATCAGTATCTAGAAATGAGGAATTTATGATGGGCAAGATTTCCAATAAGCAAATGTGAACTCTTTAAACCTCAACCTTAACTATTTCATCACAGTTTGAAAGAAATCATCCCAACATCCACTATTTTCAAGAATTCTTAAATTGACAGAATGATTTATTAAAGACCCATGGTCATCATTATACATGTTTTGATATTTCTGTAATTAGATTCATATAGCAATAATAGCAATAGTAGTGGTAGCAACGATATTTGCTCAATGAACTTACAATCCTTCTACCTCAGTTTCCTGAGTCGTAAGCACTTTCAATATATTCATATTTAATTTTTAGTGCAACTGTATGTAGTAATTACCACTATATATCCCATTACACCGATTAGGAAACTCAGGCACATATATATTAAGCAACTTGTCCAAATGTACAATGGAAGACCACATGATTTAAATGCAGTATAAGAATGAAAGGCAAATATGTGGCCCTAAAGTGTGATTTAGTGAAATAAGAAAGTAAAAATAGATATTGTCTGGCTGACTGCATGCACAATATGATGTGAAGACTGCTACAAGTCCCTGTCTGCCAAGAAACATAATACATTTCCTTCCACCATGATTGTGCACACCTGTTTTGCTAGAACACTGAGTTGAGCCAAAGATTTTTTAATCTATTTTTAATTGATAAATAAAAATCATATATATTTATGGTGTACAACATGATACTTCAATATATGTATACATGATGGAATGGAAAAATAAAGTTATCTAACATATGCATAATCTCACATACTTATATTTTTGTGATGAGAACACTTTAAATCTTTTTTTGGCAATTTTCAAGTATACAATATATTGTTATTGATTATAGTCACATTTTGTACAACAGATACCTTGAATTTATTTCTCCTGACTGAAATTTTGTTTTCTTTGACCAACATTTTTTCAGTTCCCCCACCCTATACCAATTTCTAGTAAGCACCATTTTATTATTTGTTTCCATGAGATCAACTTTTGTGGATTCTACATGTAAGTGAGATCATGCAGGATTTGTAATTTTTGTGTCTGCCTTATTTTACTTAACATATGTCCTCCAGCTTTATCCATAGTTCTACAAATGACAGTATTTCCTTCTATTTTAAGGCCAAAAAGTATTCCACTGTGTTTCTGTACCAAATTTTCTTTATCTGTTCATCCATAAATGGAGACTTAGGTTGATTCCATATCTTGGCTATTGTGAAAAAATGCTATATAGAACATGGGAGTGCAGACCTCTCTTTGACATGCTGATTTCATTTCCTTTGGATATATACCCAATAGTAAGATTGCTGGATCATATGGTAGTTGTGCTTTTAGTTTATTGAGACGTCTCCATACTGTTTTCCTAATGGCTGTACTCATTTTATTCACACCAACTATGTACAAAGGTTGTCTTTTCTCCACGTACTTCTCAATGCTTGTTTTCTTCTCAATACTAGCCATTTTAACTATTAGGAAGTAATAATCTCATTATGGTTTTAATTTTGCCTTTCCCTAATGATTTATGACCAGGTATATTTTTTCATACACCTATTGACCATTTGCATGTCTTATTTTGTGAAATGTCTATTTATATCCTTTGCTCATTTTTAATAAGGTTATTTTCTTACTAGTGAGTTGTTTAAGTTCATTATATATTTTGGATGTTAAGCTCTTACCAGATTATGGTTTACAAATATATTTTCTTTCCTTTCATAGGTTCTCTCTTCACTCTGTTGATTGTTTCCTTTGCTATGCAGAGCTTTTTAGTTTGATGAGATCCCATTTGTCTATTATGCTGTTTTCCCCTGAGCATTTGTAGTCCTATTCAACAAATCATTACCCAGACCAATATAAAGGAGCTTTTCTTCTATGTCATTTCTTTTGAGTTTCAGGTCTTATGTTTAAGTCTTTAATCCATTTTAAGTTGATTTTTGTAGAGGGTGTGAGATAAGTGTCTAATTTCATTCTTCTGTGTGTGGATAGCCAGTTTTCCCAACACCATTTATTGAAGAGACTGTCCTTTCTTCACTGTACATCTTTGGCACCTTTACTGAAAATCAACTGACTGTAAATGTGTGGATTTATTTTGGGGTTCTTTATTCTGTCTCATTAATTTATGTATCTATGTTTATGCTAATATCATGCTTTTTTGATTACTATAGCCTTGAAATAGATTTTGAAATCAGGTAGTCTGATGCCTTTGGCTTTGTTCTTTCTGCTCATGATTGCTTTGACTATTTGACATCTTTTATGATTACACAAGAATGTGAGAATTGTTCTTTTTATCTCTATGAAAAATGGCATTAGATCTTTGAGACAGCATTAAATCTCTAATTTGCTTATAGTTGTATGCACATTTAAACTGATTTTTATTACTACATTCTAATTATACATTATAATAGTGGGATTCATTATACCATATTCTTACATGCACATTACATAATTTGTTCATTCTCATTCCCCAGTACCTTCCCTTTCCCTCTCCTCCTCCCTCCTCTGATTCACTTGTTCAATTCTACTGATTTCCCTTCTATGATTATTTTAATTAGTGCATTATATATATATATATATGTATGTATATGTGTGTGTATATATATGTATATATATATATGCAGGATTCACTGTGGTATATTCATACATGTATACAGCATAATTTGGTAGACTTGTTCCCCAGTATTTCCCTTTGCCTTCCACTCCCCCCCATTCTCAATTGTATGCACATTTTAACAATATTTATTCTTTCAATCCACACACAGAATATCTTTCCACTTACTTGTATCTTCAATTTATTTCATCAATGTTTTATGGTTTTCAATGCACTGATATTTCACCTCTTTGGTTAAATTTGTTCCTAAGTTTTTTGTTTTGTTTGACAGTTATTGTAAATTGGATAATTTTCTTGATTTCTTTTTCAGATAGTTCACTAGTGTATAGAAACACTACTGTTTTTGACATGTTAATTTTGTATCCTGCCACTTTGCTGAATTTGTTAATTAGTTCTAAGAGTAGAGAGCTCTTTATTTTAAAAAAACAGTTTTTGTGATGCATAATTTATATACTACACAATTCATGGAGTTAAAATACACAATTCAATGTTTTTTGTATATTCACAGAAATGTGCCAACATTACCACAATCAATTTTGGAATATTTTCTTTTCCCAAAAAAGAAATCCTGAATCCCTTACCCATTATCCACAGCATTCTCCCCAGTTCCCTGGTAAACACTTATCCACATTCTGTCTTTAAAATGTTTCTATTACAAATATTTCATGCAAATGGCATCATACTATATATTATCTCTTCTGACTGGGATATTTCATTTAGCATAATGTTTTCAAAGTTAAACCACCAATGAATGAAGGTTCAATTTCTATATATTTTTGCCAATACTTGTTATTATTTTTATTTTTTATTACATCCATCCTAGTGGGTATGAAGTGGTATATCTTCCAACTGTTTAAGTTTGTTCTTTTGAGTTTTTTCCAAGATTGTTTTGGCTATTTTGAGTCCCTTGGATTTCCACATAAATTTGGAGAGCTTTTAATAACCCTTTTTCAGGCTACAAAAAGACTACTAGAATCTAAACTCTGTCTATTTGAATTAAACATTTGCTAGGCACCAACTACATTCAAGATTCTCTGCTGGATGCTGGAAGGATGCAAAAATAAAGATAATGCAAATTAGTTATGCCATCTGAATCATATCATTACCACTTCTGGTATATTTAATCTATTAGTTTCAGGAAAATATTTACTATTTTCCACATAAGAGTGGTGATTTTTCTACTTCTCTTTGTCACTATATCTGTTTGCTTTTATTTTGTTTATTTCAGAGCTAAGTATCAGGTACTTAAAGTTTCTTGAGTGCTACAATGTTTTGGCAAGTAACAGCTTCCATTAATACGAAATATCTCTCTGAGTCCTTTAAAAATTTTTTGGTCTTGACTGCTATTCTGTCTGATACTGATTATCAGATCTGATTTCTTTTCATGAATATATACCCATTCTTTAATTTTCAATCTTTTCTTGTTTTTAAAGATATGAATCTTTTAAAGGACATATAACTAGACATTTTTGGTTTCCAATCTATGTGCATCTGTCTTTTAATAGCATCATACACATAGTGGCAGAGACTACTGGCTGCGCACCAAAATCTATTTCCCCTTTTGTTCACAGAAATGGAACTGTGACTGAGCACATGGAATTATGAATGAGCTGTACTATATTGCTATTCTCCACTGCAGTTAGCTGGGACTATATGACTAACATTTCATCAATTGAATGTGAGTAGAAACTTAAAAACTTATAATGTACTACTTTTGGGCTAGGGCTGAAGACAGAAGCATGTCTGCTCTAGACCCACATTCTTCTTCCCACTAGTTAAATGGCTGAAACCATGGCAACCTAAGAGAAAGCAATAAAGCTCTAGGGAAATTGTTCTCAACTGGTGGGGAATAATTTGGTCCCTTGGAGAATATCTAGCAATGCATGGGGACATTTCTGGTTTTCACAACTTTTGGGTAGGATGACATTGCTACTATAATCTATTAGGTAGAGGCCAAGAAGGCCACTAAACATTTTGCAATGCAGAAAACAACTCCCAACACAAAAAATAATCTAGCTAAAACATTAATGAGTGCTGACATTGAAAAATCCTACACTTCGAGATGTGGGAACAAGATGAGAAATGAATTCTGAACCCTACTTGGAACAGAGGTCCCCAACAATCTGGTATACCCACCCCAAATAGTAGGATGAATGAGAAACAAATCTGATTGTTTAAGCCTCTAAATTTGGGATCTGTGTGACAGCATCCCATCCTTATTCCAATTAATATATTTACTACAATTTTTGACATATTTGGAATCATTCCTACCACTTTATTTTGTGTATCCTCTTAGCCATGCTTTCTTATACTTTATTTCTTTCCCAAATTCAATGCTTTCATTTGAAGGGAGGTAGTTTTTATTGTTCCATGTTTTTCCTTATTACTTTGACATTTTATAATCTTTGAGATTCTATTCTAGTAGTTTAGTAAATTTTTAATATTTATATATAGATTCACATTTTTCTAATATGCTTAGAATCAGTAAGTATCCCTATATTCTCCCATCCATCAAATATAATGAACATAATTTGTGTTAATTGCCACCACCTATTCATACCTAGAATTTGGTTTTAAGACTATTTTAATGTTGAATTGATATATTTTAAAACAGAAATATTTTAATCTGATTTACTGAGGTATTATTTATATACCATAAAATGCTTCTCATTTTTAAGTGTACAATTTGATGAGTTTTCATAAATGTGAAAGTTAAATGACTATATATAGTAATAAAAATATAGAACTTCCCATTATCTCTTAAATTCCTTATGCTTATAGGCAACAAATTCTCTTCCTGCATCTCTACTCCCTAGAAATCATTGATGTACTGTCATTATAATAATGCTTTTTAGAATTCAAAATAAATGGAATAAAGTAACTAGCCTTTTGTTTCTGTCTTCTATTACTTTATATATTATTTTTGAGATTTATCCATGTTGTTGTGTTTATCAGTACTTCATTCCTTTAATTCCTAAGAATTCCATTGTATGGATAAGTCACACTTAGTTAACTCACTCATCAATCAATGCACATTTATGTTCTTTTGTTTTACGCTATGGTGAATAAAACTGCTATGAACTAGTGTACAAGTCTTTGAGTGGACATATGTTTTCACTTCACATGGGTCATTACCTAGGAGTGTGCTATTGCTGGGTCATATTGTAAGTATATATTTAGACAGGAAAAGCACTTGAATGGGAAATTTCTTTGTGGTGATGTTTTTAAGAACACACATAATTTCTTTACAAGACAGAGAGCTATAATTCTATCTCATTTTCTTGGGTGAACTTTGATAATTTATGTCTTCAAGAAATATGTTGGAAAAAACAAGATAGATAGAACATGCCTCTGTGGGGAAATTATATGAACAGAAGGGATTTTCAGACTAAAAATTAGAATTTTCTGAGATGAAGTCAAAACTCAAATCATGACAAACAATTGTATTGCACCTAGAGGTCACTTATGAATATGCAGATAACCAAAAGTAACTAAAAAATACAAAAACTGCTTTTGCACATTGTTTCAAAATGTTCAGTGACTGCTGTAGTGCCAATGATCTTTAAGACAAATGTAAGCCTCAGTTTACTTATATACTTTGATTCTTAGCAGTGACAGGAACTTTGTTGTCAGATTAATACAATGTCGGTTATTATTGTTACACGGTGGGCTGCTGCTGCTGCTTTACTTTTGAACAAAATAGATGAAAAGTCATAGTTTTCTGGAAGTTGTATAATGGGAAATTCCCATCACAATCCTTTTGCTACTTGCTACCCTTCCTCCAAACTTAGCAATTTGAACAACTAGTTGGAATTCTATAAGTCTTTAAATTTTCTATTTGCTTTTTAACTCAGTAAGAATCAATAAAAACTGTGATATGTCAGTTTCCAAAATATCTAGCTTTGATAATTATTTATGGGAACTATTGTATTTTCCCTTAGAAATTAATCTTAATAGTCATCTACATAGAAAGTATTAACTGTTAAGAGGCCCTTTATTTCTTTATACCCTTAAATGCTATGGGAAGCCTACATTTCTATTCCTCATCTTTTCACATTATACAGTCATTCTGAGAGATCAAAATCATTCCCCTAGTATCAATTTCCAGCTACAAGCTATTGATATTTCCTAAATCTATATTTCCAACCCAGACCAGTTTTTCTCTCAAAAGCTCCAAGCTCTTATTTTCAACTAATTGGACATTTCTACCTAGATATTCCATAGTCAACTAAGTATTTTTCTTTCCTCAGTACTGGGAATTGAACCCAGGGTTGCTTAACCACTGAGCCACATCCACAGTCATTTTTATTTTTAATTTTGAGATAATGTCTCCTTAAATTGCCTAGAGCCCCACTAAGGTACTGAGGCTAGCCTTGAACTTGCAATCCTCCTGCCTTATTCACACAAGTTGCTAGGATTGTAGGTGTATGCCACTGTGCCTGGCTCAACTCAGTATTTTCAAGACCAGAAATCCTCCTCATAATTTCCAACTGAAAATAATAAAAATCACACCATATAGTGGCCTTCAATTCCTTCTTCCTCCCCACAAAACAATAGTTCCTCAGGTCCTATTAATTCTATCTACAAAGAAAATATCAAATTAGTCCTCACCTCTTTAACTCTAGCACCACTATAATCAACTCTTGCTAATAGTAAAAAAATACAAAACGTTAATTATAACAAATAAAGGATGCATTCTTACATATAATTGTTTTCATTCAGCCAGGGTAACTGTTTCACAGAACAGTCAAAGACAGATTTGCTGCAGGTTTTTCATTAGGTAGTCCAGCTTGGAGGTGCAACACCTTCCTGGCTCATGTTCTTCTCATGGATGAAGCCAAAAATCTGTCAAAGGATCAGGGAGAAACATAAAAGCCTATAAATTCTGTGCTTGAAACTGCCACACTTTCACTTCCATCCATATTTCATAGGCCAAATGTTAGATGTGAGGAATATTTGCCAAACAATAATCTAACTACATTGTGCCTGGACTTCCATATTTATCCAAGGTGGAGAAACAGGGAATGGAATTTACTTTCTCACTTAAAACAAACAAAAAATACATTAAAAAAAACTATTTCCATGGTCTGGGGCTGGGGCTCAGTGGTACAGCACTTGCCTAGCATGTGTGAGGCACTGGGTTCCATCCTCAGCACCACATTTAAGTAATAAAGGTTAATCAACAACTTAAAAAAACTATTTCCAAAACATTGAAAATTAGGCAAAGAAGAATAGTGATTCCTGAGATTTAGGGAAAAAATGAAAAGTGGGAAAATCCACAAATATGTGGAAGTTAAACAACAAACTCCTGAACAATCATTAAGTCAAAGAATAAATCAAAAGGGAAACTAGAAAATATTTCAAGACAAAAGGAAACACAACATACTGAAACTTATGGGTTGCAGAAAAAGCAAGACTATGAGAGAAGTTTATGGTGACATATATCTTCTTTTGAAAGATCTCAAGCAATCTACTGTTACACCTCAAGGAAGTAGAGTAAGAAAAATAAATCATGACCCAAGTTAATAGAAGGAAGGAAACAGCAGAGATCAGAGCACAAACAAATGAAATAGACAGTAGTAAAATACTGTAAAAGATAAACAAAACTAAAAGTTGGATTTTCAAAAAGTTAAAATTGCCTATACCTTAAGAAAAACAACCTTAAAGTCAGAAATGAAAGAGGAGATATTATAACTGATAAAAACAGAAAGGGAAAGAATTATGAGATTATTAATGAACAATTATATGTGAAAACATTGAATAACCTAGAAGAAATGGATAAATTCTTACAAATATACAACATACTAAGAATAAATGATGAATAAATAGAAAGCTTGCAAAGATCAATAACAAATAAGCAAATTGAATCAGAAATCAAAAACTTCCCAGCACAGAAAAATCCAGGACCAGGTGACATCACTGGTGAATTACACAATACATCTAAAGAATTAACCTCGATCTTTATTAAACATTCTTACAAAAAATGAAGATGAAGGAACCTTTATGAACTTATTTTATGAAACAAACATTACTCTGATTCAAAGTCAAAGTCACCACAAAAAGAAAACTGCAAGTTGATTACAAAATATTGATGAAACTAAAGAAGAAATAAATAAATGGAAAGCTACCATGTGCTCATGATTTACAAGATTTAATTTCATTAAAATATCCATACTATACAAAGTGATCTACAGCTTCAATGTAATCCCTGTTAAAATCCAAATTTAATTTTTACAGCAATAAAAAGACTTAGAATTCATGGGGAACCACAAAAGATATGGAATAACTCAAAGGAATCTTGAGCAAAAAGAACAAAGCTGCCCTGATTTTAAAATATATTACAAAACTATAGTAATCAAAATGCATAGCATTGGCATATAAAAACAGACACCTAGAACAATGAAAGAAAATAGGGAGTCCAGAAATCAACTGATCATCTACCAAGGTCCCGAGAACACACATTGGAAAAAGTAGTCTCTTCAACAAATAATGTTGGGGAAACTAGATATACACAAGCAAAAGAATGAAATTGGATCCTTATACTATACAAATATCAATTTGAAGTGGACTTAATACTTAAACATAAGACCTGGAACTGTAAAACTCCTAGAAGAAAACAGAGGGAAAAGCTTCATGACATTGATCTTGGCAATAATTTCATGGATATTAAGGCATAGGAATCAAAAGTAAAAACAGGAAAGTGGGATTATGTCAAACTAAATATCTGAACAGCAAAGTAAACAATGAATAAGGTGAAAAGGCAACCTACCAAATGGGAGAAAATATTTGCAAACCATATATCTGATAATGAGCTAATTTCCAAAATGTATCAATAAACCTTACAACTCAATAGCAAAATAAATAATAACCTGATTTTTTAAATGGCGTAAGGTTGAATAGACATTTCTCAAAAAATAACGCATACAGTGGCCCACAGTTTTGAGAAAGATGCTCAATATCCTTAAATCATCACAAAATGGAAATAAAATTCATAATACAGTACTAGCTCATACTAGTTAGATGGATTATTTTTTAAAAGATAAGTGATGGTAAGGATATGGAGAAATGAGAACTCTTGTGTTCTGTTAGTAAGAAAATAAAATGGTGATGTGCTCTGCAAAATTGTATGGCAGTTTCTAAAAAAATAAGAAAACGCGACATGTAAACACAATGGAATATTATTCAGCTCTAAAAACAAAGGAAATCCTGCAATATGTGACAACATGGAGGACCTGGAAGATATTGTGGCAACTGAAATAAGCCAGTCGCATAAAGTCAAATACACTATGGTTCTACCTATATAAGGAATAGTCTAAAATAGTTAAACTCAAAGAAACAGAGAGTAGAATGTTTGTTGCCAGGGGTTTTTGGGAGAGGAGAATGACTGCTGCTATTCAATGGGTATAAAGTTTCAATTATGCAAGATGAACAACTTTTAGAGATCTGCTCTACAACATTATACCTATAGTTAACCATACTGCATTGTGTACTTAAAATTATTAAAGTCACAGAACTCACAATAAGTGTTTTTACCACAATGGAAAAAAATTATACTAGTTTGAAAATCAAGAAATAATATTTTAAGTGAACAGAATATAGACAACATCATATGTGTGTAACTGTAGTCTTTGAAAAAATGAAGAAAGATTGGGGACAGAGCAAAAGAAATATTTTGAGAAATGATGACTAGAAATTTTCACTTAATAGCTATCTCAGCTATCAGATTCAGATTTAAGGTATCAAAGCTCCTGTGTTAAATAAACCTTAATTTTTTAATAAAGCATAAGAACTTTGATGCAAAGGAGACACCAGGGCATAAAATGTGTAAAGACAAACTCTAATATATGTGACAGCAATGCAAGGCATATAGGAAAAAACATAGCATACATAAGGCTTCCTACTATGTGCAATTTCAGGAATCCACTTTGGATCTTGGAACTTATCCCTCATGGATAAAGATGGACTACTGCATATAGTCATCAGGCTTTTATATTACATATGAAGTGCTATAATATCACTTAAAGGTAGACCATGACAAGTTAAAAATGTATACCACAAACTATAACAACTTAAATAACTGAACAAAGAACTATAACTAATACAATGACAAAGGATATGAAATGGAATCATTAAAATACTTAATGAGTTTGAAAAAGACCAGAATATGCTACCCCCAAATATGGTACTTTGGCATAAGGATTTTTCCGAGGGAGAGGTAATTGAGAACAAGTAGATGTGGGAAAAGCACTTTACCTCCCCTAATTGCCTAAAATTAATGTATAAATTTTCCCTTCTGTAAAGGAATTTTCCATTTAAAAAAAAGAAATTTCCATTTGTAAAGATGTCTCTGTACCAGGAAAAGAACTATTCCAGAAGACAACATTTTATTACCTGAGACTCTTACTACATAATAAGATACACCTAATTTACATATTCTTTCCCCCCATAACTTGTTTCCCTTGCCCAAAAGTCTAAAACTCCTTTCTTTTGTTTTTCCTGAAATGATATATAAGCCTCAAACATCTGGCCATCTCTTTGAGTTCCATTTTTTTGTGGGACTCCCATGCATATGTTTTAATCAAAACCTTTTTTTTCCCCTTTCAGTTAACCTATCATAGGTCAGTTTAATTTTCAGGTCACTCACAGAAACTAAGACACTAAGATTATTCCCTAAACTACAATTCAAAAAGAATGCAGAATTTAAGGATAGAGGAAATAAAGAACAAACAGAACGAGGAGAAATCAAATAGTAAGACATGATATTTAAAAGTCTATCAAAATGATATCCCATTAATCATAAATGGTTTAACCACACATACACCCACACACAGTTAAAAAACAGTTTGCCAGATTGGATAATAAAACAAGACCTAACTAAATGCTGCCTAAAATATGCTCATTTTAAAATATAAAACACAGACATATCAAAATTAAAATAAAGGAGAATAATATATCCTGCTAACCACCATCAAATGACATGTGGAATGGTTACATTCATTATCTGACAAGGTAGATTTCAGAACAGAGAATATTACCAAAGACAAAGAAGATCATGTCATGTTGACAAAGAGGAGCATTCACTGAGAACATCATAATTCTGATTATTTATGCAACTATTAATATTGCTTCGAGCACATGCAGTAAAAATTGATAGAACTGCAAGAAGAAAGACAAACCCATAAAATCTATGAATCAAAAACTGAGAGATGAAGAAAAATTAAAATATAATTTAAAAGTTGCATGCAATTTCAGTGTATTCACTGGGCTAGCAAGTAAGGACTAACAAGCCCAGACTGATGATCATTTGTCATGTGTGACAGATACCATTGCCCTGTGTACATGCATGAATGCACAGATGGTGTGACTCTACCTTGTGTACAAACAGTGAAACAATAGCTGTACTCCATTTGTGTTCAATGAATCAATAAGTAAATAAAAGAAAAAAATAAAATAAAATAAAATAAAAATAATGACGATCTTTGAGGTTTAAAATAAAAAAGGAAATATTGCTAAAAAAAAACAAAAAAAAAAAAAAAGATTATTTTTAGCATACCCTCCCTTAATCCAGACTGTCATCTTCTTACCTTGGGCTTTTATAATACCCTCTTAATCCCAGGCTCTCACTCCTTTCCATTCCATTTTTCATATTACCAATAAAATAAGACTTCTAAAACACTCTCCTATTATGTTTTATGCCTCTTTTCTGCATTAAAACTTTTGATGTCTCCCCAGCCTTACATGACACAATAAAAACATTTTAACAGAGATAGTATAACATAGTCAAATTAGGACAGGCTTTGGAATCAGATATTTTAACTCTCAGGTCACCACTTAACAGCTGTGCAGTCTTAAACAAGAAGTCTAAAATAATAATTCAATTTCTTCTGTCTAAAATGGGTATAATAATACCTGACTTGCATGATTGACATAAAGCATATTGATAATCTACCTAAAATACTTAGCAGAAGGTGCAGCATATGACAGCTCTCCTAAATAGCCAATTTTATTCATTTCTACTAATATTACCAATATTATTAACATAGTTTAAAAGAGTGTTTATAATCTTGCCATGAGTTTCTATTAATCATTTTCCCACTCCCATTTTTCTATTCATACACTAGCCACACCAAGTTACTAATTGTCCCCTGAACTTATCACATAAATTCATAGTTTTATGGTTTTACCTGAATACCTAACCCCTATGTTTATATTACAGCATTGTCTTCTTGAGAGTTTCTAGTCATCCCTCAAATGACATCCCTTCTGCAAAGGCTTCTCACAACACTCCTAATAATGACATGAACTCCCTCACTGAGACTCCAGTAGGACTTTGTTCTTGCATCTGCAGTAAGGCTCATTAGCATGGATTGGGTATATCTGTGTACCTGGTTGTATATTTGCTCAGAAAGAGCCAGAGTTTTCCTTGTATTCTCAAAGGAATCTGTCACTACATATAAAGACAGGAATCAGTGATTACTACATAGAGCAACTGACAGCAAATTTTAATTATTGGAAAGTTTGTGTATGAGCATCTCAGTGCTAAGAATGGTTCATTACCCATCATTATGTTCTCGATACATAGCATGCTGCCTGGCATACTACTGGAACTTAATAGTTGTTTAAATGTGAATAAGAATATTCTTAAGCAGATATAAGAAGTAACCTAAAATCAGAGGCATCTTTGATTACTTACTTTCTGATGTTCCTTCTTCCCATTTCTACATCCAGTAAATCACCTATCCAAAGTTTGCCCTAATGATAGCTTTTACATCAATCAACTCTTTTTGTTGCTAGTATTTTATGCCAGATCTTCAAAGTATCATGTAAAATTTTTAATTGATTCCCATTAGTCACACCTCTGAAAATATTGCTTTTCAAATATCATTCCCATGCTCAATGGTTTCCTACGAGTAATCTCAAAAGATATAAATCAAATATTCAAGGTCTTTCTTTCACAATCTAGCTTCCATTTGCTTCCCTTGAGAAACTTTCCAATCCTGTCAAATGAATCCAGTTATAACTGGAATGTATAGTCTCCTATACATTCTTCATGTATTCCCATGTCCAGAGTTTTGTTGACTACATTCCATCTAGAAGGAAAATATACTTTCCATCATTTCTCCTTAAATAAGCTCTATTTATCTCCAGTGGTTCAGACTCCTTGAGGTCTTTGCTAACGATGTCTCATTGAAAGCCTCTCTCTCCTGTAGATTCACTGTACACTTACTTAAAGTTTCACTCATTTGAATTAACATACCACACTATAAATTATGTTACTTCATTTCTGTATATTCTATCTTTTCATCTGGATTTTCAGTTCTTGAGAGCAAGGATAGCATGCCTTGTGTTCTTCTGTATGCCCAAGACCTAGCCTACTGACCTTTATACATAGTGGATCCCAAATAAATTGGTGATGGTGATGGCAATGATTTTGTTGCTGATCCTTTCTTCCTTGTGCCTTTCAAACTTGAATACAAAACAGTATATAATTTAAAAAACCATTTGTGTTCCTTGTTCTACTACGAAGACCTGATGCCAAACAGGAAGAGGGCATAAATAATGAAGGCATCAGCTATGATCTGTAAAGGAAAAGGACAGAGTAGCTGAATGTTCTTAGAGACGGGCTGAGAGGAATCTAGGAATACAGCTTTATTCCTTCTTGTTTAATCTTGTTTAGACAGGGAATTAGACAGGGGTCTCTGATTTCTTTGACTATTGTGAAGTCCTCACAAAATTGGCAGCATTCCTGCTCACCTACCTCCACAGCTGCCAATACTGCACTGCAGGAAATACCTAGAACTGACTAAATTGTCTGATGTTCCTGTGCCCATGAGTAAAGGTTATATTTTTCATAATAGGAAATCACATAACTGTGGTCTCCCTAAGTTTAATCATGTTGTCTGTGCTCCAAAACAGTGATTTCCAGAAGTGACTGCAGCATTGCCTTGTCTCATTCACATAGATGCTGTCATCACTGCTATGGAATCTATGGCACTAAGTGCAACTTGCCTAATATCAGAAGATGAAATTATTGTGGAAAAACACACCCTTTACGTGAACATCAAATTCATTGAGGTCACTTCCATATCTGCTGAATGATTTTTTACTTGTGGTTCATACAGTGTGGGTAATATTAAGGCAGAAACAATTGCCTTCTATTTTTGGAACAAAAATACACGTTGTTGCTCATCAAATTATGTCTCTATATAGGCAGTCTTCATGAATTTTTTGAGTTCTGCTGTGCCTATTTTTCAGTAATTATATTAGTTTCCTAGAGCTGGTATAAAGAAATAGCATATATTGAGCGACTTAAACTAAAAGAAATGTATTCTCCCCCAGTTCAGAAGGCTAGAAGTCTAAAATCAAGATGTTGGTATGACCATGATCCTTCTAAACCTTCTAGTGAGATCCCTTCCTTGACTCTTCAAGTTTCTGGTGGCTTCAGGCATTCCTTGGTTTGTGGCATCATTACTCCAATCTCTGCCTCTGTTTTCTCTCCTCATATGTTTTTGGCTCTTTTCTTCTTCTTATAAGGAAACTGGTCATATTGAATTATGGCACCCTTCTCCAGTATGACCTCAACTTACCTTAATTAAATCTGAAAAGAATGTATTTCCAAATAAGGTCACATTCACAGGCACAGAGATTTAGAACTTGAACATACCTTTAGGGGAACACAATTCAACCCATAAAAGTGACTAAGACACTATGCCTACTGCTCTTTGCGAAGGAAATTAGATCACAACTCTAACAACCTGATTCCTATTTAACATGTTATGGCATTTTCCTTGAGTCTTCAGAAATAATTTTGTATATGGGAAACAATTTGAAGTCTTTAAAAGTACTTTACAACTGTAATGAAGTATCAAATAACTATGCACAAATAGGTTCCCAGCAATTTTTCAACTTTCTAAGAAAACACTTCTGAGATAGAGATTAGGATGTTGCAAGGGAGGAAACAAATTAACCCCCAAACTAAGAACATTTCATTGCTTTATCAGTTTTAAAAGCCCCAGTGCTTGTTGGCAATTAAATTCTTACTAATACATGTTCTTTCTTCAGAATAAATTGGTTTCCCCCTACCTGAACACTTCTTACAGGTTAATCAAATAAGATAAAAGATTGAAAGGTAAAAAGTATGATGACTGTACCAATAGCATGCTTGCTGAGGAGTTTTTATATAAGTTGTAACATCTCCAGTGACATCTCTGATTCCCAAATAGTGCCAATAACTGACATAGATACTTTCTCTTAGACCTGGCAAATATGAGCAAGCAGTGTCCTTCTAAAAAAAATCCATTTTTATAACCCCAAGGGATATGAAACCCTGCTGTATTAGTTGGAATTTCATTGCTGTGACCATAATACCTGACACAAACAACTTAGGAAAAAAAGAACAACTGAGAGAAGGCAAAGTTTATTTTGAGCTCAAAGTTTCAGAGGCTCAGTCCATGGTTAGCTAATTCCATCACTCTAGACCTGAGTGAGGCAGAGCAACATGCCATAAGGTCTTGGTAGAGGAAAGCTGCTCACCTAATGGTAGCCAAGAAGCAGAAAGAGCAAGGGAGAAGGCAGGGGGATAAGATACAATCCCCAAAGACATGCGCTCAGCAACCCACCTCTTCCCAGCCATACCTCACCTGCTAATAGTTACCACCAAGTACAGTGGTTCAATCCAGTAAATGGATCAATCCACTAATTAGGTTACAGCTCTTTCATCATCAAATTATTTCATCTCCTGCATTAACACAGGAGTTTTTGAGGGAAACCTCATATCCAAACCATAACAACTGCCAAATCCTCTTCTTTCTTTATTATTTGGCTCTCCACTGGAGAATATTTTAAAGGGTGGAGGCCCATCACATTAATTCACTTTGGACTTTAAATATCCATTGCACTTTATTGCAACGTTAAAAGGTAGCAGACAATCAGAAATGTCAGTAGTCTTTGCAAGTCAGAACTAGCATGAGAAAATTAGAGGACTGTGATAGAATAACCCTGTATGCATGTTAAATGAGGAAAAGTCAATTGAAAAAGAAGTTGAGAATGAGTTTAATTAGTTGGAATCAATATTGTTAACTATAAACACTCAAGTGTGTCTTCCCATGAATGAAGTTGGAATTTGGTTATGAGTATTTGTTAAATGAAATGTATGCAAACACATGTGTGCCAGACCAACAATGATGTCTTTACCCAGCAGAACAAGGAAAGCTATACTTTGTAGTTTGTTATAGAGAATCTGAGCATCATTTCTCCAAATTAAACCAATGATTTTGGTCAGTGAATAATGTTCTAAATGACTTATTATGTTCAGAAAGAATGCTCAGACAGAAAACTGACTGAATGTGACCTCTGAGCACATACATTATTCTGCAAACTAGAAAGCAAGAGGATACTCAGATTTCCTAGATGCCCAAAAATGCACATATAATCAAGAAAAGACCCTTGGCATCCATGCAAACACACTGAGAGTATCAGTTCTCCCACATAAAGAACGAAGCTGTGACCTGAGTCTAAAGATGCAGTATCTCCCTTCATCTTCCTACTGTACATGTGAAAGAAGAATTGAGGGAAGGAATGAAGCTAAAATATAAAGAAGAATAAAGGGTTTACATCAATTCAGGGGTGCTCTCATAATTTCTACATTCATAAAATCTATTGCTTAATTTTTAATCTCAGTGAATTTAATTCAACATATTTGGGTGCCCACTAGTTCTAGGCACTGCCAACATATATTGGATAGTCCAAGTAGATGGCAATAACAAGTCATGAGTGAGAGTGTATTTGGCATGTTTGAGAAGAATGAGTAGGCTGGGGAGACTGGCATGGAATGACTGAAGAGAAGAAAAGTAAATGATGTTGTAAGAGAGGCAACACCAGACCAGATCATATAGAGATGTGTGGGCCACTGTGGGGACTTTGATTTTTACCTTAAGTAAAATGTGGTGCCATTGTTGAGTACTGAGGAAGAAAGTGTCTTATTAAAACAATTACTAGGACTAGGGTGATAGTGATGGGGATGATAAAAAGTCAGATTCAAGAAATGGGAGAAGGAAGGGAGTGAGAAGAGCGAGGGGAAAAGGTAGATATCACAGGAGAGTCAACAGACTTTTTTCTTCTGATGGATTGGTTGTGGGGTATAAGAGAATAAGAAGCAGAGAAGAATCAAGGAGTACTCCAAGGTTTTGGACCTGAGCTATTAAAAAAGGACAACAATCTAGCTATTGTGAATTGAGCTGCTATAAACATTGACATGGCTGTGTTACTGTAGTATGCTGATTTTAAGTCCTTTGGGTATAAACCAAGGAGTGGGATAGCTGGGTCAAATGGTAGATCCATTCCTACTTTTCTAAGGAATCTCCATCTTGCTTTCCAGAGTGGCTGCACCAATTTGCAATCCCACCAGCAATGTATGATTGTGGAACCAACCTAGATGCCTTCAATAGATGAATGGAAAAAGAATCTGTGGTGTATATATACACAATGGAATATTAAAGAAGAATAAAATTATGGCATTTGAAGGTAAATGGATGGAGTTGGAGAATATCATGCTAAGTGAAATTAGCCAATTCCAAAAAAAACAAAGATCAATGTTTTCTCTGTTAAGTGGATGATGATACATAAAGGGGGGTGGTAAGAAAAGAATGGAAGAACTTTGGATTGTGTAGAGTGAAATGAGGGGATGGGAGGGGGTGGAGGAAGGAAAGATGGTGGAATGAGGCAGACATCACTTCCCTATGTACATGTATGATTGCAGGAATGGTGTGACTGTACTTCATGTACTACCAGAGAAATGAAAGTTTTACCCCATTTGTGTACAATGAATCAAAATGCAGTCTGTAAAAATAAAAATAAATTTTATAAGGAGGACAAAGTTGGTATTCAGTGCTATAAAGAAGATTTACTGGAACAGATATGAGAGATGAGTGGAGATCAGAAGTTCTGTTTTAACATGCTTTTTTAGGGATGATTATGAGCTATTCAAGTAGATATGTCAAGCAAGAAGTTGGATATGGAAGTACGGAGTTTAGTGGACATATGTAAGAAAGAGATATATATTCAGTACTTAGCAATACATATATAAAGGGGCAGAGATTGTGGCTCAGTTGTAGAGTGCTTGCCTAGCATACATGAGGCCCTGGGTGCAAGCCTCAGCACCACATAAAAAAATAAAATAAAGGTATTGTGTCCACCTACAACTAAAAAATATTTTTTCAAAGTGCATATAAAGTATTTAAATGTACATGACATGAAAAATATCACTAAGGGAATGAGGATAAAGAAAAAGTCTAGAGACTAAGGTTTGGTCACTCCAAAGTCAAGAAGTCAGAAGGTGACATATACTGCTATATACCAAAGGAGACTGGGGAAGTGTGGCCAGTAAATAGAAAGAAAACTGAGAAGGTAAACTGTGTTTTCCTAGAAGGCAAGTGAACAAAGTGTTTCCAAGAGGAAGAGGTGATTAAGATTGGCAAATGCTGCTAACAGATGAAAGACAATGAGGACTGAGAATTAACTCTTGAATATAAAACACGGAAGTTATAATGATCTTAGGAAGAGCAGTTAATTGAATGATTAAGTATGAAAGCCTGATTGGCGGGGGATCAAGAAAGTATGGAAAGAGATGAAATGGAGACAGCTAGTGTAGGCAATTCATGAGCTCTTATGTAATGGGGATATGTAAATGAAATTGTAAGTAGGGTCAACAAAAGACAATTTTAAACTGAGAAGACTAATAGCCTGTCTTTATGCTGAAGGAATTTATCCAGGAGAAAAAGAAATACATGAGGGAAAAAGGAGAATGTTGGAGTGATATCCTTGAGCAGGTAAGAAGGGGGATTTTTCAGAGTTGGCAAGATTGGCATTAGACAGAGGCAAGGAGAGTTCATCTTTAGCAAAATAATAGAAGGCAGAGGATGGATATGAGCACACATGAATGTATGTGGGTGCATGTTTTGGTAGGAGTCTACAGAAGTGTTCTTCTGACCATTTCCATTTTTCTCAATGAAGTAGGAAATGTGAACACTATCTGACAGAGAAGTCGAAAGAGGAGGTGTTGGGTGTTGATGAAAGAAGAGAATGTGTGAAACAGTCATCTGGGAGAGTGGGTGCACAAACTGGACTAGTGAAAATTAGTAGGACCGTTAGGTGGCATCAAGAACCCACTTTCAGTTCATGAAAATATTCAGCAAAATTGTATGTTTTCTCCAGTCTTGTTCAGTAACTCAGGTGAACGGATGCACAGAAAAGGCAGAGTTGGATTTAGCCATTTTTACAGTTTGGATGTGAAGGATCCCCCCAAAGACTTGTGCTGAAAGCTTGATTCCCAATGCAGCAATGTTCAGAGATGGGGCTTTGAGGAAATGATTGGATTATGAGGGCTCTGACCTCAACAGTGGGTTAATCTATTGACAGCTGAATGGGCTATGGGGAGGTGGGACCTAGTTGGAGAATGTAGGTCACTGGGAGTGTGCCATGGAAGGGTCTGTCTTGACCCTGACCTGCCTGTCTCTCTTTCTCTTTGTCTTTCTCTCTCTCTCCCTCTCCCTCTCCCTCTCTCCCTTTCTCTCTCCCTCTCTCTGCTTCCTGCAGCCATAAGCTGAGCAGCTTTCCTCCTTCACACCCATCTGCCATTATGTTCAATGTCACCTCAGGTCCACAGCAATGGAGCCAGCCAACCGTGGACTGATACTTTTGAAACAATGAACCAAAATAAAGCTTTCCTCCTCCAAGTGATTCACATCAGGTATTTTGACCACAGCAACGAAAAGCTCACCAACACAGTCAGGACTGTGGTTTGGCCATCTGAGACATATGGACAAGTAAGTAGAGGGTATATTTTTAAAGGATCAACATAATAATTGAGCATATAATTTAAACTGGGAAAGGAAGATAAGGGACAGTGAACCACAGTAGAACATACCATGGCTAGGCTTCTAACTTCATCCTCACTACTCAAAAGAAGAGCTTAAAGAACTCCAATAAATTGAGAGTTTTAGCAATATCCATCAAGTTGTAAAGAAATTGAATGAGGTAGTATATAGGTCCCCCCAAATACCTCAGAAATAGCAGGATTCATCACCTTTTCCAAAGGAACAACTTGAGTCAAGGAGATGAGTGAGTCAAAGCCCACACAACTGGAATACAGTGCTGGCAGGGTAGAGTGGCCTCGATGTATTTAATAGGATCTGAAAAAAGTAAGTCACCAACAGAGCAAACACTCATGTAGCACCAAGTGAACAATCTACCCAAACCACTGAAAAATGGAGTATTGAGATAAGACTAGATTCCCCACTTCGCCAATTTCCTTTTGGATTCTTGTCTCACAAATTTTAAAGAATAAAATCCATAGACAATCACAGAGGGAAGAGTAAATGGAGCAGGATTTATTCATTTAAGAGAAAAGACACAGAACTTCAACCATGCAGAAGGGAACCTGAGAGCAGAAAAACCCATTTTGGTGTATTAGCTTAGGGGTTTATATATGGTTCTGGGTAGAGCATGGAGCAAAAGCTACGCAAAACAGGCATTGAAAAACTGTCAAGGCTAACACCTTTCTATAACTTCCATCTAGGTTCACCCCCACCTTCCTGTTTTCCCACCTCAGAGACAAAGGAGTTGGCTGGAAGTGTTTCCACAGGTGAGCCTCAAGGTCTTTTATATGTGAAATAGTGCCTATGAATATTTTTATGGGTTAGTTTAATTGCAAAGCAACTATAAAAAGTATGACTATGGAAAAGGAAAGAGGGAAGGAAAGAAAGGGAGAAGAACAGAAGGAAGATTCACCTGTTCTGGAGGCAAATACAGCCAAAAAAAGCAGAAACACCTATATTTTTCTAGAAGGGTTTTATGCTATAAAAATGAGAAATAAAACCGAATATAACAAAGTCAGAGAATCAGGAGAGAGATGACAGGGCTAAGAAAATCAATTGAAACTCCAAATATTCTTTATAAAGATTATAATTAACAAATTGGAAATAGCAAGAAAATAGAACCAACTGAATAAAGGAAATATTTGAGATAATGAAGTAGATGTACAGGGGAAAGTCTTTAAACAACTAAAGGAAACTAATAAATAAAGCAGACAGATAAGATGATCCAACCGTTGGGTCTCTGAAATAAGGAACTTTTCCATGAAGGAAGAATTGGGTCTTCCAATCATAGAACACACTACTACATACTAGGAAACATTAAAACAATGTAAAAACCATCAAAACATATCCTGGCTAATTTGTTAAACCTGAAGTATGAATAAAAATAATCTAAGTATTCAAGCAGAAAAAAGCAACTTATCTACAAGAGGGAAATTCTCAGTGGTCTCAGACTCTTCCCTAGAAACTTTTAGTGCTAGAAGGTAGAGCAAAATCTTAAAGGAAAGTAAATGTAACTCCAAAATACTTTACCCAGACAAGTCGTTCAAGTATAAAAGCAACAGGCAGATATTCTCAAACATGAATAAATTAAAATCTTGGGAAATGTAGAGCCCTAATGAGGTCTTTTTTAAAAAATACTACTTGATAATGAAATTCAGCCAACCAAGAGGGGAATCTAATGAGGAACTCAGGACAAGATAAAGTAATGGAACAGTAAGCACTGAATCCAATTAAATGTAAAACTTAACTGAGAGAATTATGATTGCATAATAGCATGTAAATATTATAAGCCCTGATGAAATAAAACAAAGACAAGCAGCCAAAATTGAGCAATATATGGGAGGCAAGTGGGAGAAGGGGTTAAGAGATCTAAATAGTTCATTTATGAAAGTGGTAAATTTATCCATACTGTTTAATATTGAGATATGGAGTTCTACAACATATCATGACTTCAGTGTTCTAATGATCTTTATAACCTATATTCTTTATCCTAAAGGGATCTCTTTTCTCTTATGGCCAAGAGACATTAACCTATGTTTCAATAATTCTTTAGTTTTACTTAATAAATTTAGGAAAACTTAAATGTACTAGACTTTATTAAAATAATAACAGGCTTCTGTATGATCACTTTTCATTTGCCTTTGTTTCTATCTCTATACACACACATCCATTCATCCTCCTACACTTACCTGAGAGCTACTTATAATGATGGCTATAGAATGTGATGTCACTATTTACCTCTAAACATTGGGATTTGGTATTTTTAAAAAACAAATTCTTTTCACTTCTTTGTAGTGTTAGCCTGTGCCATTTAAAAAAAATGCCTATTAAAACTAATCAGAGGATCACTGTATGGTAGAGGGAGAAGAAAGAAAATAATTAACTAAATATTTGTTTTTGACACTAAAATGAGGCTTTAACTGTAAGTCTCCCATGTCAGAACTATTTTACAGGGTCATCACTTTGAGCAATTTCAAATTAATTTAAGTCATTGAACATGTGTGCCTGTACTGTTCCAACATGTAATTCTTTCTCCTTCTGCTTGTTGTAAAATAAACCCTAGCCAAGAAAACACTGACAAAAGTCATAAATTATCCTCTGAACTCGAGAGAGACTGGGGCTTTTATTGTCTGCAGCAGTGGTTAAGGAGCTGTTCAGAGATAGAAAACACAGGATCCAAGTGGTAATAGCTCTGTGAAACTCTGTTGCAGAGTGCTGGAGGTATAACCATCCTAGTCTTCCACTATTCAACATATATAATCATGCCCTGCATCGCAATACATCACCCAAGGCAGAGCCTAAGAGAGAGACAATGCCTATTTCTAACTAATTTTTCTGAGGCTCTAAGTCAAGTGACTCTGGATCATTTTTGTTCATGCACTTGTAGATATGAAGATAAACTATTCGCCCATAGAAAATAGCACTAAAAAAAGTGTGTGCCCTGTGGAAATATTCATAGGAACTGGGAACAAAGTTCCTCCCCTTGAAAAATAGGTAAGTCCTGCCTTCAAGGATGAAAACAGAGAGCTTCAGAAAAGAATTTCTCCAACAGAAAAATTGCAAAAAAGAGTAGAGGTTCACATATATCCCCCTTCTGCCTTCCGTTAATGTTAACATCTTATAGAACCATAGTATAACCATCAAGACATTAATCACACGCTTTAAAACTTCACCAGTTTTTCCACTACTGTTCTTTTTTTCTGTTCCAGTTTTCCACCTTGCATTCAGTTATGATTTCTCTTCAGTCCTCTCTAACTGGCAACAATTCCTTAGTCTCTATTTGACTTTCATAACCTGGATACATTTAAAAACAGTAATGACAAGCTATTTTGCAGAATGGACTTTCCATTTGGGTTTGCCTGATGTTTCCTCATGATTACATGGAGATGTGAAACATCAAGAAGAAATGTCACACTCTCCTCAGTGCATACTATCAAAAGATACATCATGCTTATATGTCTTTTCTCATTAATATTAATCATGATTACTTGGATAAGGTAGTATTTGATTGGCAAAGTTAATATCTTCCCCTTTCAAATGGTAAACACTTTTAAATATTTTAAGACTATGCTAATATCCTGTTTCTTCTCATTCACCTAATGCTTCTGTTACCCACTGGTGACTCTAACCTATAAATAATCATCACTGTAATATTTCCCTAATGGTGACTCTGTATTTTGTTCTTTCCTTCTATATATATTTATTGGAATTTTCTATAAGGAAAACTGCCATTTTTCTTCAATTTATTTATTTATTCAACCATTTTGTTCATATGGGTCATTGGATATGTATTTTATTCTAATTTTCCAATTTTGTCTATTTATTTTGTTGCTCAAATTGTCCCATATTTGGTCAGTGGGGGCTCTTTCAGGTTGGATCCTATCTTCTTTTGACATGTTCCTATATCTTTTCTTTTTGTGTGGAAGTTTTCTTATTTTCTAGCAATGGAAAATGTTCTAGGATGATCTTATATTTTCCATGCCCCAACTCTGGAATCAGTCACTTTTTCAAGGAGACTTGGTTCCCTTTTTTGGAGTGCTATGTTTTGAAACCAAGGTCTGGATATTAAGTATGCTTATTTCTAGTGAGTTGTCATTAGTCCTAGTCCTCTCAGAGGATAAAACTGGGAAATAGAGGAATGTACACTAATCTATGAATAAACGAATATCAATATCTATTACCACATCTATCTCTCTCTCTGCTTAAAAAAACATGAATTCATACTGATACTTATGAATCCATTTCAACACCTCAAAGTTCATTCTAACCTTCCCTCTTTCTTTATTTGTAACATCTTTCTCCACCAAAAAGAAAATTGGTTTTTATGATTTATAATAGATTCATTTATTTGTTCAATCTTGATCACATAAATTCATTACAAAATTTCTGAACAATACCCCTGTGAATAACGTTACCAATAAGAATACAGTATTGGTACACATTTTTGTCTTTGATCTTAAAATAACCATTCAGAATACTGTTTTTCAAAGCTATTATATTAGTTACCTATTGTTATATAACAAATTTCCCCCAAAACTTATTAATTAAAAACATAAATTTTTTCTCACAATATCTGTGGGTAGGAAATCTGGGCATAGCTTTTTTGGATGCCTTCAGCTCATGATTTCTTACAAGGCTCCAGTCAAGGCGTCAATGAGGGCTGAATTTATCTTACAACTTAACTGGTGAGGACTTCATTCCCAAGTTCATTCATGTGGCTGTTGACAAGGCTCCGTTCCTCCTGGCTGCTGACAAATCAATATTTACCCCATAGGGCAGCTCAGAACATGGCAGCTAGTTTCTGTCAAAGTGAGCAAATAAGCAAGAAGGGGTGCCAAAGGCAGAAGTCACCATCTTTTTGTAATCAATTTCAGAAGTGATACTCCATCATCCCTGCCACATTCTTTTCACTGGAAACAATCTAAATCCTGCTCAAACTCAAGGAGAAGGGATTACACAAGGGCAAGAAAGTCAGGGGGTGAGGATCATTGCAGGCCATCTTAGAGGCTACCTACCACAGTTACTTAGGCCAGTTCTTTTCTCCCAGATCCCTTTCAGTGTGACTATATTTTTCATTTTAACTTGTTACTGGTTGTATTCGAATTGAATCTTCCCTCCCTCCATCTTCTTGATTTTACTTATTGATGTACCTATTCTGTGAAATGCTTCCACGGTTCTAAGAGTCAAAACTACACACAAAAAAACTGAGAAGTATCACTACCTCCTTATCCTTATCACTTCATTCACATGCTTCCCTTCTTTCCACCCATTTTTCACCCAGATCCTGTAGGTAACGAGCCTTCAGTTTCTGGTTTACCCTTACTGTACCTTTTGTATAAATGAGTAGATATGTCTATATTTTCTTATATCCCTTTCCTGCTCACATGAAAAGTAGAAATTACTGATGGCCCTTTATACTTTGTCTTTTCACTTAACAATAAACCTGGGAATTCATTCCAAATCAGTTTACTAGAGATCACCCTAATACATTTTGATAGCTGTGTAGCACTCCATTTTGTGGGTGGACCATAATTTATTCAACTATTTGGAAAGAAGAAGTTTGACTACTCCTTTTGACTGATCAATACTCTCAAATATTTAAGGATAATTTTTCAAGCAATAACTAGGGGAAAAGATTATGCTTCATCTAGACCTCTCCACAGATTAGAAAAGCAATATATTAATTCTTATTGCTTGCCAAGGGAAACTAGAAATCTTCACAGTCCACTAGTGGTCTTTTGAATTGAAACCTCATTTTGAAAGCAGTATATAAGAGCCTCCATTTTGACTCACTAATTCAACTCATGAGAACTTACTCTAAGAAAATTATTTAACAGGAGAAATCTTGAAACAAAAGGAGGTTCACAGGGAGAAAATACATAGTGGACTGGGGATGTGACTCAGTGGTAGAGCACTTGCCTAACATGTATTAGACTGTGGTTCAAGCCATGGGGGAGGTAGAGAGAGGGAGAAGGAGAGGGAGAGGGAGAGGGAGAGAGAAAGAGAGAGAGAGAGAGAGAGAGAGAAAGAGAGAGAGAGAGAGAGAGAGAGAGAGAGAGAGAGAAAGTGGAGAGGAGGGATTAAGAAAATCTCAAAACCAGAAAAATAACCTAAATGTCTAATAATGAAGTGTAATAAATTAAGATTCATCAATAAAACTCAATACTATGTGGCAAATAAAATTATTATGAAAATTTTGCAGACAGTGAAGGTTTTAACATAATATTAAGTGAAAAAGCAGGACACAAAATGGTATGATTGTAATGATGTGAAATTGAAATTAGAAGCTGTTGTGGCTGCACTAAAGTGGGTTGATTCCAGAAACTGACTGCTTTGACAGGTAGGACACTGCCCAGTTCCCCTTGCATTCTTTTTTTTTAATATTTTTAATTGTAGATGGACATGTTATATTTATTGTATTTTTAATGTGGAGCTGAGGATTGAACCCGGTGCCTCACATGTGCTAGGCAAGTACTCTATCACTGAGCCACAACCCAGCCCCTTCCCTTGCATTCATGTGAAGCTATGTGGATGAGTTCTGGCCAATAGAATTATATAGAATTTATGTGATCAACTTCCCTGTCTGGTTTATCAACATTTCCCATGTGGTTTCTTTCCTTGTCTGTGAGTGAGATGTCAATATGTGGAAAACATGTGTTGAAGATGGCAGAATCTCTGTGAGTCTGAGTCCATGATTGTGGGGCAGAGCCTCACCTCTATCACTACTGACTGGGATTTAATGGGCAAGAAATAAATATCTACTATGATAGTCCACTACTACATGATCTGTCTGTTACAGCACTCAGCATTAACACTCTGTGCTATCTTGGTAGAATTAGTCAATGAGTTCATATCAAAAATTTTCTTTAATGCTAACATTTTACCATCTGTCAACAATAAAAATTAATATAGCACTTCAATCTGCAGAAAAAATTAAAAAATAAGCAAGTGAGTCTTTAGTACTCTTCCCTATGGTACTTCATCAGGAAGATGACCAACAGAGGCCAAACATGCATTATACAGCTGATTACACTAAGTAGAGTTCCATAATATTCCTTGATAAGGGTTGGGAAGTATATTTTTGGTCCTCTGACTCTCAAGATGCTATACTCATGGGGCTGCCATAGCCAGCAGGAATACAATAATCTAGGAAGCCAAGAGTGTCAGAGATTTGGGGATATAAAAGATGACTAGCAATATATCAAAGCATCACCTTAATCCAATTGTTCAAGCAAAGATGTATTAGACTGAACAGCTGCCTTGGGCCTGCCAGAGATTGGCTGACCCAATGCTCCAGACTCTGACAAAAGGAGGCCATGGGCTGTATATCATCAGCCTTAATATCTGCAGCCACATCTACAAACAGCATCGCTTCTTGTGTTACAACTCCTGCTACCAGTTTGCCTCCTGTGCCTTTGTGCTGATGTGCTGGTGGCTTACTACACTGTTCAGAGTCAGAACTTGGACAGTCCACATAACAGGTAAAGAAACCTACACCTTTTTAAAGCCCAGATGAAAGGCAACCCCCTCCAGAAAGTCACCCTTTACCTCTCTTCTGTGACTGCAGCAAGGGGAAAAAAACCTGACTCATATGAGCTTTCAGAATTTTTTTAGTTTGTATTGTTTTTTCTATTGCCTTAAATATACATCTCTTCTCCCCCTCTTGCCATCTCCTTCAAAGCAGGGGCCATGTCTTTTTTGTTTACCATCTTCTCATTTCAGGATCTATAAAAGGGTCAAAGAAGTCCCCTATTCCCATTTAATGGATTTGAAATGATTTACAAACATCCAAATACTCAATATATTTCAACTACAGAATGCTTCCACTTTAGGAAGTCACTGATCTAAAGATGGTGGTGTGTTTGTGAATGTAATAAAAAATTTCTTTTACTCAGGAAAAATTCCCATACAAATGTCTTTCCTGGTTAAACTGACTTTATCAGTCATATCAGACTTTCTAACAAATCACACACTTTTTTCTTCATATGTGGTTGCATATAATTGATTTCACTGGCTTTCTTTCCCCTTGAGGTAACCAATTGTGCAAATGATCAGTTGTTCAGACTTATCCCCTACCTTATATGAATATAATAAGAGCTCTCCTTTACTGATTCTATACTAGCTTTGGGAACCTATGAGATGTTAATAAACTTTAAGGTTATTTCCATTTTACAGACAGAAAAACTCAGTGAAGCTATTTGATTTTTCCTATGTCTTATGGTGTATAAATGACGGTATGAGGATCTGAATTAAATTGTTTGATTCCAAAATCCACTAGGCCAAGATTTGTGCTGTGAGAGAAAAATGAATCCTGTCTGAGTGATTCCTCAGTCTACGTGGAACAGATCCTGTCCTCTAGCTATAGTGACTGAAGTATCAGAGAACATAGTCCAGTGGGCTGGAGTTCACATTGGACATTACATCTAATGGAGGAACTGTTGGGCAGATGAGGATGGAACCTAATCAGTTCCAAGGAGGAGCTGAAATAGTGAGTGTTGGGAAAATTCCATTTGTGGCAAACAGAATCACTCATCATTATATAAGTTTCCTCCTCAAATACCATAAAGTGAATGCAAAGGAATAAAATAGGACCAGTTTACAAGACAAGGATACTATAAAGAAAAAGAACATTCAGAAAACAAAATGCACTGTTGTGGATTAAGAATTTAAAAGTTTGTTTTAAAGAACATGGAAGAATTGGAGGCTTAAATTAAGACAATCTGATCTGCTTAACTGCAGACTGGCTGCCCAGATAAACTGAGGAGGAGGTGTGAAATGCCCCCCTTTAACACCAGAAGCACTCAGATAGGTATCCAAACAAAAGACTGCAGGCCTGGGCCTTCTCAGGCTGCTATCCCAACAGACTCTAGAGAGTAGTGCTGCATTAATTCTTTGTCCACAGTGTCAAGCATTGCTCTGCCAACTTCCCAAATGCAGATGCTTGAAAAGATAATATCTTTAGTCCTAGCTCCAGTACATGGTTTTACCTTGACCAGCTCAGTGTAATCACTACCCAACTGCTTTGATATAAATGAAGAACTTAAGGCACAGGTCAGAAATCATTGGCATCACTAACTTTCTAACCCAGGTAAAATACAAATTCATTATTCTGTAAGAAACATATTCCCCACCAAATGGACACCAAAAATCCTAATTAGTACTGGTCATGTAGGAGAGAACTGATATCCATTTTAATGTCTCACACCATTAGGGCACGTGATTTGACCAGCAATATTTCTGACCATATTTTATGGGAAGATTCAGCATCATGGAGTTTTTCTGCATTTAGTCTAGCAGAGGCAAGGAAAACTGATCCTTTACTGTCCTTTTATGACTGAAAACAGAAGACAAATTTATAGTCAAGATATTTTAATTCTCAGGGTTTGGGCTAGACTAAAATTATTTTTGGAGAATATTCCACACTGTATCACACATAGAGAATCTAATTCAAAGATCTCTCTCTCTCTCTCTCTCTCTCTCTCTCACACACACACACACACACAATTATAACAAAGCAACCAATCTCTCAAATTAAATGTAGAAGAATTTGGATGATATTACTAGAACTGAATGCTTGAAAATGTTATATTGCCTTCACTGATTTTACTTTGCAAAGTCATTAATGGGCATTAAAGACCTTGTCCATACACAGGGAATTACTATACAGTTGATTCATGTAGACTTCCTTCAGTCTCTGGCTTCTCTCCTGAAATCCCAACCACAAAACTGGTAGGCAAAAAGGTTGTGACAGGTCTGTTTTTTCTTTGTAAAAGTTTTGTTTTTAGCTTTTTGTTTGTTTTGGGAAGTTTCATTTTACATCTCTTAGAAATGAATTTGGAAAGGAAAAATTCCCACTAGTGTCAATAATACTATGAATATGCTTCCAGAGAATCATAGCAGCTGCACTTGCCAATACTGTCCTGAACACACACGCTGTCCCAAAGAGGGACTCACAAAGTGGAAAGAGAAATAATAAAGATTTTATCATCAACTTTGAGTTACTGAAAATCTTCTCCTGCTTTTTAAGGCTTCATTGTTCACACACAGTTGGCCATTTTATTCTTCAGCAACATAGGCAATGTGTGAGTTGCCTTAATCATTATTTGACTAGAACCAGGTGTAATAGCAAAAATCTTTAGTAATCAGTACCCCCACAGATACTGAATAATCAGAAAAGATACAGGCCTGAGGACCAGAGCTAGTTACTGAAAGCTCCCTGCTTCATCAGAACTTAACTCCTTAATCACTAGATGCACAGGAAGGAAGTAGAGAAGGTTTGTCCTGCCCATGCAGAGCAGCTGAATGTTGCCATGACTGGAACTAGAACTATGCTTATTCCCTTAATTCAGCATAGAGAATATATGGAGTTACCATTCCCACTGGTAGAGGAGATTGTGATGGGTCATAGTGATGGAAGTAATCACAATTGTAGAAGTAACAGGAGCAACAGCAGCAATTAAGCTACCATCAATTAAGGATGAAGCAGTAAGCTAGCCTTACATTTATTATCTCTAATCTTCATAATTTTATCAGAGATACAACGTTTCAGCAACATTAAGTAACTGGCTACAAGCTACAAAGCTAATACATGACAGAGCCACTATAAGAATCTAAGCCTATGTGTTACAGTTCGGATCTTAAATGTCCCCCAAAAGTTCAGATGTTGAAGGTTTGGTCCCCAGGTGATGGCATTATTAGGAGGTGGTGGAAACCTTAGGAGGTGGGGCTTAGTTGGAGGAAGTAAGTTATTGGGGGTGTATCCTGGAAAAGTATATCTTGTCCCTGGCCTGTCTGTCTGTCTCTGTCTCCCTCTCTCTCTTTCTTTCTCTCTCTCCCTTCCTCCCTCCTTCCTTCCTTCCATCCATCCTAGCTGCCATGAAATGAGCAGCTTTGCCCCACCACACACTCCTGGCCATGATTTTCTGCTTCACCACAGGTCCAGAAAAAATGGAGCCAGCCAATCATGGACTGACAGCTCTCAAACTGGGAGCAAAAATAAACCTTTTCTCCTTTAGGTTGTTTTTCTCATATATTTTGTCATGGCAATGGAAAGCTGACTAAACGCACTGTGCTATTTCTCATATGCAATACTATCTCCAATGCAAAAGGAAATCAAAGTATAATGCCATCCACAAGGGGATTCTAATTTCATGACTTAATTCTGACATGTGCTTATACAACTTGTAATTCTATAGTGCACTTCTGACAAGAAAGGCTGCAGTTCCCATAGAAATGTTTGTCTGCAACAACTAGTTAAGTTTCAGCAGTAAAATTTAGAAATGGGGAAAAGTGATATACCAGTGTTTTGGATGGTAGGTCACTCCACACTTTTGCATTTGAAGGGAAAGGATTCAAATACTTTAAGATGGCCAAATTTCCTCCTTTCCTTTAGCCTCTAATAATTTTAATAATAATGTTTAGATGCTGGACTTGATTGACAAGTAGAGTGACTAACAGTCTCCTCATAAGAAATTCATGTTCATTTTTTAAACTTTAGCATATATAAAGAATATAAAAACCACCCACAATCCCACTTCCCAGAGATATCCAAGCTAAAATATTAACATATTTTCTTCCAGTTGTTTTACTATGCCTACATAGACACCTACTTGTACATATATACACATAAATTCAGATCATGTATATATTTTAAAACTATATGTCATATTATGAGCATTTTTCTAATGGTCATTAAAGTACTCAAAAATAACATTTAAATATTTCTCAATATTCCCAACATAAAGTCGTAGTATAATTTAACCATTCCCTTATCTTTGGAGAACAGTAGTCCTTGGTCAGGAAATAAATGCTTATGTAAATAACAAGACCTGAATTAAATGAAGAAGATTAAGAACCCCAAGTTATTCCTTGGTCTTTGCAAGTTAATGGAATCCAGGGAGGCAGGAGAATTAAATGCAATATTTTTAGCCTTTTCAAGGACCCATCCATATACATACATATTTAGCCCTTGTTACTGATGTGTTATGCTGAAAGGTGCCCCAGAGCAAGGAGTTTAAGACAGAGGCTCCAGAATGGAAGGAGTCACCCTCACATCTGTATACATCAGAAACCAGTACCAGAGAATACAACTCATGGAATGCAACTGGTCCCGACAAAATCTAGCTTCTATCTAAGGAAAGTAGAGCATAATTTTTAAATAATGTCTCAAAGTCATGATGTTTAACTGACTTGGGAAACCTGGTCTGAAACTGACATTTCATTCTTTTATCCTCTAAGTGGTGACTCAGTTCTTTCCAGCTTTATTCAGGTGTAAGTGATTTTGAAAAATCATATGTATTTAAGGTATAGAACATAATAGTTTGACATATGTATACATTGTAAAATGATTACCCCAATCAAGCTAATTAACAAATCTATCTCCTCACATAACCCTAACCTGTGTGAGTAGTGTGATGTGCTTCCAGAAAGAATGCTTAAGATTGACTCTTAGTAAACTTAAAATATACTTTATTATCAACTATAGACACCATGTTGTACATTATGTTACTAGAAGTTATTCATATAATAACTTAAAGTTTGTACCTTTGACCAACATCTCCTCATTTACCCCACTCTCAAATGCTGGTAACCCCTCTTCTCTACTTTTATGAGTTCAACACTTTTAGATTTCACATGTAAGTGAGATCACGCAGCATCTTTCTGTAATGATGGTTCAATTTTAATGGGTATATTTCTTGTCCCAGAAAATCATGAACGATAAGATGGTGCTGTTATTGTCAAAAAGAGGTGCCCTGCTATTCTCCATATGCATTATTTAAATGAGGAAATGATCATATTTTTTATTGATGACTTTGACCTGAGGAGAATTTTGTGATTCCACATAATTCACCCAGAAATAGGAAACTGAGAGGGTTACTTAGAGATCCGAAGGTAGCTGAAGCACTCTCAAGAAACAATGCTTCCAAAGATAGTGAGCCAGAAACAGCTGGAAGTACACCAAAGTGTGGTAATGTCACTGGGAAGTGACTAGATAGCCAGCCTCTGCATTTCCCAGTCCTTCTTGTACCTATGTGGTGTCAAATGACTAGTTCTGGCTAATGGATTGAAAATAGAAGTGAAAATATATACAACTTCTGGACCAAATGTTGAATATTCTATCTTTGCATTTTCTTTCCCTTCTATAGTGACCACAGAGGCTCATACTGAAGATAGCAACATTACAAGAGGGAAGGAGGCTGCATCCTTGAGTCAACATTTAGAAAAGAGCTACCCAGGACAAAGGTCTAACCAGTAATGTCAATATAGACTTTGTGCCACTGAAATGCTATTATGCTATATGTTGACATTGAGGATTGTTAAATACTGAGCAAATCTTGACCAGCTCATTAAAAGAACCTTGCTATCTGACTACCTAAGTATCTGAGCATTTGATATGGAGAGAGAGAACAAGGGAAAAGGTGTGGAGTACTTCATAATGGAAAACACAAATCAAGCAAACACAGGGAAGGAGATGAGAAAGCACTAAGGGTAATCGACAGAGGGAATCAAATCTTAAATTCCAGAAAATCAGGGTGGTGGAAGAAAGTCTAAAATCAAATTTGTGATGTTACTTGGGCTCTTGATTTGTTTTATGGCCTTACATGAGCAATGAAACCATAGTTACAAGTGTATATTTCTGTCAACAAGAGTTTTTTCTTTGTTATTCAAATCATTTATTTTCCCCCAAATAATTTCCATCTTTGATTGATGACTCTTCTAGGACACATTCAAATTTATGTCCTCTTGAGATTTTGGTTACTGGTTCAAGCACCAATAAAGGCATGAAAAATAACTTGAGATTTCATTACACAGATTAAAGATGTTAATGAAAGCTTTTCTGATCCTAAGCAAAACATTCAGGGTTTTTCAGTCAGTTATAGATTTTTCAGACCACTGATATCGTTCAGAGTGACATAAAGCTGCACCAATCTCTTTACTGATATCTTGAGTGTTAAATGGTCCTTGCATTGCTCTGAGGATAAAGGAATGTTGAATTGATGTAAAGTATTAGCCTTTGCTTTCTGCTGAATTACTGAGCCTCATTTCCATCTGTCTATCTATATGTCTATCTTTCTCCCAATTTTAAGCCTTAATAATGACCTAGAAAGGAAATACACTAGATACTAAAACAAATCCTGACTAGAGCAGAGAGTCTTATAAAAGTCCTAACCATGCCAAAAGGTAGGACCTTGGGGAGGGGAAGAAGCTCAGTGGTAGAACACATGTGTAGCATGATCAAGACCCTGGGTTTAATACCTGGCACACACATACAAGAGGAAGTACTGGGGGATTATATGGAGCAAATTATATTCCATGCATGTATGATTATGCCAAAAAAGTCCCAATATTATGTATTAACTGTAATACACTAATGAAAATATTTTTAAAAATTGATATCTAGACTGTCTTGTTGCCCTTATATGATCCTAGGTCCATTGGGCTCTCAATTCCTTACTGTTTGGTGGCATTATATCCTCAATGCTTGGTGACTTAATGCATAGTAAATACTCTAAAAATGTACATTGAGTGAAACTAAGATGTGGAATGCTCAGAGTAAAGTTTTTTTGGAGCACTTTCTTAATTGGTAAAGTCTATTTGAATACTCTTCTGCCTCACTTTCTTACTAGGTCAAAATATCTGCCCTGCAAACCAACTACACCCTATTTCAGCACTGATCAAGCTCCTCCTGGATGAGGCTGGACTCTGTTATCAGTGGATATAGCTATCATTTCTGCACCCTCTTTAAAAGAACCAAAGGAAACCCCACACTTGATCTGAGACTATCACCCACTCCTGCCACATACCCTCTTCCACCCATACACATATATACATACTGGAACTTTGAAGATGTCCAAATAGGCTTTAATCAAGGAAAAGTTCATCCCATTCTGTTGGATACTACATTTTCTATTATTGGATAGCCATGCCAGTGGAACACAGCTTATAACTCTGCCTCTTTTCTTAAGAGTTCCTATTACTTCCACTGCTTCTCCCTCAATACCTGATTACTGCAAAGGCTTTAGTAAGTCCCTCACCAGAGTCTTCTCACCCTCTTAACCCCAAGGAATTGCTTAAAGCTAGCTTCAAATGATTTCTGCTATTTAACAGACCTAGGATTTGCTACATGTAAAGAGCTACACACATAATTACAAACCCACAGAATATGGTTGCTTTCTACTGATAATTCATTGGATCCAGGATTTATTGAAGGTGGAAGGATTCTATCTACTCACAAAAGGATTTTAGGTAGCATATGCCTATCAATAATTAGAGATAAAATGAATGGGAGAGGAAGGTGCATATGGCTATAACACAGCAGGAGAGATCCTTGTGAGGGTACTAGTATTCTGTATGTTGATTGTATCAATGTCAATATCCTGGCGTGATATTGTACTACAGTCTTTGTAAGATATCACCACTGGGGAAAGGAAATACAGTCTGCATTCTTTCTTACAACTGCATGTGAACCTACAATCATGTCAAAATAAAAAATTTAATTAAAATTAATGAATGGGAGTAAAAGAAATTATAATTTTAGCATTTTCTCTTAAAAGTCCTGTGTATGCAGAAAAACAAGGAAACTTCAACTAAAAATGACTGAACTGATTTGCTGATAAGGAGAATTCAGATAATATACAGGCTATTCAGGCAGTTTTCAGTAAAGAAAATGAAGAGCAAGTAGAACAAACATAGTAGCAGTCTTCTAGACCTCACCAGGATATGAACCATTCAACTCCTGACAATACAATAAAGAAAACTGCCTGGAATGAAACATTTAGTAATTTCAGTTCCCACACCATGCATGCCATAGCATATGAAATAGCAAAATGAATTTCTCATTCTCTGTTTAAAGTCACATGAGATAACCCATAATTAAAAAGTAAGAGGCCTGGTGACCAAAGAAAGAAGCATTAGGCTGCAATCCAAATATCAACTAAACAAATCCCTGGCATTAATTTAGACATCTTTTTGACAGTTGCAACATAGACCAAACTATCAATGACATGATTATTGATGTGTCGCAGTCATCTGAGAGATGATGCTAAGTTATACTTCCTCATGTACATCCACTAGGAAGTAATCATGATTACTTTTTTGAAATATTTTTAATTATAGATGGACACGATATCTTTATTTTATTTATTTATTTATATGCAGTGCTGAGGATTGAACCCAGTGCCTCACACATGCTAGGCAAGTGCTCTACCACTGAGCTACAACCCCAGCCCCTCATTATTACTTTTAGTGTAGGACTGAGCTATCCTTAGTGATAAATAATGATGATGATGGCATTGCTTACAGTTCAGTGTTACTGAGTACATGAATGATGACAGTATTAACAAATTAGTTGAAGGTCTTATCTAAACCTAATGCCCTAATGGGGAGAGGTAAACCCCTTCCATTGAGAGTTCCACAGCTACTTACAGATTGCCAGTACTTTCTACCTCTGAGCTCTCATAGTACCAAATGGATAGCATAAGAAGTAATAAGTCTACAATTACACATGCACTCAGGCCCCTATTCTGAGTGAGAATAAAGGAATAACTTGTAGTTTCCACTTGAAGAGTCATTCGCCAAAATTTCTAGCTCCTAGAGGGAGACCCAGAGAAGTGGACCATGGGTACCAAATAAAATAGGAAAGATCCAGGTCTCCATGTTGACATTACTAGAATAGAGATAGAACCCTTGCTAGAAATTACAAGTCATAATCAGCCATCAGATCCAGAAAGGGATCAAGCTGACAATGCATACCCAGGCTCACAGGGCACAACCAAGGATAGTCATGTGTACATTTTCCTTTCCCCAGCTCTACTCCCAATACCTTCACTTATTTTTCATCTTGTACTATTCCATTGCAAATCACCTCAAATACTTTTAGCAATGAAGTACAAATAAAAGGATAAAAACAAACATCAACAATATACCAGCCTTGTTTGCTGCTCTTGAAGGCCTCCATCTACCTTCCTTCATAGTGGTACCTTGACTTCTAAAAGTAGTTAAGTTGTGAGGTTGTAAATCACCAATAATCAGTTGCTGATTAGGACATGGGCATTTCTGGAGAATTGTCATGATCAGGTAATGAGCTATCTAGCTCCAGTTAACAGTAATGTATGAAGGGACAAATGTTTGCTTAGAGAATTTCCCTTGAACCTCTGGGTCCCCAAAATAGTCTGATTATAAGAGTTGACCTGGATCAAACAGTCCCCCTTATCTTCAGATATCGATCATGCACAATTATTCCATCTCTTCAAGTTATTTAAGCTACAATCATTGAATACTTGAGACCTATCTATTTTCAAAAGCACTTGAGCATGTTCAACACCTGTGACTAATTGCAGATAAAAATGGATGGAATTTTTTTAAGTTGTAATTTTTGGAATTTTTTCTTAAATCCCTGTCAACACATGTAGAAGGATAAAGAAACTTCTGTTGAAAATGACTGAATTGATTTAATGAGAAGGAAAATCCTCCAAAGCATGGTGTATGCAGCCAATTTTCAGAAGGGAAAATGGGAACTGGAAAGCAAGGAGAAGAAATTCTAAGAGCAAGGAGAAAGGCAAGCTCATGTTTATCTCCTCAGTGTCACTGCATGTGTCATCCCTCCCACCTGAAAAGCCCATCCTTCAATCTTCACTTCCACCATGGATATATCCATATTGCATATTAACTCTTCCCTACTTTCACTCCTCACTCACTTCAGAGATCATCTCTTCCTTTTGCAATTAAAAAGAAATAAAGGCAAAAATGATGAAGTGTAGAGAATAAGGGAGTGAAGGTCAAGCACAACTGATGTCTGGCTGGTAGTGAGATATATTGAGATGTGGGTGAGAGGGTTTGTAATCCAGCCTGGCTTCTATGATGGAGAGGCAGAAAGGGGGAATGGCAGAACTGAGTGAAGTATAATATTCTTGCCTGGCTCCAGACACACCTGGTATGCCCCAAAGGCCCTAGCATAGTGTAATCATGGGAAAACACAGTCATGGAATAAGGAACCAACCAAAGGAGACTTAACTTTAAGTGAAAAAGACAGGGACAGAATCCACAAGTTAACTTTTCTCACTATACCACCCAGAAACAGGGCTGCCAAGTTTAGCAAATAAAAATATAGGACTCCCCCTGCCTCAGTTAAATTTAAATTTTAGATCAAGGATGAATTATTTTTAGTATGAACATATTCCAGATTTGGAATGGGGCATATTTATACTTTATTTAGAAAATTACTGTTTATCTGAAATTTCCTTTAACTAGGTAATCCTATCCAGGAAGTATATATGCACTTGAGTGATGGGGTCACATGGGCAGAACTGGGTTTGAATACAACTTCACTGGGTAAATTGCTTAATTTTGTGTGTATGCACCTTGGTTTCCTTACCTATAAAATGAAAACAATAATAGTGCCTACTGTACAGGCTTCTTGTGAGAAATAATTCGTGTACAGCACTTAGGAAAATGCCTTGCACATAATAACTCTTCAGGGAATTTAGTTAAATATCATCATTTGGAAGCATATTAAGGGCCATAACAACTGGATCAGAAAGGTGGCAGTGAAAAACTTGCTCAACTTTGTGGCCTTTATGCAAATAAGGTTCAAAAGTATTATCTCTAACAAACTCTTCCTCCACTGGCTGCTGACAGACCAACTGCTCCAGCATCTCACACTCAAACTAAGGCAAAACAACATCTTCCCTAGATGTTACAATTCTCAAGACAACCTTAAGTCAATTCATAGCACCACTCTTACCCCAGGCTCAAAATCTACTAGTCATCTCTGGCCACAACTCTCCCAACTCTGCATCTGATATCTCTGATCTCAGTTAACTATTACAGTTGCATATTAATTTCATTTTTTTGCTGTTAATTTCTTTTAATATCACAAGACTATGAAATTCTGAGTAGGCATTATAACCACTCCCTTCTTAGAATAATGAGAACATATGAGTGCTGCTTATCTGATCAACACTGCTTTCAGAAGCAGGATACATGTTTATTGACTTAATTGTAAAACCAACAGCCAGGACTTCCTTCATATAAATGAACAAGAAAAGTGAATTTTGACCCTGGGAAAGGTCACAGACTTTGGAAATGAGCTGAAAGCCTGAATTTTATGTGGTTTTTCCTCTTTATAAAAAGTGAATATATACAATGCAGATCTAATCTTAATCACATCATGCATGTCTCTACACAGTCTGAACCTAACTTACTTTGCAACTGTACACTATGCAAGCCCAATATTCTCACCAACCTGTAGGCATACAGATACTCCATTTTCTATCTCTGTGCTTCTTTGATTTTGGGGTCTCCTACAGATTCACATTTCTGAGCACTGCATTAGATCTTTTCACATATCCTATACCATATCTACTAATCATCATATGAAACCTGTCAAGGGATTTGTATCATCCTCCCATTCTTCACTTCATACATGAAGAAACTAAGCTTTTGAATACACTGACTCAAGGACACATGCTAGTGAGAGGCAGAGCTGGGATATGAACACAAATCTTCTGCCAGCAAAGTCCCACATTCTTTCCATTATACCACACAGCTTCCCTTGGATGCAAACTCCTTTTGACTACCCTCCTTTCCAATTTTTCACCTGTTTCAAATACTATCTCCTCCATCAACTCTTCACTGGTTCTCTAAAGTGAACTTTCCTTACTCGATTTCTTTAGCATGTTTCCCATCTATTGAGTCATCCAGTAAACAACTGAGCAAATGCTGTATGCCAGCTTCCATGGTATATGCTAAAGAAAAACAGTAAATGACACAGGAAGGATGCTGGTCTCATGGAGCATGTATTTTTATGGCATACATCATAGAATCCTAGAATAATAATTTTTAATGTCAAATCATCTCTTGCTTTTATTTTACAGATGAGTAAACTCACCCACATGAAGTTCAGCATCATGCTGTTACAAGCAGAGTCCAGACTGGGGTCTTTATCCCTACTTCCCAACAACATTGTGTCCATAGCTGCTTTTCCATACTAGGCTTTAAGCAATTTGAAGGCAGGAACTGGACCTTAATTATCTCTGTACATTCCTCAGAATTAGCATAGGCATGTGTGATAATAGTAGCATATAGGAAAGACAGATTATCCTCTTTTAGGTCCTAAAGGAGTAAAGAAGCTAAATAGTTAATATTTATAAAATATGTTACAATTTCAGTGTATTCCCCCACATCATTATTCAGCAAAGGAGCTATCGTAAAGTGTAGATGTGCATTACAGAGTTGAACTTGTGGAAAGAGTCACATTCATAAAAACTGAAAACACTATCTATGAGAATGGCCTTTAATTTTTCATTCTTTCCCACTTAATTCAAGTATCATGAATTACAAATAGCATATTAATACCTAACTTATGGGGCTATGCACCATAGCATCTTCAACCATAAAGAGGTCACCCAAAATACAAAAAGCTGCAGAAAATTCCTCTGAACAGCCAAAGTAATTTTGCAAAGTGTAGGCACTAAATACTATATTACATTGATACCTCTATTTATCCATTGCACTGATATTGAGTTTTCATGTTTTCTCTGTGGTAGGAACTCACTCTGGGACTCTTAACTCTTATTTTGGGCATGATTCTATCAAGCATAGCTACATACTTTTCATGTCCTGCAGCAAATGAAAAGTAGAAAAGGTTGGCCAGAAACAGACTATTATTTCATTCCATCTTCCTAGATCACTGTAATTCCAACAGACACAGAAATTTGTCATTAAATGCCAAAGAATGAACACAAGGCAGTGTCAGTCTATGGATTACGGCATTTCACATTGGTGAAATATATTATATATAAATACACTGTGCAAGAGAAATTGGGTTCCCTCTTCGCAGAAGCCAGTTAATAATCAGACTTTAATGGCTAATGGAAGAAATATTCATTTCTTTTTCTGTACTCAAAAGGCAAAATCATTAACTAGTGTAAGTGAAGGCATTTTGTTGCTACGTGATTCAAATTCTCTCACTTGAAATTGTTCAGCTTCTAAACAGATCACATACAGATCGGTTTTCACCAGTAGGGGGAGGTTAATAACAAGGAGGTTCTGAAAACTGCTAAGTCTTCATCAGAGAGACAAAGCTTTTCTGCAATGTGACTGATTGGCTCCCTTTTGCAGTACAGTGCAACTTGGAAAGGTTAGAAAACAGCATGTAACATCTACTGAGGAGACAAAGTTAGCAAAAACAAAAATGGTAAAAAGGAAACACTCTCAGCAGGACTGGCCCTTGTGCAGGGCTCCAAGGAGAAGACCTGAGGGATAAGCTTAGCAACATCTGCACCACTGCACACTGACAAGAAACCCTTTTTGCCATGAAATCCACTTGGCATGATTTTACAGTGAGAAGACATATGCATTTCATCTCAGAGAGAGCTTACTCTTCATTACAATGACACACATGACATGAAGGTATTGGTTGCCATTACTATGTGGAAATCTTCAGGCATAATTCTAACTCCTTGCCAGGACCAGAGTAATGAGCAGAGGGGGGCCAACTCCCTGCTGCTGCCACCCTGAGGTCCAGTGTGTTAGGGCCTTGGCAGGAACACACCACCTAGGATTCTCCCAGGGAGGCTTAGTAAGAATCAGACTGGGAAACAGAGTACAAAATCAACTAACCACCAGACAAAATCACATCCAAGGAGAAAGGGGGTCATGCTCTAAAAGTGCCAATTTTGCCAAGTCATTTGCATGTCCTTAGAGATAAGAACAGGCATAGCAAATCCAGGGGAAATCCAAGTTCTAACATGAACTTGCTGTACAAATGAGGGGCTTGAACAAGTAACACACCCTCTCTTTGCCTCAGTTCCTCCATCTGCGAATCCAGGGAGAAGTGTGGACTAGAAAATCTCTAAAGTGATCTCTCTTGGTACTAACATACTAAGTTCTGTGAATCAATTGCCAGAATGAAAATATGTGAGCAGCATTACCTCCCCAAACAAAGGTTATCACATGTGTGTATTTATTCCTCATCCTAAGATAGGCCCATTATTGAAAGTATAATGAATCAACCCTCCCTCATGAACTCTGCTCAATTTCTGGCTAGATAACTTTACCTAGGGACAGGAACACTTGCTATTTTGAACTGGTTGTAGAATTCCTCTCTGGGAAAGAACTGTTCTTATTTAGGACAAAGACCATGTTTGGCTATGAAGATGAGTCCCCTGGGCAGAATCTAAATGGTCTTGGCTGAAACCAACCTAACAGCTAAACTATCTTCCATTAAAAAAAATGAAGAGATTTTCAGCGTTGGGAAGGAAATGAGCTGGAGAGGGAACAAGCAAAGGGGGAAGGCAGGAGCAAGAGGCCATGCAGCACCGAATAGTTGCATCATGAGCATATGACAGGACACGTCTGGAGAATGTCTCTCAGGTACTGGGGATAGCCTATATTTTCAAATGAACAAGGAATAGTTTTTAGAGTAACTACACCCCAAATATTGCTTGAGACATATTTGTACTAAAAATATTTGTATATCAGAAATTCACATTTTACTGGATCTCCTATGTTTTCATTGGCTAAATCTGGTGAACCTACCAGGGGCAAAAATGACAAACATTTTAAGAACTTCAATCTGAGGTTGTTCAGCTGTATTGGGTTGTAATCCCTCTTGGGGCTGTCACTAACCCATGAAGCAGGTTTAGGTTAATTAGAAAAAGGTGCTCCTTCCTCCCAGGATTGAGCTAAGGCACAATGTGTGCTGAGTGATTCACAGATGGATTTTAGACTCCATGTGCCCCTCAATCCTGTCTCCTTCCATGTCTTCAAACCTTTAGCAAAGTCTGCTTCACAGGACTGTAAGTCAAGGCTATGGGGATGGGGACAGTGAACATCTCCTAGTCCTAGAGTGAAGGATTTGCAAGGAGAAATTCAAGAAATTAGAAGCAGGTATATTTCAGGGGATAAGCTCCAGAGGAAAGATAAGTATTCAGGGGTCATGGGGAATAGAATCCAGAAGTGACTGAATCAAACAGCCCTCAGTTCTCACCAAGAATCCCAAGAGATGTCAGAAGAATTCTAGGATGCCTACTGTGTGTTGAGTGGGGATTAGAGTGAATAATAAAGGACAGGGTAAAACCCAAAGATGGGACAATTTGGAATATGAATATGGTTACATAACCAAAGAGGGAAACAGAAAAGTTCATGAAGATTTACTGATCATGGAGAAAGAATTCTTATTCATACTTTAAGAACCAGGCCAGATCTGTGCAGCTTCTTCTGATAGCTTCAGGCACAATGCATTCCCTCTTCCTGGAGCTGTATTATTCTTGACACCTCCCTCTGTTAAACACATTCCTCCTTCTCCCTCTTTCTCCAACCAGATCATGAGTTCTTTAGAAAAAGGGACCAGTTTATTAACTTATTAATTGTATAGCCTCATTGACTAGGATATTTTAGCAAATTCATTCATTTGTGGGAAAGATAAAATACATTTTGAATTTGAAATTAAGACTGAAGCAATATAATAATGGTCTTCATGTATACATGAAGGCTTATACAGCTGTACTCCATATTCAGAGGAAAAAAAGAGAGCAGACATCTCAAATGCTAGATGAGGAAACTAGGTTAGCCAAAAGGAAGAGAAGAAGAATTCCAGAAATTGATGCAGGCTTTTAAAAATAGAAATCAATCATATTTCATTTGTTTTGGTCAACTTAGTATGGTCCTACTTGAAGGCCCCTTGCAGATCTAGTTCTGTTCTATGACTCTGAACTGTAAGTACAGCTGTATCTTACCATTTCCCTAAGCCAGGAGGGTAACTAACTATGCAAATTGTAATGCTATGCTAACAGCTAGCAGAGCTGCCACCCTGGGAACATTTGCAAAAAAATGTAGCCCAGAAAGGAAAAACAAAACTGCCAGTCTACCAGGGACCCTGATGTATGTACTTTGATTCAACTCTGAACTTTTCCTTTAAGGAAGGAGAGATGCAATTGACTCTTGAAAGCCCTGCTAATTCAGTCCTGTTGACTAATCGTCTTGGGTTAATTTTGGAAGTGCTAGAACTGTCTGAACTCTCTATAAAAGAATTGTAAATAGAAATCTGGAAAGGAGAAAGGAAGGAGAGGTCAAGCCTCAGAATAATATTGCTAATAGTGATGAGAATTTTTCTGGCCTATAAAAACTCACAGAGGCTCCATTCTCCCTCTTTTGTTCACATTTGACTCAAAGGAAGAAATACATCCCTACTTTCCAAGGTTAAGTCTGCCTGCGTGGTGCTTTTATGTCCATCCCTCTTCTAGGGTTTTATCCTATCAATTTACTCTCTTTCCCCACACCCCTTTCTCCTTTCAAACTACTCTTACTCTGACACTTTTCTCTTGGTCTACAAATAAGTTCAGTTCTCTGCCAGACTGAAAATGCTTTTCACCTTCTCTGCTCCCTTACAAGCAAACATGCCAGTCCTCACCAATGTCTAGCTTTCCTCTCCTTCCAGGTATATGAAGCATGCACTTGCTGCTCTCTTGCAGTTGGGTAGGCTCATGTGTCTGGTTCTGGCCAATAAATTGTGAGTGGAGGTTACATGTCACTTGGTGATAGATGCTGAGAAGAGTAGGGGGGTAAAATGTCAACTCTCTTTTCTTGCAGTAGCCACTAAAGTGATCTCATGTTCCAGACAGTATAGCAAAGATGATTCACATCTCTGTCAGCCTAAGCCAGAGACCCCTTCCCTGGATTAGAATGATCAAACAGTGTGAATAAGAAATCAAGTTTTGCTATGAAAAAGCACTGAGTTTGGGGGGTTATTTGTTAGTATAATATTGCCTAGTCTATCCTGATCAACACACCTGGAGAACATTACTTACGTAACCAGGCACATCCTATATTTTCTTCTTCTTCCACTTTATCACCAAATTATTCAAAGAATGGTATAGACAATGGTTCTCTAATCTATCTGTGCATAAGGAACACCTGGAGTGCTATTTAAGAAGCCAGATTTCTAGACCCTCCCCTAGACCTGATGAATCTGAACATAATTCTGGAGCCTGGAAACCCATATTTTTATAGACATGACCCTATGCCTTTAACTTCAGTCCTCTGCTATTTTCTCCACCATATATTCTCTCTATTAGTTTGCAAGGGCTACTATAACAAACTACCACATAATGGGTGACTTAAGCCTTCGAACTGTACCACTCCTCAGACATGTTTGGGTACATACCCATAAGCTCTACTTCTTCACTTCCTGTTTACTCATGAACGTTCTATAATCTGGCTTCTTGAGCCCCTACCCCTTGCCATTGCTGAAAGTGCTTTCATAAGCCATTTAAGGTTTCCAGAACATCCTAAATGCAAAATCGTTCAGTCATTGTCCTATTCAAAATCCCTGTAGCATTTGGCACTGTTATCTCCCACTCCCTTTCTTGAATTTCTCTTCTCCCTTAATGTTCAGGACATGACAGTACTGTTGTTTGCATTCCAACACTTCGAACAATATGTTTTCTTCTTTTTCTTCCTTCTTGTTTCCTTTCTCCTTTCATCATTGGTAGATTTGACCCTATACTTTTAAATTTAGTTCTCTTCTCTTTCCTCCATTATATATTCTGTCCCTCTATGAGATTACTAGGGCTATCATGACAAGGTATCACATACTGGTTGCTTAAACAACAAAAATTTAATATCTCACAGTACTGGAGGCTGGAAGGCCGAGGTCAAGGTATCAATGTTAGGGGATAGACAAATGTGAATGGTGGGAACACGAGGTTAAGAGCAGAATCCCATACAATGGGTCCTTTGTGCTGACCCCCACATGCTTTCTTTTCCAAGAAGCAATTTACCTGCAGCCCTGCCTTGGCCTCAGTGGATAGGATATGTCACATTCCTCAGCAAACTACCTGTTCACTGCAGGAGTAATGCAGGCCCAAAATAATGCTGATAAGAGGAACCCAAGTTACTCTGAAGGAGGAGACATTTGTGACCAGATTCTAAAATTCTGGGAGATAAGGATAATTCTCCTAACCATAAAATCTGTAAGAATGCATGGTTAAGAATCCAGGTCAGGCATGGTGGCATATGCCTTAATCCCAGCAACTCAGGAGGCTGAGGCAGGAGGATTGTGAGTTCAAAGTCAGCCTCAGCAAAATGTGATGCACTAAGCAACTCACTGAGACCCTGTCTCTAAATAAAATACAAAATAGGGCTGGGGATGTGGCTCAGTGGTCAAGTGTCCCTGAGTTCAATCCCAATTAGAACTGCTTGGCATGGGCCAAGGTGACCTAGAGTTTCCATGACAGTGGGGACTTGAAAGTCTGATGTGACCCTTCTGTCAGTCAAAAATCAAGAGGTGGACTTGGGTGGGACTATCTGGAAACTTGTCTGAGATCCCCAATAAACTGGAGTGCAGGAAAGGCACTTTGTCCCTCTCCTCAAGGTGTCTCAAGGGACATCCTTGAGAGTGTCCCCTTCCCTTTTCCTATCCCTCCAATAAATTCATGCCTATTACTCTGAGCAAAATGTTTGAAATCTTTCTGACTTGACTGCAAGAACCAGGGTTTCAAGAGGAGGTCTTCAGAGTGCCTCAGTTTCTCAGAATCTCTTACATGAACACGATTGGTTCCTTCTGAGGTTGTGAGGGAGAATCAGCTCCAGGCTTCCCTCTTTGGCTTGTAGATGACTATCTTCTCCCTGTCTCTTCATGAAGTTTTCCCTCTATCCATGTGTTGCTTGTGTCCACATTTCTCCCTTTTAGAAGGGCACCAGTCAAACTATATTAGGGTCTACCCTAATGACCTCATTTTGACTACATTGCCTCTGAAAGGACCCTCTCTCTAAATAAGGTCACATTCTGAGGCACTAGGGGTTAGGACCTCCACATATAAATTTTCTGGAAATGCAATTCAGTCCTAACACTCTCCCAGTAATTTTAACCTGCTCAGTGGCTTGAATGATTGCTTCCATGAAAGTGATCCATCACTCTTGGCCTTCCTCTACCTCCCAAGCATTAGTTCACTGATTTTTTAAAAAAAATATTATGAACCTGTGATTTCCCAACTACACAGAAAAAGCAGAGTCTTCTCTACACAGAGCTAAGAGAAATTCATTGCACAAATACGTGCAAGGAAAGGAGGTGTTGGGGTAGAAAGAGTGTAGTGATCTATGGGAAAGTATCACATTAGGATCTTAGGATCTACCCTATATTTCCAACTGCCTTTTGAATATCTCCACTCAGACTTTAACCAACACTGCAAACCCAACAGGTTCAAAATGAAACAGATCTCCTCTTTTAAATCAATGATCCCAGCTAATTTTTCTATTTTTATGAGTGATACTATTCAACTAGGCACCCAGGTCTGCAAACTGTCATCTGTGTTTCCTCTCTCCACCTTTTCTCCAATATTCAATCAGTCACATCAGAATCAATTTAGCTCTCCAATATGTCTGTTAGTTCTGTCTCCTCTGATCTCCTACCACTGGCACCAAAATAAATCAGACACACATCATCTCTGCTTAAGAGCTACAAAATGTTGACCATTTTTTCATATACCTTTTGATTGCTTGTAGATTTTCTGTAAAGTGTCTGCTCATTTCCTTAGCCCATTTATTGATTGGATTATTAGTGTTCTTGGTGTAAAGATTTTTGAGTACTTTGTAGATTCTGGAAATGAGTGCTGTATCTGAAGTGTGTGTGGCAAAAATTTTCTCCCACTCTGAAGGCTCTCTCTTCACATTGCTGATTGTTTCTTTTGCTGAGAAAAAGCTTTTTAGTTTGACTCTATCCCAATCATTGATTCCAGCTTTTATTTCTTGCACTTTGGGAGTAATGTGAAGGAAATATGGTCCTAGGCCAACATGATGAAGATTTGTACCTATTTTCTCTTCTATTAGGGGCAGGGTCTCTGGTCTAATTTCTAGGTCCTTGATCCATTTTGAGTTGAATTTTGTGCAGGGTGAGAGATAGGGGTTCAACATCCCTAGTAGTAAGAGAAATGCAAATAAAAACCACCTTAAGCTTTCATCTCACCCCAATTAGAATGTCTATTATGAAGAATACAGGCAATAACAGGTGTTGGCGAGGATGTGGGGAAAAAGGCACACTCATACATTGCTGGTGGAGTTGCAAATTGGTGCAGCCACTCTAGAAAGTGGTATGGAGATTCCTCAGAAAACTTGGAATGGACCCACCATTTGACCCAGCTATCCCACTCCTCAGTTTATACTCAAAGTTCTTAAAATCAGCAAAGTATAGGGATGCAGCCACATCAATGTTCATAGCTGCTCAATTTACAATAGCTAGATTGTGGAACCAACCTAGATGCCCTTCAATAGATGAATGGGTAAAGAAACTATGGTATATATACACAATGGAATATTACTCAGCCATAAAGAAGAATAAAATTTTGGCATTTGAGGTAAATGGATGCACTTGGAGAATGTCATGCTAGGTGAGATTAGCCAATCCCAAAGAAACAAAGACCAAATGATCTCTCTGATAAGTGGATGATAATACATGATGTGGGGTGGGAGGGAGGCAAGAATGGAGGAAGGATGGATTGCATAGAGGAAAAAGGGGGGTGGGATGAAGGAGTGGGGTAAGAATAATAACAGAATGAGGCAAACATCATTACCCTATGTACATGTATGATTACAGAAATGATGTGACTCTACTTCGGGTACAACCAGAGAAACAACAGCTGTACTCCATTTGTACAATGAATCAAAATAAATATAAAAATATATATGTATACAAATCAAGAAAAAAGAGGTACAAAATGGCATAACTCCCTTTCACACTTCCAAGATATTCTACATGGTACCACCGAATTCACATTTATAGTAAGAACTTGTCTGTCTGGCACTGGAGTCTTCCCCAACACATCTTTCCAGACTTATTCTTCTCACTCCTCTATTTTACTTGGCACTAAAATGAAACCCATATTTTTCACTCTCTCTCCATGCCTTTATTTTCTATGATGAGATACTGTGTGTTCACTAAGAGCATGGGACATAAGATTCTCTCCACCCTCCTTACTATAATCAGAATAATTTACACTTATGAAATAGGGTTTGGTACTTACTTGTTTAATTAATGTGTGTGTGGTGTTCTATGGTTTACAAAAGATATCTTATCAGATATATTCTCAGATTCACACTTTAACACAGAACTGCATTTTCTTGGGGTTCACCCCCAGCCCAAAACAGTACTGGAGGATTGAACACACATGTTAGTCAAATGTCCTGCCATGGTTGTCAGTCCTGGGCCAACCTAACTGGGCCAGTAAATTGGGGAAGACAGCCATTCTAGAGCTTTAAGAACATGTGTCCTGCCCAGTGAAGTATGTCAGGTCATGCAGAGGAAAGCTGTTCATGAAATTTCTTGGGGCACCAGCTTCAATCCTTTGCATCTTATTCTTATTTCTTCTTGCTTCCTTAAGATTATGTGGCTTCCAGCTAGCACTGCCTTCCAGTGTGGCAACCTATTTGATCAATCTTCCGACTCTTGACCCTCCTGTTTTCCTTGCCACTATAAATTACCCTGTTTCTCCAGTCTCAGAGCTTTGTCTTGACCAAAACTTGGCGTGACCCCAGGACCTCATAACTAGGAATAGTATAGTTGTTTCCCCTTCCAAGAGGGACCACACAACTTTGGTACTGCTTTCAGATTTGGTGGTTAAGTCTGATGGTGGTAACTAAAAATTACTTCCTGCTTCTTTTACTGTGAGCAGTATAGCTTGAAAACATCTGAATGTCTTATCTTCCATTAATTATCCCTAAAAACCTGGGCCCTATTGGGAAGGGCTATCAGGATCAAAGTTGATTGGTCCATTAGCTAAATCTCCTCTGGCACCACTGTGTTTATTGACTGCAAAGGGTCTTCACAAATGATTTTTCCCGTTGTGTGTGGTGTCCTTATCACCTCCCAGCATACAGCTCCTTGTTGGTACTTTTTCTGGACTGCAAAAAGCTAACATTATCTGTTCTTCCCATTTTCACCTGCTAAAAATCCTGTCATGCTTTTATGCTTCTGAAATGGGTGATAGGAAGGTCTTGTCTAAAGGGCTCCAGGACACTAATCCAGACAAATGACAGATCTGGAACCAGAGTGCTTGCCCTGCTTCTCTCCTCACAGTTTGTAAGCAAAACCCACATGCCTATGAAGAAACTATTTACTCACTCATTCCAAAAACATATAGGAAGCACCAACTCTATGCGAAAACTAAGTATGGGGAATCCAGATCTTGCATCCCTCGAGTAGCTCACAGTATATTAGGGAAGAGATAAACAGATCATTTTCTTTTTTATTATGATCATTTAAAACAAGCATCTCCTCACATTTGGAAGGCTCTTATTCAACTTTTTCTCAAGAACTTCTGCCTTTTTTTCCAAGAAAAGAAAAGAGTTTTGCTTAGACAATTTCGCATATAGATCCAGTGGGCAGAAAATATAGATTTTTGGGGTAATGGGCTTACAAATCCTTCTCTTTGCAGACATTATTCAGCCATAGAAAATATTCCATCCACAAGACATTACTTCATTTTATTTTTCTTCGGTCTTGTGGAAATCCTACATGACTTAACATGAACTTGAAAATGTCCCACCTAAAAGAGATCACTCTCACCCATTGTGAGTAAAGCATAGATAGCTGGGGTGACATGGAAGCACGCCTGTAATCCCAGTGGCTCAGAAGGTTGAGGCAGGAAGATCCCAAATTCAAAGCCAGCCTCAGCAACTTAGTGAGGCCCTAAGCAATTCAGCGAGACTCTGTCTCTAAATTAAAAATAAAAAAGGGCTGGAGATGTGACAGAGTGGTTAAGCAACCTGGGTTCAATCCCTGGAGAAAAAAAGGAAGACATGGTACTATAGAAACATAAGAAGCCAAGCCTGATATGAATCCCAGTCTGGAGAGTGGAAGAGATGGTCAGAAAAAAATTTCTTATGGATGATTCGTGAGCCAAATCTGAAAAATTGGTGGGGGGGTGGACAGAAGAGGGATGAGTCAAGCTAAAAGAGCAATGATGGAGAAGAGCCTCATTCCAGGCAGAACAGACAGGAGGAGCAATAGCCTGGGGGTGAGAAATGGCAATGACATGCAGCACATAGAGCTTGTCAGGTCCCTAATGGTTTTCCTTCATTTCCTTGGCAAATAGAAACAATAAAATATCTGCAAATTCTGTACCTCTGCTGTTTGGAAAACCTCTTCAGTGACTTGGGTAATGATTTTTTTTCCCATGTTGCATTAAAGAATTTCCTTTTTCCCCTAATTGTATAATAATATGTCCCTCGAAGCCTGCATGCCAGTGTTATTTTGGAGCTTCCTTAAGTTACTGCAGATATTGTATAGAGTGGTAAAAATTACTGGGTTTCCTCTGAAAATACAAAGGCCCTAGGCAACCATTAAGGCCTTTTGTGCATGTGTCAAGTAACAAATATTCAATTGCCAAAGAAAACTGGAAGAAAGGCTCTCAGCCTTGACCAAATGACAAGTACAATCATTACAGGTGTAGTGATCAAAAGGAAGGTCTCACAAATGAGGGCAAGAAAAGATGGCAGGAAGGGGGAGGCATACCAATCTGAAATGGACAGTGAGCTGGTTACAGAGCTCAGCATGGCTCTTTGAAGATGGTTAAGATAGTGATCCAGGGATAAGGCAAATCAGAGAGATCTCAGTCAGACAGTCATGTAGAATGAGTAACCAAACTAGCACATGGCAGTATATATTCATTTCCTATAGCTGCAATAACAAACTACCTCTATTTCGAAACATCAGAAATGTATTTTTTCGCCATTCTAGAGGCCAGAACTTCAAAAGTAAGATATCAGCAAGGCTGTGCTTCTTCTGGAGGCTATAGATATGAATCCTTCTTTACTTTTTCCAGCCTCTGATATGATCACATCTCTCTAATGTCTGCCCCATTTTCACAGTGCTTTCTCCTCTGTGTCTGTGCCTACACCTCTTCTATTCCCTAGAAAGACACTTGTCATTGGATACAGGGCCCACCTGGATAATTCAGAATGATCTCATCATGAGATCCTTAAATGAATTTTTTCTACAAAATTTCTTTTACCAAATAAGGTCACATTCACAGGTTCTAAGAGTTAGAATATGGACATATATTTTGGGCAGCTAACATTCAACCCACTACATACTGTTTACAAGAGGGAGAGGTATCCTCTCTTTTTCCTTTCCCAATTATAAAGTTAATATATATTCATCGCAGAAAGTATAAAAATCTAGAAAATCACAAAGAAAAACAAAACCCACCTCAGGGCTGGGGTGTAGTTCAGTGCTAGAACACTTGCCTAAAATGCACAAGGGCTTGGATTCCATTCCCAGCAACAAAAAAATATATTTATTTCTACAACCTAGATTCAGCCAGCATTAACAATTTCAGAGATTATATTCTAGGATTCTGTGAATATGTTCCTATATTTTGAAGCTCCTACTGTACTTATTCTTATATAATATTCTTTTTTCCAATTGTTGACATACTGTGAACATCATTCCATGCCATTAAATCTCTTTCTACAACAAATACATAATATGCCATCATGTGACATCGTGGTTTCATGAATCAGTTCTGTATCTTTTGACATTTAGGCTGTCCACAATTTTTCAATGTTATAGTTAACACTGAGATAAGAAAATGCGTGGAAGGGTATTTAAAAGAAGACTTGGGTTGTATGATACAAAAGGGCATTGATTGGAATACCTTAAACTTGCTGAGTTTCATAGTGACGTGTGCACTGAACTGCACTGAATCAAGCCAGAATTAGGCAAAGGATTTGGCCCAGAACTGAGAATCACTTGACTACTTCTTTTCTTCCTCAGAAAAATGCTTCATTTATTCAGCTTCAGCTCCTGCCATTCCTTTCATTATGCTTTTTATTTTCAAGGATATAGGTAACATACCTATTGCCTCTTTTCAAAATCTTATTAATATTTTCTTAATCCTTACCATCTTATCTAGACAAGCAAACCATATTCAGTGGAATATAAATACAGCTTTTAATTTAAACCCCATAATAAAGCTGAAATAAATAGCACAAGAAAAAAATCCACTGACCTGTACTGAGAAATATTTATATTTAGACTAGAATAAACAGCCTGTAGGAGAGGGGCCTGAGTAAACTGAGTACAGAACTGCTTAAAAAAGTTACTTGTACCCATGAAAAACTAAAAATTTTAGTCCTCAGAATGATGTGAAACAGCTTATGTTTGAATGTAACATATTTAGTGCAATAAGGAATACAAAGAGTCTCCAGATTGTTCATTAAAGAGAACTAGTATTTGAGAGGATACCCAATCTTGTGCATAGTCAGTTTGCTTTTTGAAATAACAGGAGAACTAAAAAAATCCAGTCTATTTGTATTTGTGATTTCCAGGATCACTGCCATAGGATTTTGGCCCATAAAGTTAACACTTTCTCTGGCTTTGGCATCTTGTATTAATAAAGTGAGGAAATGCATTGAAATGACAATCTTGGGGTTATTTCTGCATCTGAGTAGTATAAGAAGATAATCCTTATAATTAAATCACAGAATTGACAGTAATACACAATACCACTATATCCAATTTAAAAAATGTGGTGGAGACATGCTTTCATCACTCACTCATGTTGACTCCAGTAGTGATTTACAAAAAAGGTAGGGATTTAGCTTAGTGGCAGAGCCCCTGCCCAGCACATGTAGGGTCCTGAGTTTGGTCCTCAACCCTGAAAATTCCAGTCCTAGTGGAAGGATATTGTTGAAAACTTCAGAGAAAACATACTGTACCACATTCAGTTTATTAATAATAGTTTCTGTCTTCTTAGAGATCCACACAGCCTTCTCCTTTCCACACTGAGTCTTCATACACAGAGTAAACATTTAGTCCTTAGTTTGACCAAGAATGTTCTTTAAGATTTGTCCCATTCAATCATTTCCTTCTTCATCAAATACTCACAATGCCCACTATCAATGGTCTCAAAACAAATGAAACTACACAGCCTGCTAACTACAGTTAGAAAGGCAAGAGCATAAAAGAGAAGCAGACACTTACCCTACTGACATAAAAACAGGCATGCAGACCAATGAAACAGAATGAGGACCCTGAAATAAATCCATGGATTTATAGCAACTGATTTCAACAAAGCTCCCCAAAACACACACTGTAGATAAGACAGACTCTTCAACAAATACTGCTGAGAAAATTGAATATCCATATGTAGAATATTGAAACTTGTCCCCTATCTCTTATCCTGTATGAAAATCAACTCAAAATGAATCAACGATCTCAATGTAAGTCGTGAAGCTTTGAAACTACTAGAAGAAAACATAGGGAAAATGTTGCAAAACATTGGTACAGATGATAATTTCCTGGATATGACTCCAGAAGTACAAGAAATAAAAGCAAGAATTGACAAGTGGGAGTATATCACATTGAAAAGCTTTTAAGAATACAGGCAACAACAGGTGTTGGCAAGGATGTGGGGAAAAGGGTACACTCATACATTGCTGGTGGGAGTGCAAGATGGTGCAGCCCTTCTGGAGAGCAGTGTGGAGATTCCTTAGAAAACTTGGAATGGATCCACCATTTGACCCAGCTATCCCACTCCTTGGTCTATACCCAAAGGACTTAAAATCAGATTGCTACAGTGATGCAGCCACATCAATGTTCATAGCTGCCCAATTCACAATAGCTTTTCAATCAGCAGGATAAAGGCAAACCTAGAGTGAGAGAATAATCTTTGCTAACCATTCATCTGACAGAAGATTAATATCATTTTATTAATGCCAACATTGATGATGGCATTAATCAGCAATGATTAATATGTATATATATAAATTAATTAATGCCATCAGCATTATATGGCCATGGCATATATATTAATATATCTATGTCTATATCTATCTATCTATCTATCTATCTATATATATATATATATAAAGAACTCAAAAATTCTTAACCAAAGAACAAGTAATATAATCAAACAATGTGCAGATGATCTGAAGAGACACTTCTCAAAAGAAAGAATTAAAATGAATAGTAAATATATGAAAAAATGCTCAGCATTTTTAGCCAACAGGGAAATATTGAGATGCTATTTAATTCTAGTCAAATGGCTATTATCAAAAGACCAAAAAAATGCTTTTGAGGTCATAGAGAAGAAAGGAACTTTATACACTATTGATGGGAATGTAAATTAGTATAACCACTATGGAAAACAATATGGAGTTTACACAAAAAAACTGAAAATATGAACAGCATATGATCCAGCAATCCCACTCCTGGGTATATACCTGAAGGGAATAAAGCCAGCATACAAAAGAGACACATGCATACGCAGTTTACTGCAGCACTATTTACAATAGCTAAGGCATGGTATCAACCTACATGCCACCAACAGATGAACAGATAAGGAAAATATGTTACATATACACAGGAGTATTATTTAGGCAAAAAAGAATGAAAATGGATGCAACTGGAGGGCATCATGTTAAGTGAAATAACCCAGGTACAGAAAGACAAGATACACATATTTTCTCTCATATATAGAAAACAAAAAAGAAAAAAAAAACAAGAAAGAAAACTGAAAGTAGAACTTTTAGAGAACCTGAGCAGAAGCAGAAGAGAGTGGAGGTAAGAGAAAAGGGAGAATGGACATAATCAACACATCATATATGCATATATAGAAGTGTCATAGTAGAATTCATTGATTTGTATATTTAATATGTGTTAATAAAATAAACATATAAATACATATTTTTAAAATATTCTCTCTTCTAGGATCCTTTCACCTGATTTGGTATGTCAGCCAACCACTCAATGTCTAGGTTCTTCCAAGGTTGACTTGAGAACTAACACTTACTTCTTAGTTTGTAATTACTGTATGCCACATGTTTTACATACATTAAATCAAGTGATCCTCACCATCACCATATGAGGAATAGACAAATTCCATCTTACTGGCTTACAAAGATGAGTAAAATTACCCAAGAATTTGAACCCAGTCTGGCCCAACACCAGAACTCTGTTTCATTCCACCTCACCATGCTGACTCTCCAATTTTAAAAAAGGAAACTGGCTGACCAGAAGGGGCTTTTGGATTTGATTATTTGGCAGTCATATCTGTGCCCACTGCACTTAGTTTGCTAGGGTTACCATTACAAAGTACCACAAACTGGTTGACTTCAACAGCACAAATTTATTGTGTGTGTCAGTCTGAAGACTAGAAGTGAGAAATTATGGTGTCAGTAGTCTTGGCTAAGGGCTGTGAGAGAGAATCTGGTTTGTGACTCTCTCCAAAATTCTGGTAACCTCAGGTGTACTTTGGCTTGTAGATGGCATTTTTCCTATGTCCTGACATCATCTTCCCTTTGTATGTATCTGTATCTGTGTCCAAATTTCCCCTTTTTATAAGGACACCAGTTATATTGGATTATTGTCATTTTTTATTTGATTCCTTTGTAAAGACACTATTTCTAAATAAGGTCACATTCTGAGGTATTGGGGGTTAGAACTTCAACATATCTATTTTTAAGGGAATTTGGACATAATTCATCTCATAATAGCCACTGAATGAGTACTTTCAGCTCAGTAGTAGTTAAAGAAGGCAATTTAAAGGGTGATAAAGGCTGAGATATAAGGTCATGAGAATTGGGTAAAGGAGAGGATGCTTGAGAATGATTTTCAGGTGAGAAAAAGCACCTCTGGAGTGCTTGGAGGGAGAATTCCAAGATCAAAGGGGAGTGGGCTAAGGGAGTAGCTCAGTGGTAGACCACTTGCCCAGCATGTGTGAGGCCTTGGGTTCCATTCTAAGCACTAAAAGAACATAAGAAAATCCATTGGGAGTGGATAACTGACAAGGCAAAGTCCTGGAGGGAAGGAGAGAGGGTGTGAATAGTCAGAAAGAAGGTAGGATGCCGCCTCTTTTCAAACAAAGGAGAAAGAAGTGTTAACCAACTGCTATTCATGTGCTCTCCTGGAGACATCTTCATCGGCTCAGCTCAAATCTGATCCAAGATTTACCAGAGGCCTGTCTCCTTTTCTTCAGTAATTTGCAGCTATAGCTTTATAACATTTTATTTCTTTTATTTTATTTGTTCTAATTAGTTGTACATGACAGTAGAATGCATTTATACATTTTGATAGATCATACATAAATGGAGTGTAATTTCTCATTTTTCTGATTATACATATTGCAGGATCACATCAATCATGCAGTAATATGAAATCTTAAGGTGGTTTTGATTTGCATTTGTCTTATAACTAAAGATGTTGAACATTTTTTCATAAATCTGTTGATTGCTTGTAGATCTTCCTCTGTAAAGTGTCTGTTCATTTCCTTGGCCCATTTATTGATTGGGTTATTAGTGTTCTTGGTGTAAAGATTTTTGAGTACTTTATCCAGTAGATTCTGGAGATTAGTGCTCTATCTGAAGTGTGTGTGGCAAAGATTTTCTCCCACTCTGAAGGCTCTCTCTTCACATTGCTGATTGTTTCCTTTGCTGAGAAGAAGCTTTTTAGTTTGACTCTATCCCAATCATTGATTCCTGCTTTTATTTCTTGTGCTTTGGGAGTCCTGTTAAGGAAATCTGGTCCTAGGCCAACGTGATGAAGATTTGGACCTATTTGGACCTACTTTCTCTTCTATTAGGTGCAGGGTCTCTGGTATAATTCCTAGGTCCTTGATCCATTTTGAGTTGAGTTTTGTACAGGGTGAGAGATAGGGGTTTAGTTTCATTTTGCTGCATATGGATTTCCAGTTTTCCCAGCACCATTTATTGAACAGGCTATCTTTTCTCCATTGTATTTTTTTGGCTCCTTTGTCAAGTATGAGATACCTGTATTTATGTGGGTTTGTCTCTGTGTCCTCTATTCTGTACCATTGATCTACCTGTCTGTTTTGGTGCCAATACCATGCTTACCCCAATTAGAATGTCTTTTATTAAGAATACAGGCAACAACAGGTGTTGGCAAGTATATGGGGAAAAGGGTACACACATACATTGCTGGTGGGAGTGCAAGTTGGTGCAGCCACTCTGGAAAGTGATGTGGAGATTCCTTAGAAAACTTGGAATGGATCCACCATTTGACCCTGCTATCCCACTCCTTGGCCTATACCCAAAGGACTTAAAATTAGATTGCTACAGTGATGCAGCCACATCAATGTTCATAACTGCTCAATTCACAATAGCTAGATTATGGAATCAACCTAGATACCCTTCAGTAGATGAATGGATAAAGAAACTGTGGTATATATACACAATGGAATATTACTCAGCCATAAAGAAGAATAAAATTATGGCATTTGTAGGTAAATGGATGATGTTGGAGACTGTTATGCTAAGTGACATCAGCCAATCCCAAAAATTGAAAGGCCGAATGGTCTCACTGATAAATGAATGATAATGCATAATGCAGGGGGAAGGGTGGCAAGAAGGGAGGAAGGATCGATAGCATAGAGGGAAGGGAGGGGTGGGGTCAGGGTGGGGGAGTAAAAATAATAACGGAAAGTGTGACAGGTACCATTGCCCTGTGTACATGTATGAACGCACAGATGGTGTGACTCTACTTTGTGTACAACCAGTGAAACAATAGCTGTACTCCATTTGTGTTCAATGACTCAATAAGTAAATAAAAAAAAAGAAAGTGGTGTGGAGATTCTTTAGAAAACTTGGAATGGATCCACCATTTGACCCAGTTATCCCACTCCTTGGTCTATACACAAAGGACTTAAAATCAGATTACCACAGTGGCGCAGCCACATCAAAGTTCATAGCTGCTCAATTCACAATAGCTAGATTGTGGAACCAACCTAGATGCCCTTCAACAGATAAACAGGTAAAGCAACTGTGGTATATATACACAATGGAATATTACTCAGCCATAAAGAAGAATAAAATTATGGCATTTGCAGGTAAATGGATGATGTTGGAGACTGTCATGCTAAGTGAGATTAGCCAATCCTCAAAATCCAAAGGCTGAATGATCTCTCTGATAAGTGAATGATGATACATAATGTGGGGTGGAAGGGAGGCAAGAATGGAGGAAGGATAGATCGCATAGAGGGAAGGGAGGGGTGGGGTCAGGGTGGGGGGTAAGAATAATAACAGAATGTGTGACAGATACCATTGCCCTGTGTACATGTGAATGCACAGATGGTGTGACTCTACTTTGTGTACAACCAGAGAAACAACAGCTGTACTCCATTTGTGTACAATGAATCAAAATAAATAAATTTAAATAAAAAAATCATGCAGTAGTACATGTACATGTGGTAATAATGTATTTTTCACACTAGTATCTTTCCTTTTGAAAGGTTTTATTTGTAGCTTTATAATTCATAGGTACTGCTTACCACTTGATACAAAGCATCATAGAATATCCTTTGTAGTTATTTCTAGAAAAACATTGGAATGAGTGATTGAATAAAATAAAGCACAAGCATAAAGAGAAGGAAATGATGTCATGCAAATGATTGAGTCTTTTCTCTACTTAAACCTGAACATAGCACATACACGTCTGTGTAGCTGACGTTAAGCATGCCTGCAGCAAAGGCCTGAAGGCAGACAGGAAGGAAGCACTGAGCAAGAGTGTCAACAAAGCATTTTCCTGGACCCAGATGTGTGATCGGGGCCCTCCATTTGCTGCTTGTGTTCACACTCCAATAACAGGACACTCAGAATAACTGCAAAATCCTTAGGCCTCATTTCCTGCTATGGTAAGCAGCAGTTAAATGTAGACCTGAAAACCTTGACGTAGAATGAACAGTTTGAACTTAAAGAATGCCTTGTCACCTACAATGTCAGTATTTCCATCCAGTTTTCAAAATTCAAAGATACTAGAAAAAGCAACCTACAGAGGAGTGCAAGATGGATATATTAGTGATCTTTTCACTAATTAGGTGAAATCTTTTCACAAATTAGGTATTTTGATCACAGTGATCTTTTCATCACCTCTAAGTTGTTCTTATAGGTATTTTGATCGTAGTGATGAAAAGATCACTGTGATCAAAATACCTATAAGAACAACTTAGAGGAGGAAAAGTTTATTCTGTACTCACAGTTTCAAAGGCCTGAGTCCATGGTCAGCCAACTCCATTATTCCGGGCCTTAGGTGAGGCAGAATAGCATGGTGGAAATGTGTGCAGGAGGAGAGCTGCTCAGCTCATAGCAGCTTGGAAGCTGAGAGAGAGCACATGCATGAGGAGCCTGAGACAAAAAATAATCCCCAAGGGCACACTCCTAGTGACTTACTACCTTAGTCACACCCTACTTGCCTACAGTTATCATCCAGTAGCCCATTGAAAGTATTACTTCATCAAATGGATTAATCCACTGATTAGGATATAGCTATCACAATCTAATAATTTCACTTCTGAATATTCCTGCATTATCTAACACATTAACTTGTTAGGGGACACCTCACAATCAAACCTTAACAATGGGCATAGTTGGAGATAGATATTTTTTATTTGGTGACCTAACAACTACCATGTGCCATATGGAGATTCCTCAGAAAACTTGGAATGGACTGACCATTTGACCCAGCTATCCTACTCCTTGGTTTATACCCAAAGGACTTAAAATCAGCATACTACAGTGATGCAGCCACATCAATGTTTATAGCAGTTCAATTCACCATAGCTAGATTATGGAACTAACCTAGATGCCCTTCAATAGATGAATGGATAAAAAAACTGTGGTATATATACACAGTGGAATATGATTCAGCCATAAAGAAGAATAAAATTATGGCATTTGCAGATAAATGGATGGAGTTGGAAAATGTCATGCTAAGTGAAACAAATCAATCCCAAAGAACTAAAGGCCTAATGTTTTCTTTGAAAAGTAGATGCTGATACATAACAGTGGGGGGAGAAGAATGGTGGAACTTTGGATTGTGGAGAGGGAAATGAGGGAAGGGGAGGGGAGGGGAGGGGAGGAGAGAGGGGTTGGGAAAGATGGTAGAACGAGACAAACATCATTACCCTATGTACATGTATAATTACAAAATGGTGTGAATGTACATCATGTACAACCATAGAAATGAAAAGTTGTACCCCATTTGTGTACAATGAATCAAAATGCACTCTGTTAAAAATAAAAAAGTTTTGTAGACAAAGTTGAAATGCTTTCCCCAGCAAAGTCAGTGCAAGTATACATACTGAGTGTGACCCTGAAGACCCCTGAATGCCTGACTTATCTCCTAATGATGAACCAGAGTGGGCTCAAGAATATAGCACAACACGAAAGGGAAGTACATTAGGATTATAAGCATCTATTTCTTCACAATTTCTCTTGGATTCAACATAGTGTGTGTCTATGGAAAGAGTTTATATATAGCTTACCTGCCTTAGAGCATGATTCTTTCTATATAAAATGTGACATCTTCATCAAGCACTTATGCATGGGCTAATGTTAAATAAATTAGGGTGCCTTCTTTTGGGTTTTCTTTAGTACCTGAGTCTACACCCTTTCTCTCTTCCCTTGTGTTTTGAACGCCATATCACAATACTCTGTTGTTAGGGAATACAACTTTTACCTGATTACTACTGCACTAGCTCAGAAATATCATGGTTTAATTTTTCACAAATATCTGCTGTAATGTTGCATGCATCTTTTTTGAAGCATGAACTCTGAAGTTTTTATAAATCTGACTAGACAAATCTAAATTCTGGTTTAATAACAGATTTCTGTTGCCTCAGTCTCCATTCTAGCAGTACTTTTGAAGTTTATACAGAAAGCTTTAAAAGTTAGTTTTTGCCCTTCATTTTTATTCTTACAACTGCTAAAATACCTCTGTAAGCCTTATCCTTTATTCTTTCATATGTTGTATAGTAAATGCATAGAATTCATTGACCAACTAAAATGTTGGGTATCTGTAAATGAGCAACCCACATTGTGCAGGGGTTGCTCATGCACAAAATGTGGGTTGCTTTTTTCATAAAATAATTTGTATTGGGGGTTAATGTTAAATGAACAGCAGCTAACCTATAACTGTGAATGCTTCATGTTGTCAGTATTTGCATTACATTCATAAAAGTGTGCAAGTCCTGTGACTCCCAGCATAACTAAAATACCGTTATGCCACCTAACTTGAGTACAGCAAACTGGTCGTAGGTCTTAATGGAATTGATGTAAAATGATATCCCATAAATAAAGAAGTATTTGTGTTTGGTTTGGTTTCTGAAAAATAAATAAATAAATAAATAAATAAATAAATAAATAAAATGTGACATCTTATAATTGAGCACATACTCTACTCACTTTTTTCTTTCATTAATGTGCTTTCATAAACCAGCACCCTGTATGTGTATCTGTGCATATGTGAATATTAAAAAAACTAAGAAAATACTATAGTATGTAAAAGAATAAGAGACTAAATTTGATAAGCCTATCCGAAAAAGAAAATGAAAGCTTCAAAAAACCTGACAGGTTCAACCATTAAGTCTTCTTCTCCCTTTAAGGCATTATTCACAGAAACAGGTTTGTATTAAACTATAAAAATAATTTTGTAGTCAAACTGCTCCATGGCCTGTTCATAATTCCAATATTTTGTTTTCAAAGGCGCATTCACATGAAGAAACAAACCCCAAAGACAATGCCTGTGAACTAATTCAATCTGACCATTTCCTCTCCTTTTCCCCTCTGTCTGCTCCATTTGGGAGCTGAGGCAATTAGTGCTGTCTCTATGCGCTCTACCTAACCATGGAAGAACTCAATTCAAAAGTCCAACTGTTGCTCACTCACGCCAATTAAACAATTCTGTACTTAAATCTGCTCCAGGCCATCTTTTAGAAATGAGCCTTTGTGACCAAAATTCTCAGAGGGGGAAAGGCACTGGAAATTAATTAGTACTATTCCTAGGTACCAGCAAGGATACTGCAGTGCCACTGTGATTCAGGAAAGCTCGCCTGGGACTTGAAGCTATGCTCAGAATTTGCACTATCTCACCTATTTTCTAAGTTGATTTTTACTAATGACAGATACTGGCAGGTCAGTTCAAGCAAGGTAAAATTCAAAGAGCAAAGAATCAAAAATTGGGCTGAACCATCAATTCACAGTACACCTGGCCTCAACCTTCTGCTTCAGAAGAGATTTGTATATCAAGAATGGTGCTTCAAACAAGCAGGGATATAGAATCTGCCTCTAAATTGTCACTTCTGACATGACATTTAATGGTGACAAAGGGGAAAATAGCACTTGGGTTCTCTTTTATGTGACCCGTTGATGAATGTCAAAATAAACAATATCATATTTGGAAATGGTTAGTGTTTCTTTGCTCATGCTAACCTTTCCATCTCTATCTATCCCACCCTTCTCCTCCCTCCCCCACAACACGTAAAAAATAGCAAAGTACTAAATTGACCTGTCATGATGATGAAGTGCAGTAACATCTTAATTATAACACACTGCTCTGGTTACAACAAAAAGTGGTTCTGTTACAATATTTGCTTTGACACACTGTCACTGCCCAATATCTCCTTAGCATCTTGTAGTCAACAAAATTGTGAGATTATCTCCCACCAAACTAAGAAACTGTGAGGAGTACTCTGATATGTTAACTCCAAGGTTCTTCCAACCTGGGGTGGGGGGTAAGGCCTAATAGAGTGTTTGTGACTAATAGAAATAAATTTTGTTCTATATTTATGCTGTCAGGCACACATTTGGGGCCTCTCAGGTCATTTCACTGTCTTTCCTTTTTTAGTAACTTTTGTTAGCTCTTCCCTATCTCCCTGGCCTTTAAAGTGTTAAAAGGCTCTAGTCTTTGGACATCTTTCCTTCTCTACACTCACTATGAAGTTTGATTTTTCTTACCTGCTTCATGGTTTTCAATTCCATATATATATATATATAAAACACAACTCCTAAATCTGGATATATCCTCTGAGACCCAGATGTGTATGGCCACCTGCCTCCTCAATAGTTCCATTTGGGGGCTAGGGTTGTAGTTCAGTGATAGAGCGCTTGCCTAGCATGTGTGAGTATGTGAGGCACTGGGTTTGATTCTCAGCACCACATAAAAATAAATAAATAAAATAAAGGTCTATCAACATCTAAAACAATTTTTAAAAACAGTTCCATTTGAATACGATAGGTACCTCAAAACTAACATATCCAAAACACAACCCTTGACTTTTCCCAAAATCCAGCTGTGCCTCAATCTTCCCCATCTAAATTAATGACAATCCACCCTCCTAGTTGTCAAGCCAAATCCCTCAAATTATCCTAACTCCTCTTTATCACACCCCATATCCTATCTGTAATTAAATCCCATTTGCAATACTTTCAGAATACATCTGAATCTCCATCATTTTTCACTCCCTCCACTGTCACCACCCTGATCCAGGCATCATCATCTCTCCCCCCAATTGTTGCAATAGTTTCTTCACTAGTCTGCCACTGACCTTTCCCTTAGAGACTGTTTTCAACACAGCAGCCAGAGTGATCTTCTTTACACATGTCAAACCATATCACTTCCTTACAGAAACCCTACTACTGACTCTCCATTTCTTGGAGAATATAAACTCAAGTCCCTATGCTAACCTACAAGGCCCTCCATGATCTGAACCTTCATGTACTATCTAACTTTGCCTCTTAACCATTCTCTGTCTCCATCACTCAGCTCCAATCACCTAGCATTTCAGTAACCTGGCTACAAATGGACCCAAATCAAAGTCTTTGCACTCACTCTTATCCGTCATCTGCAATTGTCTTTCCCTGGCATCAGCATGCATCATTTCCACAACTCCTTCAAGTCTTTTTTTTTTTTTTTTTTTTTTTGGAACCAGGGATTGAACTCAGGGACACTCGGCCACTGAGCCACATCCCCGGCCCTACTTTGTATTTTATTTAGAGACAGGGTCTCACTGAGTTGCTTAGGGCCTCGCTAAGTTGCTGAGGCTGGCTTTGAACTCGCGATCCTCCTGACTCAGCCTCCCAAGTCGCTTGGATTACAGGCGTGCGCCACCACGCTTGGCCTCCTTCAAGTCTTTATTCAAATGGAACCTTAAAGAGGATGTCTCTTGCTACCCAACTCCAAATGGCACCCTCTCCCATATATCACAGGTGCCCTCTGTTGCCCTCCCTTCTTTTACTCTGTAATACTTTCCACTAACATATTATACATTTCATTTATTGTTTAATTATGTACCCTGACATGTGAAAATATATTTCATAAGAAATTTGTTCTTGTCTTTTTCTCTACTCTATCCCTAGCACCAACAAGAGTACACCTAGCATATGATGAGTGTTCAATAAATATCATTTGAATAAATGAATAAAGTCCTGAGGCAATTAGTCAATTCAGAATAGAAATAAGGTAAACCTATAAAAGTAGCTATACTTTGAATAAAATGTGGACTTGGACTCCAGTCAGTTATTCAAATTATTTGAATGAAGAAACAGAGAAAGAAAAACCTAAACTACTTAGCAATGAAACAATAAGGTCAAGACTGAGGAGAGAGTGCCTAAACAAAGCTTCCCCCAGCCCCTGAGGCACCACCAAGGCACCCACAGCCAATTCTGTAGGCCTAATTCTTTAAAACACAATCTGAAAAGCTCATGATGAAGTACTACTGACAATTAAATTAGCCATACAAATCAAGTCAAATTCATCTAAGACCATGCTAAAAAGTTGTCATTTTATTTCATAATATGGCTACAATCGTTTATAGATATAAACAAAATTACCAAGTCTGATTATTTCTTTTATCTGATAGTTCATCATCAATAGAAAACAAGTTAGACTCAATAGAAGGAAAGTGATAGATGCTATAGGCAGAAAATAAGCTTTACAAATGAATTAATAATCATGTTTGTCCTTTCTACTATAAAGCCTTGCCTTCCATACCACTCATTTTTGTCACTTGAATGGAAAACCTATCTTTCAAGAATATGTTTTAAGTCAGGATCTTCATCTCAACCTGCATTTTTTTACCTTTGATATTTTTTTCCAAGACACATTTTATTCTGACAATTTCTCAGATGAAAGCAGAGTTCAAGATAGGTTACTATAAACAACTCTAATTAAATATTTGAGAAAATGGTCTTTTGATCCAACAAGTATTCAAAAATCTATTCATTTCCTTTCTAGCATACTAAAAATTTTAAGGTAGGGTTTAAGATGGCTGAACAAACAATAATCAAGTTAGCCTGAAATCAACTCAGTTCCTGGGATGGAAGAGTTTGATAATGGCAAGAGCACTGGCTAGAACTCAGAGTCTTGGTTTCCATATCTGTAAGACAGACAAATTTTTTCCCTACTCATCTCACAGGACTGCTGGGACAAATATTTATGAAAATGAATGGAAGTGTCCATTATAAAACACTGTCTACTTATAAGCTAAAGTACTGGGAGAAGTAGGGGGAACTTTCCTTTACTTAGTTCTCAAGCTCAGTGAATAAATGCAATTATTAAAATATAGAAATATTTGGCAGCCAAAGAAAATGAAATGCTTTAAAAGGCAAAAGAATAGCATTGTGTTAAATCACTCAAAAATTCCTTTTATGTTTCATCTGTTATGATGTATTATCTTTGGAGATAAAATGATGCTCCTCTTCTAAAAATGTCAGAGCTTTGAGTATAAAAATTTAGGAATTTCAGACAAGCCAATGAATTTCTCTTAGAGATCCTTTATGAAAAATGACCAAGTATAAATCCTCTACCCTTGATTTATGTTATAACAATCAATAACCAGAGTGACTGACTGACTTGGCTATATCCTACCAATATAACTCTTGAATCTAAAATTCAGGGATGCAGCAACTACTTTTACAAGATCTGAGACACATATTGAAACCTGGCTAATTATATCCACTATTTTTATGTCAAAAAATTTATACTATAATTTGAGTAGAATGGTACCCTCTCTGTTTCCTTTTATCCATATAGTCACATTATGCCAAGCAATTGCTCCTCATTTTCCCTGGACTCCTTTGCTCATTGAAGATTCTGACACTCAGAGGGCATTTAGTGATTATCATCGCATTTCCCATTTTAATTCATAATTACATTAAATACAACTTAACACATTTCTGCAGCTGAAACAAAAGTACAGTTACTTTAAAAATCATCTCCTGATGAAACCCAAACTGCAAAACCATAAAACGAAAAGAATACAATCCCAATGATATCAGTTACAAATCTGAGCTCCAGTAAAGTTCTGTAAGTAGATTGGCCAGTTGTACCTCCATCTCCCTGCTCTGTACATTCCCTTACACTCTCTCTTGATCTCTGCATTCAGAAATGCAAAAATGGCTGGTAATAGATATAAATGTTAGCCCCCATCCTAAAGTGATAAACACGTTAAAAAATAGTCTAGAGAGGACAGGTAAGCACACCATACACTGTACATTGCCCAACAGTATCCACAAAATCATCAACTAATTTTTATAATGGACATGTTTCTTTCTCTTCCTCTCTCTCTCTCTGCTCCTCTCTAATCTCTCCTGCTCCCTAATCTCAGAGGAAACAGGATCACCTTTCTTCCCCATCCTAGGCAGAGTTATCTGTCCCTGAGCACACATCCACCATGGGAAGGAAGTAATCCAGACTCTGGGGATGGTACTAGAAGATCCCAGAAATGACCATCTCCCAAATTAACAAGTGAATTACAACTCCAGATAAGAACACATGGATGTAGCCTTGAGTCACCTCTTTAAAAACCCATTTTTTATTTTATCATTGATTTCTAATTTCATTCCATTATGATCTGATAGAATAAAAGATAGTATCTCTATTTTTCTGTATTTACTAAGAGCTACTTTGTGGCATAGCATATGGTCTATTTTAGAGAGGGATCCATGTGCTGCTGAGGGAAAAAAAAGTGCATTTGCTCGTTGATGGATGGAATATTCTATATATGTCCATTAAGTCTAAATTATTGATTGTATTATTAAATTCTATGGATTCTTTCTTCATTTTTGTTTATAAGATCTATCCAGTAGTGAGAGAAGTGTGTTAATGCCATCCAGTATTATTGTGTCATGGTCTATTTGATTCTTGAAATTATGAAGGGTTTGTTTGACATACATGGATGCTCTATTGTTTGGGGCATAAATATTTACAATCGTTATGTCTTATTGATTTATGGTTCCCTTAAGCAATATGAAATGTCATTCCTTATCCCTTCTGACTAACTTTGGCTTGAAGTTCACTTTATCTGATATGAGGATAGAAATCCCTGCTTTTTTACTGAGTCCATGTGCATGGTATGTTTTTTCCCATCCTTTCACCTTTAGTGTGTGGATGTCTTTTCCTATGAGATGAGTCTCTTGAAGGCAGCATATTATTGGATCTTTTTTCTCAATATCTCTAGTAATTAGAAAAATGCAAATCAAAACCACCCCAAGATTTCATCTTACTCCAACTACAATGGCTCTTATCAAGAATACTAGCAATTGTTGGTATTGGCAAGAATGTGGGAGAAAATTGCTGGTGGAATAGCAAAATGGTGCAGCCACTCTGGAAAGCAGTGTGGAGATTCCTCAGAAAACTTGGAATGGACCCATCATTTGACTCAGCTCTTCAGTTTATACCCAAAGGACTTAAAATTAGCATGCTATAGTGACACAGTCACATCAATGTTTATAGCAGCTCAATTCATAATAGTTTGTGGAACCAACCTAGATGCCCTTCAATAGACAAATGGATAAAGAAACTGTGGTATATATACACAATGGAATATTACTCAGCCATAAAGAAGAATAAAATTATGACATTTGCAGGTAAATGGATAGAATTAGAGAAGATCATGTTAAGTGAAATAAGCCAATTCCAAAAAACCAAAGACCAAATGTTTTCTCTTATAAGTGAATGGTGATACATAATGGAGGGGAATGACTGGGGTGGGTAAGAGAGGAACAGAGGAAATTTGGATTGTGGAGAGGGAAATGGTGCAGGAGGGGTGGGGGAAGGAAAGATAGTGAACTGAGACAGACAGTATTACCCTGTGTACATGTATGATTACACAAATTGTGTGAATCTACATTGTATGCAACCGCAGAAATGAAAAGTTGTAACCCATTTGTGTACAATGAATCAAAATAAATTTTAAAAAATGCAGTCTATAAAAATAAAGATAAATAAAATTTTAAAAAGAAAAAATAGTAACATACTTATCTTAATAGCTAAAGGAGTTGGTCAACAAAAAAATCAGTATACGATTAAAAGTTCTGAAGAGCACAACAAACTTGATGCAATATTCTGCATCCAAAAAAGCCAGAATTCCCTTTTCTTTTCTTTTTTTTTTCCACAGTGCTGGGGATTGAACCCAGGGCCTTGTGCTTGTGAAACAAGCACTCTACCAACTGAGCTATATCCCCAGCCCCAGAATTCCCACTTTTTTTAATGGCACATGGAACATTTATCAAAATCCAACTATATACTGAGCCATAAAGAAAACCTCAATGAATTTGAAATACTGAAACCAATCAGAACCTGTTTTTTAGCCAAAATAGAATGAAAGTAAAAATTAATACCAGAAAGATAAATAGGAAAAAAGCCCAAGTGAATAAAAATTGTACAGTACAAATAAAGAAACTCATGGGGTGGGTGGTGGTGATTTAAATATCAATTCAAGCCTTAAAGTCTTTGTTGTGGCCCTTTTAGGCTACTCTGTAATAATATGGTTCCAGGGTCAGCCTGAGACTTTCATGACTCATGACGTTCATATATAGGATCAGGAGATCTTCTCCAACTCTCTCCCTTCTGGGAATTATCCTTCACTCCCAAATCATGGGTGCCTAGGTTTCTTTCCCTGATTCTCCTGGGCAGCAGGGTGGGGTATGAAAAATGGTGGAACAAGACAGACATCATTACCCTATGTACATGTGTGATTAACAAGAAAGATATGAATGCACATCATGCAAAACCATAGAAATGAAAATTTGTACCCCATATGTGTGCAATAAATCAAAATGAAGTCTGTAAAAATAATAATAATAATAATAATAATAATAATAATAATGGGATCAGTTTTAAAAGACAGTCAAAACACTGTCGGAATGTAAATCAGAATGAGAACAGTAGAATGTTACCAATCTTATGACTCCCTGAAAATATAATCTGATTGCTATAATTTAAAAAAAGAAAGGCAGTGTTATTTTAATCTGATGTTTAGCTGCCTTTACTGCCCCATCTCACTGAACAACTGATGTCTGCTCTCAGGTCAAACCCACAAAAATAGAAATAGCACAGAAAGTGTGCCCATGTCCTTTCCTTCTCCAAGTTTCAGTTCTCTTCCACAGTTGATCTGCCTATATATTCACTCAGAATCTTTAGGCAATTATCTTTGTATTTATAGAGAGTGAATAGTTGGCAGTGGGAGAACTGGTCTTTTGAGGGGTTATAACCTTGATAACAGAAGCTAGACATCCCACATTGTGATTTTAATTCCCTTTCTAATCTGACAACAATGAAGCAGGATGACCATTGCTTTCTCATCTGAAAATATGAACTAAGATAGCGGAATAGCATATTTAAAGTGATAAGTGGGGAAAAAAAGGTTACCTGGAATTCTACATCCAGTGAAATGAAGATCAGGGATGAAGATGTAATACATTTTGAGAGAAAAAGGAATACTAAGAAAACATTGCAGTGTTCATTAGACTGAAGGAAAGGTTTTTGGAAAGAAGCTTGAATCTTCAAGAACAAATGAAAATCATTAGAAATGGTTTACTTCTTAATTTTTTATTATTCTTAGTATATTATAGTTTTACATATTCATAAATGCATATAACATAATTGGCTCCATTTCAATCTCCAGGACTATCTCTTCTCTTCCCTTCTCCCTCCCCCGGATTCCTTTGGTCTACTCTATTGGTCTTCCTTCTATTAATTTATTTTAATACATATTTTAAATATTGAATAAATATTACTATTTGAAGAAAAAGTATAACATTTTCTTATGTGGTTTTCAATGTAGATAGATGCAATACATATAATAACATAAAGGGTGGCACTTGTTTAAAGGGACCTACATGGTTAAAAAGTTTCTATGCTTTACATGGAATTGAACCATATTAATTTTAAATAAACTGGTAAAGTTTAGGAATGTATATTGTAAAGTTTAGTGCAACCACTGAAAGTAGTATGGGCACAGTGCTATTATGATAAAAGTAAGTTTCAAACAGATTGTTTACCCAAGAGCACCTGGCCACAAAGAGGTTGTGCTCACATTTGAACCCAGGTTGTCTAATTTCAAAGTCCATGCTCTTTTCACTGCTATCTGCTGCCTCCTCAAACTACCAGTAGGCAATGCATAATCTTTGAATTTCTGTACACCAAGTCACAGAACCACTCCATAAGCCAAAAAATAAAACTCTTACTATTGGTCTTATAAGTGTCACTCAGGTGGTCGTCAGACTTTTTTAGATACTAGATGTCCTAATGCCCTGATGCGTTACTTCACATGTGAGGAACAGTTCCTTAAATTTCATATATAACATATCATAAGATTGGGGAGGTGCTGTACTGGGGATTGAACTCAGGGCTTCATGCATACCAAACAAGGGTTCTACCACTGAGTTAACTCTCCAGTCCAAAATATCACAATTTTATCCCGCACAGAAGATTATTCTCCACAGAATGAAGAGAAGTTCACAGAATGCTTTCACATCTGTTCTTTAATTTAATCCTCTTACACTGTCATGAGGTACAAAGTCATTATCACTCCCATTTTTATGATGAGGAAACTGGGACCCAGAAACCTGATGCATCTTACTCAAGATCCCACACAAGGAATGACAGAAATGCAACCTGAATGTAGGTCTTTGGTCTCAATAGTCTGCCAGTTTACTAATATACCCTAATTTTTGAGGCCTGTCACAAAGTAGCATGTGAAAGAGAAATTGTTCCAATTTCCACAGAAAATTTTTTTTGTGGTGCTGGGGATTGAACCCAGGGCCTTGTTCTTACAAGGCAAGCACTCTACCAACTGAGATATATCCCCAGCCCCAGACAAAAGAGTTTTGAAGAAAAAGAGTTGTTAACTATAATTAGAAAAAAACACTCTTTTCCTGCTCTAGCCATTTTATTACTCTGCCTGTATCTTGTGGAAAAGATGGCAAGTGCCCACCTATGCACAATGATCATTAGTGCAGGTTCAGTCAAGAGGCACACTGAGACCTCTTCAGATAGCCAGTAGGATGGAGAAGGAGGCTCTAAACATGCAGAGCAATGATCCCTGAGCAGAGTGGTCAATAGTCCACTGCACAGAGTCTGAAAGGTCACATATTAGCACGTCAAAATTGAAAACTGTGAGCAGCTGGGATAATAAAATCCAACTCCCTACTCCATGAAAAGTAAGAGTAAAGGAGACCATAGACTGGTAGAAGAGAGTTTAAAGGAGAACTGGTGGGCCAGGTGGAAGAAAATGAGGCAGAAGTCCAGTGAGATGCTCTGGTTGAGGGGTTCACCTCAGGCACAGTAAATAGAGGCCCTGGCAATAGAAGGAGATGCAGGCCTCACCTGATGGCAGGGATGGTACATCTTATTATACTTTCTGCCTCAGGGCTGGTTGGAGCTGAATCCCTAGCCTAGAGGCTGGCAGAAGTTAAGGGTCAGAGTTTTCCCTGAGTAGAAAGAAAGCTCAGCACTTTATTGGAGAGAATAATATTTTTCCTACAGAGCCTGATGTATGGGAAAGGAGCAGGTCAAAGACCTCATATTTTGTTCCTGAAACATAAACATACCTCTAAAAACCAGTGCACTCATTTCTGAAACATTCCTCCATTACTTCTTTTTTTTTTCTTTTTTTTTTTTTTTTTTTTTTTTTTTTTGGGACCAGGGTTGGAGTCCAGGGTAATCACTGGTCCAGTGCTTAATCACTGATCTACATCCTCAACCCATTTTTTTTTAATTTTTTTTAAGGCCTCACAGGGTTGCTGAGGCTGGCTTTGAACTTGTGATCCTCTGCCCTCAACCTCCCAACCTGCTAGGATTACAGGTGTGTGCCACCATATCCAGCCTTCCATTACTTCTTACAGCTGCTTCTCTTGGCAAAATGCAGAAGAATGTTACAGGGGACATCAACTGAGAGAGAATGCTGGAGGCATTCACTCCCCAAGCTCGACAAGTCTCAGAGAGAATTGAAAAGGAGAAGATAAAATTCTGCCAGCAAAATCCCACGAGATCACTCTTGGCATGAGACTTGCTTGTCCAACCTGATACAGGCTGTCTCTTCGGGCTTTCATTTTCTAAGTATACTGGCTTGTCTTGCTAACAACCAAGAGGCTATCTGACAGCCATAATTACCAAGAGGCCATCTGACAGCCATAATTGATTCCCAGGTATAACATGAGAGCTATTTATTTTGTGGATGGCTGAGCCGCTCTGAGAGAATAAGTCTAATACCATTTCTTCTTCCTAACAGTTGTTCCAATGCCATTTTCAGTAATTGTTTTCTCAACCTCCAAAATAGAGGATACTTCATATGTTTTAAAATCCTTTGTGTGCATAACATCATTCTTGTTCAACTGGATTTGGCAAAGAAAAGTAACTGGTAACCAACCATTTTTAATTTTTAAAAACTCAACTTTATGAGTCAATTATAGCTGCTTCACATTCAAACACCTCACTATTCAGGACTCTTGAGTTATCCAGACCATAAAATTCAATGTGGAATTAACTCAGTGCCATATTTCAAGGTAGTTCTTTGAAACTTTAGCATGTTCTGAGAGCTGTGTCCACATTAATTTCTGAACCATCCTTGGATCTCATTTTGCAGTCACAAAGATCAAACTGCTGGTTTACAAAAGATTTAATCACAGCATTTAATACTCTCAAATTTTCTGACAATTGATTGTCCCTTTACAGAATAACTGAACCAATCAGTTTGAGTGAAGTTAATAAGGTCCTTGGAAATCTGCATTAACAACCAAAACTCTGTAGTGAAACTTGGCATGAACTCACATCAATCATGGCTTAGTGCATGGAGAATATTATTCCTACAGTGCAACAATTGAGTGAGGTAAAAAAAAACTTCATTAATTTAGTGTTACAGTTACAGGTAGAAAAGAGGGTGACACTTTAAAAGCACAGACTCGGAACTCAGATGAACTTCAATCAAAGTTCTGTTATTTCCTAGCTGTGACTTAGCAAAAACCTCATCTTTCTGAGTCTCAGTCTCCTCATCTGTAAATTGGGAAAAGCAAAAATGCCAACTTTAAAATGTCATAAAAATGAAAAGATAATAAGTTTGAAAAGAACTGAAAATAAATTCTGGTGTTTGACTCACATTCAACACTGCTGATATGGTTGGAATTATTTTAATTATTCACAGACTCTGCAGTGAGTTGATCACACATCCTCAAATCCAGTAAACTTCAAATACTACTTAGATTGCTCTGCTAAGTGCCTTACATTCACTGTCTTATTTCATCTTATTTAACCTGACAACCATTATACAAGGTAGTGCCAATAAAATGGTTAGTCACAGGATTTTGCAATCAAAAAGACCTGTGTTTGAATTGTAATTCTCCCACTTAATAACCATGTGACCTTGGATGAGACATAGGACATACCTTAGCTACACAGTATCAATTTCCCCATCTGTAACAAAAATTTAATTCCTACTTCATACTGCTCTTGAGAGGAATCAAGGGGATAGCATAAATAAAGTTCCTGGCACATAACAGGTGTTCAATGTTAAGACAACTTCCTTTTCTCTTTACAATTTAATAAGAAAAGGACAAATGAGTGCATTTTATATTACCTTATCACTCCTTAAATCTAAAGATTAAGCCAAGATTTGTAGGAAGACAGTCAAGAAACAATGAGATGTCAAGCCTTCTTGGAAGAAGTGGGGAGAATGAAAGGAGATTTTTATCTCAGTTTTTCCAATATTACTCCTGAAAATAGTGCTATTTTTATTTGAATGTAGTGTTATTACTCAGTTTTATTCACTTTACAACTGTTTCAGTAATTCTTCATTGGAACTGTGGTTACTGGAAAAAACATTGTGACATTTGAATAAACCATTTTAGAGGATTCATTTTGGCTAAATATAGACAATGAAGATGTTGGGCAAGCAGAGTCAGAAATCAACCTAGTGGCTAATTTCATCTTAATGGTATCAAACCTCAGCTATCAATTCCCAGAAACATTCAAACTGGCCTCTTCCCAGAAAGACAGAAATCAGCCCATGACCATTTACAAGCTTTCCCTCCCACAATGTGCCATAAGCCCAGTGTTCACAAGCTCATCTCAACCGCCCCCTTCATTCACTCCTTTTACTCACTCTGACTCCTCTCATCCAGTTGCTCTTGTCGTGCCATCATTAAATCACCCCCTTGGTGGGGAGTTGGGAGTGGATGGGAAAAGGGACATTAATCAAAGGGTACAGAGTTCAGTTAGGAGGAATAAATACTAGTGATATATTTCACAGCATGGTGATGAGAGTCAATAATAATGTATATTTATTCCAAATTCCTACAGAGTTGATTTTCAACATTTTTTATTTGCTTATTGATTAATTGAGCACAAATGGAGTACAGCTATTGTTTCTCTGATTGTACACAAAGTAGAGTCACACCATCTGTGCATTCATATATGTACACAGGGCAATGATGTCTGTCACACATTCTGTTAATATTCTTACCCCCCACCCCCAACCCCACCCCTCCCTTCCCTCTATGCTCTCTATCCTTCCTCCATTCTTGCCCCCCCATTATGCATCATCATTCGTTTATCAGAGAGACCATTCAGCCTTTGGTCCACCATTTGATCCAGCTATCCCACTCCTTGGCCTATACCCAAAGGACTTAAAATCAGATTACTACAGTGATTTTCAACATTTTAACTACAAAGAAATGATAACTCCACAAGGTGATGGATACATTCGTTAGTCTGATGTGATCATTTCACCATATATCTATCAAAACATTTCACTATATGCCATAAATATATAAAAGTTTGTGTCAATTACAAAGGTGAAATTTTAAATCACCCCTTCATCTGGACACATAATCTAATCCATCCAAACTTTCCTTCTTGGCTTCTTCATAGCTGAGGGTTCCATTTTCTCCCTACTTCATACATTCTGATAATTTGCAGAGTAAACATCCTTTGTGGATCAGTCTTGCTCCCTAGAAAATTTCTGCCTATAAACTGCCCAAGCATGCAGCTTCCTAAACCAGTTCTACCACAGCCTTGCATACAGCACTGGAGTGACACAGTGAGCAAGGTGGGGGGCAGGGGTTAGCAACCCAACAGTGATCTTGGCAAAATACCTGAACTTGAGGGTAAATGAGATTCTTACAGAATAAAACTTTCTCCATAGGTCCCTCCATCCCCCTTTTTCACCTTTCTCCCTCACATCATATCAGTTCCAATTTCTGTTAAGATCAATCTTCACAATCACCCAGACATAATGTCTTCTCCCTAATTCTTTTCAGCATCTATTTGGATTAATATTCTCATTAGTCAATTACAAGTGACTGCTACTAAAGAAATATCTTTCAGAGTGGATGCTGATCACACTAGCATCTTCATCAGATTTTGTTGAATGGTTTAGCACAACAACATTCACAATTTGATATGGTTTGGATGTGTGGTGTCCCCCAAAAGATCACATGTAAGACAATGCAAGGAGGTTGAGAGGAGAAATGATTGTGTTATGAAAGCCTTAACACAATCAGTGAATTAATCCCTGATGGGATTAACTGGGTGGTAACTGAAGACAGGTAGGGTGTGGCTGGAAGAGGTGGGCATTTGGAGTATATACTTTGTATCTGGCGAGTGGAATCTCTCTCTGTCTGCTTTCCAAACACCATGTGAGCTGTTTCCGAACACCACACTCTTCCACCATAATGTTCCACCTTACCTCAAGTCCCAAGGAATGGAGGCAGCTGCCTACGGACTATGACCTATGAAATCATGAGCCCCCAAATATACTTTTCCTCCTCTACAGTTGTTCTGGTTGGGTCTTTTAGTCACAGGAGTGAAAAAGCTAACTAAAACACATTTACATTTAAGACAAATGCTTTGGCTTCTATGGGCATAGCTATAGTGTACACTTGGGGATTTCTGCAGCATTCAAATGAGTTATTTATAATCCCTTTTGTTACCAAAAGAATTTAAGATAGCTTACTATATAATTTAATCTTATTTAATTCACAATAAAATTTAAATTGTAAGAATATAAAAAAGTCAAGAAATTGGGGAAAGATGAAATAATGGTAGAAAGGTTAAAATAGGGCCAGATGTAAGGTTAGTATTAAAAATGTCTACTGAAAGTCTAGAATACTTGCTAATTGGTGAGCCACAAAATTCACCAGAATGAAGGAAGAAAAGTGGTTACATGATTTACAGTGCCTGTAGGAAATAAACCAAACAAAAGAAACACGAGTATTTCTGGTACTGAATCCAGGCATCACATTATCTACAGCAACACATTTCATAGAGCTGTTTCCTCTACAGCCACTCCCGGTGACCGATGGCTTCAGGCCAAAGCACAAACCAGCTTCCACAGGGAGTTAGAATGATGAGATCCAGGTCAGCAGCTCTCCAAAAGCCTGGCTTAATTTAGAGAGGCATTTAAAGTTTCTGTAGGAATGGGTAGACAATATAACTTTTAAGTAATCCTCCATAAATATGGTTCCCACATCTGAGTTTTCATTTGTAGCATCAGTAAGTCCGTGAACATAATCCTGATAAGTCACTTCAGTGAAGCTCTTTTAGACTACCAGTTAAAATTTGAACCATGTACTTTAATAGTAAGTCTAGCTGTAGTTAATCAAATAGCAATAATTTAGAAATATAATCATAAAATGCCTAATCTAGAACAATGTAGTTTCTGGTACACACTTAAAAATAAATGTAAGTGTGCCAGATAAATAAATAAAATGGTGACTCCCATGATGCCCTCTTCCTGGCATCCATGCTCTGAATATAGATGGGAACCTGTGACTTGCTTCTAACCAAAACATATGGCAAAAGTGATAGGATGTTACTCTTGTGATTAAGTTACATAGTGTAAGGTTTCACCTTATTAGTAGTCTGGCTCTAAAGACTTCTTGTTTGATGAAATAAAGGACCATATTAGGGAAGTCCACATATGAAGGGACTTTGGGTGGCCCCTCAGAAATGTAGGCAGCATCCAGCCTACACCCAACATAAATTTAGCATCTTCTGTTTTTGTAACCCCAAGAGAATGAGCCCTGGCAACCACTTAAATGAACTTAGGAGCAGATTCTTCCCCAGTTCATATCAAATGATTTCATAGCCTGGCTCATACCTTGATTGCAGCCTTGTAAGATTCTAAGCAAAAGACCCAATTAAGCCATGCCTAGACTCCTGACTCATAAAAACTGTGAAATAATAAATGAATGTTGTTTTAAACTGCTAAGTTTGTGATGATTTGTTTTGCAGGAATAGGTACCCAATACAATCTCATAGACTTGTTCTAAAATGTTTGGCAAAATAGCAGTCTATTTGTTAACTACAAGTCAACTAAATGGTAGGAAACACCTATCAACAAGGAAACCTTTGGTTTGAGAATATGAAAAATATGAAAAATCTAGTCACAGATAGCAAGGCTAGTTGATGATCAAAATTTCTCTTGCTTTACTCCAGTACAACCATTTCAATTGCATTATCTTTGTCCTGGAAATGTGCAAAGCAACATTACTAGGCTCTGGGAGAGCAAGAACAGGGGAAAAAGGACAAAAATCTACCCTAAAACAACTTACAAGTTGCTCAGGGACACCAAACATATACAAACAAAACATATACAATAAAAACCTACAAATATCAAATAACATATCAATTTTACTGATGCTAATTAACAAAGATGCAGGGAACTCAATCAGAAAAATGATAGGCATTCTTAAATGCACTTCGACTCAGCTTTGGGTGTTTGCGGAACCTATATTTGATTGTGGATATGCCTGCTGTACTGAGAGTCCCCCACCCAAAAATAAATATGAACACAAATCTGTGCCCATTATTCCCCGATTCTTTCACTGAAAATGGAGAAGGGAGGAAGCTCATTATTTCTTAGCAGTTGATGCTAGGTTTGTTTTCCATCACACTTGCCCCAGAGCAGAGGAGATATGTGGGGGGAAAGCTGAAGTTCAATGCACCTCTCCACTCTATCTGAATATATAAGCTCCCGCAGTTTTATTCTGAATTCTTAAAAATATATGCTTAATACAAAATTTTAACAAATTATGAACAAGGAGAAAAGGATACTAAAAACCTGCAAATCAACTTCAGAAAAAAATGCATTGAAATTTTTGGGATAATCTAATATGACTAAATGTGCATGTCTTAAAATCCTTTATATACACATGAGCGAAAACATGGTAAATATAATCACACTAACATGCTGAAATTTTTCCTTGCTTAGTAATTGTGAGCATCTCCATATCAAACACTTTTCCTAATCACTTTAGTGTTTGTGTGTGTGTGTGTGGTGCCCTGGGGATTAAACCCAGGGCCTTGTGCATGCAAGGCAAGCACTCTACCAACTGAGCTATATCCCCAGTCCCCTTATCACTGTTTTTAAATTCAAGATTTTGTTAATTTTAAGATTTCTTGAAAATAAAATAAATGCTCTGGCTTAGGATTATTGTAAACCATATCGAATTTTTAGATCCAGTCCATTTATTTGTATTCATTGATTGAGACCATAATTCATATTCCATATTATTCACCAATTGAAAGTGTACAATTTAATGATTTTAGTATATTCATAGAACTCTAAAACTGTCATTACAATGAATTTTAGAACATTTTGATCATCCCCAAAAGAAAGTCGGTCTCCATAAGCAGTAACTCCCTTTTCTTCCCCTTATCTTCCCCCTAATCTCTGAGCAATTACTACTTTCTTTCTCTAACAATTTGCCTCTTTGGGATGTTTAATGTAAATTGAATGATACAGTATGGGCCCTTTGTGACTGGCTTTTATGAGTTATCATAATTTTTCAAGTTTTACCCATGTTGCAGAATTTAAAAATATTTCATCCCTGTTTATGGCTGAATGACATTACATTGCATCAATACACCACATTTTTTATCCATCCATCCACTGATGGACACTTGAGTCATTTCTGCTTTTGTGATATTATAATAACCATAAAAAAATCCTTTGAGATAAATTTTTGCATTTTTATAACAGAACTAGTAGAAAATGGCCAAAAGAGCAGGCAATTCACAAAAAGGGAAACCCAAATGTGTGAAAAGCATATAGAGACATAGTTTAAAATGTAATAAAGGCAATATCAATTAACACAGATAGCACTTTACCTATTTTTAACTAGCAAAAAGTATAAAGGAGGATAATGTCAAGCTTTGGCAGGAATATACAGTATAGAAATCTATATGGATTGCTGCTAAGATTGCAAATTGGTGCAGCCAATCTGGAAAGCAACTAACAGTGCTTACACAAATCAGGACTATGAAGGTGTCCATTGTGGAATTACTTGTAGAAGCAAGGAGTTTTAGGCAATCTGAGTGTCAATCACTGGAAAAGTAGTTAGGAAAATATGTATTACGAACTAATCAGAAGCATTAGACTAGACAGGCACATGGCAATAAAAATAGACCTTAAAATGACCGTGATTTTTTAAAGTAAAAAAAAAAACACTGACATATAATATACTTTCACTCACATGAATTAAACCTAAGCAGAATAAAGAGTTCAGGAAAAGAACCTCACATGCATACAGCCAATTGATATTTTATAAAGGGGTCAAGGTAATACTACCAGCGATATCAGTAGTGCTGGAAAAATTTCATATCTGAATAAAACAAAAAACATAACCTTTACTATTGTCTCACTCCATATATAAAACTTTTTCAAGATATATGATAAAAGCTTTTATAAAATCTACATTATAAAGATGGTATGGAACTGTACTGGCATTAATAATTTAAAAAAAAACTTCAGGGAGAAGGCAACATTTAACACAAATTAAGCACTAATGATGGAGGGCTAAATTTTTATTACTGCATAACAACTTGCCATAAACATGTGGCTTAATACAATACCCCTTTATAGTAAAGGGAGTATAATTATATCATAGTTGTATAAGTCAGTAGTACAAGTGAACTCAGATGAGATCTCAGCTTAGGATCTCCCAAGTAAAAATCAGTGTCAAGTAACTGGGCTCCAATATCCATTTTCAGGTTCATTAAGGTTGTTCACAAATTAAATTCCATTTGTCTACACGACCACAATCTCTGATTTCTTGTTGGCTATTAACCATGGGTTTCTATGAGCTCCTAGAAACCAATTTTCCTTCCATATGGCTCCCTCCATCTTCAAAGTTCCAGTGCTTCATCAAATCCTTCCTGTGCATTGATTTTCCATTATTTCTCCCTCTGCTATCAGTTGTAAGAAAGCTCTCTGCTTTTAAAACAGCATGCCTGATTGGGCCAGGCTCACCTAGATAATCTGTATATCACAACATCAACTGAGTTGGAACTTTAATTGTCAAAATAATATCACAAAGGATCTGGAAATTAAATTGGAATTGGAATCTTGGCCCAGTAAAAAGTCTATAACGTGGATATCAACCCTAAACAGGTTGATTGACTGTTAAACAGGATCCACAGTCTATTAACATAAATTACAAAATGTCCAGGAAACAATTAAAAATCACCTATCATACAAAGAACCATGAAAATCCTATACAATGAGAAAAGACAGTCAAGGGAGCCAACATTGAAATAAATCAGATGTTGGAATTATCTGAGAAGGGTATTAAAATATCAATCATATAAATGTCTCAACAATCAATTACAAATTATCTCAAGAAAATTAAAAAGCACAGAATCTTAATAAAATGTAGAAGTTATAATAATGGAAATTAGAAATTGAAACAAAGATCATTATATACTGTGAACATGTACTGAATTATCCTAATGTACTCCATAAAGATGTACAAGTATTCTGTCTCAATAAAAATGAAATAAAGTAAATAAAAACAAAACTGAAAGAAAAGCAATAACTGAATTTTAAAATTCTGGATCGCCTCTATATCATAGTGGAAATGACAAAAGATACAATCTGTGAACTCCAGGAAGTTCACTCAATACCACTAAATTCAAAGAATTTACTTAAGAACAAAGAAAATAAATAAAAATAGCAGAGACTCAGGACCTTTGGGACACTAAAATACATGGAATATTCATGTCACCTGAGTCCTGGAAAGAGAGGAGAAAGAAAATAGGGCCAAATAAATAACAGCTGAACTTTAAAATTTTTGGTGTTAGACACCAACTCACAGATTCAGGAAAGTGAGTTAATTCCAAATAGTACAAAGCCAAGGAAATGTATCCTAAAATACAACACAACTAAGCTTCTTAAAACTGAAGAAAAAGAAAGAAATCTTGAATGTGGTCAGAGAAAAATAACACATGACATATACAGGAGGACAAATTTTAATGAGTCAATTGTTCATTTGAAACCATGGTGGCCAGAGGGATGTCAGAACATTTTTCAAATCTTGAAGAAAAAAAAAGAATCAACCACAAATTCTATATTTAGTGAAACTTTCCTTCAGGAATAAAGGAGAAATAAGGGCATTTTCTGAGAAAGGATAATGAAAAGAATTTGTTGCCAATATTCTCATCCTTAAAGAAACACTAAAAGAAGTTGTTCAAAAGGAAGCAAATAATAAGATATATGAATGTTACTTTTCCTCATGTGTTTTATGTCATATTTGATGATTTTAAGAAAAACACCACCTAATTATTTTTTTAGTCAGCTTTTTCACTGCTGTGACTAAAGGATCTGACCAGCACAACTGTAGAGGAGGAAGAGTTTTTTTGAAGGCTCACTGCTTCAGAGGTCTCAGTCCATAGAAGCCCGGCTCCATTCCTTTGGGGCTTGAGGTAAGACAGAATATCGTGGCAGAAGAGCGTGGCAGAGGGAAGAAGCTTGCATCATCAGGAAGCAGAGAGAGAGAGACTCCACTCTCCAGATACAAAATATATACACCAAAGCCATGCCCCAATGCCCACCTCCTCCAGCCACACCCTACCACTTCAATTAATCCCATCAGGGATTTATTCACTGATTGGGTTGAGACTCTTATAACCCAGTCATTTCTCCACTGAACCTTCCTGTATTGTCTCACATGTGAGCTTTTGGAAGACACATCACATCCAAACCATAATAATTATCAAGAAAATAATATTTAAAAGTGGAAAGTTTAAGGGATAAAAATCAAAGCAAGATTTCAGACTTTGCCTGAAATGTGTAAATTTTAAATATTTTTAAATTATAGATGGACACAATACCTTTATTTTACATATTTATTTATATGTGGTGCTGAGGATAGAACACAGTGCCTCACATATGCTAGGCAAGTGGTCTAGCACTGAGCTACAGCCCCAGCTGTTGAAATGTTAAATTTTAATATAGTACTTCCCCATGACATCCCCTCCTCTTTCCCTTTCCTTCCTCCTTTTCTACTCTGTTGGTCCCCCTTCTATGTTTGTGAGGGCATGGGGAAGTACTTGGAAACAAAATCTACCTAATTATGCTATACACCATAATGAATCCCTCATATATAGAGGGATATATAGATATAGATATAATCATCATGCACCAATTAAATAATAATAATATAAGGGGGATCAGTAAAGTGGAGCAAGTGGACCAGAGGGAAGAAGGAGGGGAGGGAAATGGAAAGGAAAGGAAATGAGATTGATCAAATTATGAGAATGTACAAATATGGCATAGTGAATTCCTCTCTAATATATAATTACAATGCACCAATAAGACAAAATAATAAATAAGCAAAAAATTATATTAAAAATGATAAAATATTAAAATACAATGACTGCAGCAAGTGAAATATGTATATTATACTACCCACAGCAACTGCTACAAAAGTTAAATAATAAGATATGCTTTTCACAAGTACAAATAAATTGAGATAGAATCTTAAAATTTTTCAAGTAATCCACAGAAATGCATGTAAAGAAAAACAGAGAAAAAAGCCCAAAGGCACAAATTGGAAAAAACAATTAGTAAAATGGCAGACTAAGTACTAAAGTATCAATAATAATCTCCAAAGGAAATGGTCTAAATATACTAGTTAAAAGGCATAAAATGACAGAAAAGTTAAAATAAAACACGACCCAACTATATGCTGCTTATAAGAAACATTTCAAATTCAGTAAGATAGGCAGGATGAAAATGATTGGATAGAAAGATATATACCATGCAATTATTAATAATAAAACAAGCAGGAGTTTAATATCAGAAAAAGTCAACATCAGAGCAAAGAAAATTACTAAAGACAAAGAGGGAGGCAACAATGAGAAAATGGATCAATGATCCTGTGTTATACACTAAACAACAGAATCTCAAAATATATGAAGCCAAAACTGATAGGGTGAAAGAGCAGGTAAATCCAAATTGCGGTTAGTAATTTCAACACCTCTTCTCAGTAACAAATGGAAATGCTTGAAATAAAATTAGCAATATAGAAGATCTGAACAACAGTCTACCAACAAGATTGAATTGGCATAAATATATATGACACTCCACCCAGAAACAGAATATTTTTTCAAGAGCCATGAGACATTCACAAATATAGACCATATCCCAAGCCATTAAAACAAACCACAACATACTTAAAAAAACTGAAATCATACAGTATGTTCTCTGACAATAATGGAATCAAACCAAAAATCAATAACAGAAAAACAACATGAAAACACGTAAACAAAATGAAAATTAAACAACTAACTTGCAAATAAACCATAAAGAAAAAGTTTCAAGAGAAATCAAACAATATATCAAACCAAATAAAAATGAAAATGTAACACAACAATTTTGCAAGATATAACTAAAGCAGTGCTGAAAAAGAAATTTAGTGCAATAAATGCTCACATTAGAATGAAGAAAGGTTTCAAATCAATAGCCTAAATTCTTAACTCAGGAAACAAGAAATAAACATAAGCCCAAAACAAGCATGAGGAAGTAAATACTAAATATTGGAGCAGAGACCAATGATACTAACAGCAAAAAAGTAGAGAAAGTTAGTGAGAAAATGTTCTCTCTCATATGTAGAAGCTGAAAAGTGCTAATCTGAATGTAGAATAGTGATTACTAGAGTTTGGGAAGGGTAGGATGTAAGGAGTAGATAAAGGGAGGTTGAATTTGATCAGTGCCTGCTGTGTGCATGTTGAAATAGCATACAAACCCCATTAATATGTACAATTAACAGATGCTATTAAAATAAAATATTTTATAAAGTCAGTTCTTTGGAAGAATCAATAAAACTGAGAAACCTCTAGCAATAGTGACAAGAAAAGGGAGAAGATACAAATCAACAATAACAGGAATGAAATAGAGGATATTACTACAGATCCAGCAGCCATTAAAATATAATAAAGGAACACAACAAATAACTTTATTTTCATATATTCAACAACTTAGAAGAAACAAGCAAATTCCTTGAAAATGACAAACTAGGAAAACTCAAGTAAGATGAAGCAGAATATCTGAATAACCCTACAATGAAAGAAAATGAATTCATAATTTAAAAGCTCCTGAAAAAGAAATCTCCAGGCCCAGATTGTTTAATTGGAGAATTCCACAAATAAGCTAAATAATTAACATAAATTTACATAAACTCTTCTAGAAAATAAACAAACCACAAAGAGCATTTCCTAAACCATTATAGGTCATTATTACCATGATAGCAAATACCAAACCACACAAATAAAGAAAACTAAAAATCAGTATCACACATGAAATTATATGTAAAAATTCTCAACAAAATAATAGCAAATAATAGCAAACTAAATCTAACAATTATCTTTTAAAAGGTGGAAGCTGCCTAAAGGTCCAACAACAGATGGATGGATAAAGAAAATGTGCTACATGCATACAACAGAATGTTATTCAACCTTAAAAAATAAGTCTGTAATATGTGATGACATGAATGAACTTTGAGTACCTATGCTGAGTGAAATAGGCCCATCACACAAAAGGACTACATAATTCCATTTATATGAGATACCTATAAAAACAAAATCACAGAATCAAAGGATGGAATGGTAGTAGCCAGTTGTTGGGAAAAGGGGGAGACCCACAACTAACCTATAGGCATAAAGTTTCAGTTAAGTAAGATAAGTTCTAGAAATGTGCTGAACAACACTGTACCTATTGCCAAAAATATTGCAAACTGAAAAAACTTTTGGGAGGGTAGATCTCATGTTAAGTGTTTTTGCCATAATAACAAGATGGAAACAATTTTTGTATACCATGACCAAACAGGGCTATTTCCAGTTAGGTAATGCTGTTTCAATATTCAATAATCAATCTGTGTAATCCACATAATCAGGAAAGTACAAAAAGAAAGTCATATCAGTTAACACAGGAAAAGCATAGCAAAATTCAATATCCATCCATGATATAAAAAGGCTACGGCTAACATACTTATTATAGAAAGACTGAATGCTTTCTCCACTAAGATCAGGAAAAAGCAAGGATGTTTACTCTTATCAGTGTAACATATTAGTAGATGTCCTAGTAACTGCTCTAGGCAAGAAAAATATATAAAGGCATATAAATTGGAAATGAAGAAATATTATTTGCAGATAACATGCTTACCTATGTAGAAAACTCCAAGTGATCTACAAAAAAGGGTAAATAAACCCCTAAAATTGATAAATGAATTCTGCAATGTGAAAAGACACAAAATCAATACACAAAAATCAATTGCATTCCTATTTAGTAAAAACAAACTTATGAAAATGGAAATTCAAAACACAAAAACAAAACTCCTGAAACCAGTAAGTAACTACAGCAGATTGCAGAATACAAGGTTAATATACAAAAGTCAATTGCTTTCTTATATACCAGCAATGAGCAAGTAGAATTCAAAATGTAAAAAACAATCCATTTACATTAGTATCCCCCCAAAATGAAATATGTAAGTCTGAAGAAATACATACAAGATCTATATAAGGAAAACTCCAAAAGTGTTATGGTTTCAATATTAGGTGTCCCCCAAAAGCTCATGTGTTAAGACAATGCAAGAAGGTTTAGAAGTGAAATGATTGGTTTATGAGAGCCTTAACCTAATCAGTGAGGGATAGGGATTAACTAGTTAGTAACTAAAGGCTGGTAGGGTGTGACTGGAGGAGGTGGGAATTGGGGATGTGACTTTGCGGTATATAGTTGGTGAGCTGAGCTTAACCTTTCTCTGCTTCTTGGTTTGATGTCTTGAGCTGCTTTCTTCCACCACGCCCTTCTGCCATGACATTCAGCCTCTCCTGAAGCCCCGATGAATGGAGTCAGCTCTCTATGGACTGAGACATCTGAAATCAATCTTTTGGAACAGTGGTGAAAAAAATCTGACTAAAACAAAAAGTATGATGAAAGAAATCAAAGAACTAAATAAATAGATATTCCATGTTCATGACTAGAAGACTCAATATCGTCAAAATGTCAGTCACTTCTTTTCATTATTAACCACAGATTTAATATAATTCTGATCAAAATCACAGCAAATCATTTTGCAAATGTTGACAAATGATTCTCAAGTTCATAGAGACAGGCAAGAAACCCAGAATAGTCAACATAATATTGAAAAAGAACAAAGCTAAAGGACTGACATTGGACTTCAAGGCTTAATGTAAAGCTATAGGACTCAAGGCAGTATTGTATTGGTGAGCAAATATATAAATAAAATAATGAAAAAGAATAGAAGACTATGGGCTGGGGTTGGTGGCTTAGTGGTACAGCACTTGCCTAGCATGTGTGAGGCACTGGGTCCCATCCTTAGCAGCACATAAAAAGAAATAAATAGAAAACAGTATTGTGTCCAACTACAACTAAAAATAAAAAAAAGAATAGAAGCCTAGGAACAGAACTACATAATACACTTAACTGATCTTTGACAAAGGAGCAAAGATAGTCCTTTCAAGAAATCATGCTGGAACAAATGGACATTCACATACAAAACAATAAATCTAGACACAAACTTTACAACCACTACAAAAATTAACTCAAAATGGATCAAAGACATAAATGTAAAATTCAAAACTATAAAACTCCTCGAACATAACAGGAAAAATCTTTATGGCCCTGGGTTTGGTGATGACTTTCTAGATATGACACCAAAGGCAAGATCCATGAAAGAAAATACTGATAAGTTCGCATCCATTAAACTTTAAAATTTCGGCTCTGTGAGAGTCACTGTCAAAAGAAAGGAAAGACAAGCCACAGACTGGAGAAAATATTTGTCAAGATACATTCTAGCAAGGACTGTTACTTTACTGTTTACTTTACTTTACTGTTACTTTAATGATAAAGAATTCTTAAAACTCAACAATAAGAAAACAGTCCCATTAAAACAGGCCAAAGTAAAGAGCATCTGAGAAGATGGAAAGATCTTCCATGTTCTTGGATAGGCAGAATTAATATTGTCAAAATGGCCATACTTCCAAAAGCGCTATACAAATTCAATGCAATTCCAATTAAAATCCCAATGATGGACCTCATAGAAATAGAGCAAGCAATCATGAAATTCATTTGGAGGAATAAGAGACCCAGAATTGCTAAAGCAATCCTTAGCAAGAAGAGCAAAGCAGGGGGTTTCACAATACCAGACCTCCAACTATACTACAGAGCAATAGTAACAAAAACAGCATGGTATTGGTATCAAAATAGACAGGTAGATCAATGGTACAGAATAGAGGACACAGAGACAAACCCAAATAAGTACAGGTATCTCATACTTGACAAAGGAGGCAAAAACATGCAATGGAGAAAAGACAGCCTCTTCAACAAATGGTGCTGGGAAAACTGGAAATCCATATGCAGCAAAATGAAACTAAACCCATATCTCTCACCCTGTACAAAACTCAACTCAAAGTGGATCAAGGACCTAGAAATCAGACCAGAGACTCTGCACCTAATAGAAGAGAAAATAGGTCCAAATCTTCATCATGTTGGCCTAGGACCAGATTTCCTTAACATGACTCCCAAAGCGCAAGAAATAAAAGCACGAATCAATGATTGGGATAGAGTCAAACTAAAAAGCTTCTTCTCAGCAAAGGAAACAATCAGCAATGTGAAGAGAGAGCCTTCAGAGTGGGAGAAAATCTTTGCCACACACACTTCGGACAGAGCACTAATCTCCAGAATCTACCAAGTACTCAAAAATCTTTACACCAAGAACACCAATAACCCAATCAATAAATGGGCCAAGGAAATGAACAGACACTTTACAGAGGAAGATCTACAAGCAATCAACAGATTTATGAAAAAATGTTCAACATCACTCGTTATAAGAGAAATGCAAATCAAAACCACCTTAAGATTTCATCTTACCCCAATTAGAATGTCTTTTATCAAGAACACAGGCAACAACAGGTGTTGGCGAGGATGTGGGGAAAAGGGTACACTCATACATTGCTGGTGGGAGTGCAAGTTGGTGCAGCCACTCTGGAAAGCAGTGTGGAGATTCCTTAGAAAACTTGGAATGGATCCACCATTTGACCCTGCTATCCCACTCCTTGGCTTATACCCAAAGGACTTAAAATCAGATTGCCTCAGTGATGCAGCCACATCAATGTTCATAGCTGCTCAATTCACAATAGCTAGATTGTGGAATCAACCTAGATGCCCTTCAGTAGATGAATGGATAAAGAAACTGTGGTATATATACACAATGGAATATTACTCAGCCATAAAGAAGAATAAAATTATGACATTTCTAGGTAAATGGATGATGTTGGAAACTGTTATGCTAAGTGAGATCAGCCAATCCCAAAAATCCAAAAGCCGAATGGTCTCTCTGATAAATGAATGATGATGCATAATGTGGGGTGGGGAAGATGGCAAGAATGGAGGAAAGATAGCTAGCATAGAGGGAAGGGAGGGGTGGGGGCGGGTGGGGGGTAAAATTAATAACAGAGTGTGTGACAGATATCATTGCCCTGTGTACATGCAAGAAAGCACAGATGGTGTGACTCTACTTTGTGTACAACCCTTGAAACAATAGCTGTACTCCATTTGTGTTCAATGAATCAATAAGTAAATAAAAAAAAAACAGGCCAAAGACCTTAACAAATACCTCACCAAATAAGATGAACAGATAGCAAAGAACCATAGGAAAGATATTGGATATCATATGTCATCAGGAAATTGCAAAGAAAAACAATGATTGACCAATATCCAGAACACTGACAACACAAAACACTGGAGCAACAGGAATTCTTTTTCATTCCTAGTGAGAATGCAGAGTGGCACAGCCACTGTGGAGGACAGTTGGACTTTCTCACAAAACTAAACATGTTTGTTCCATACAATCCAGCAATCACATTCCTCATTATTAACCCAAAGGAAATGAAAATTTATGACAACACAAAAACTTGCACACAGATGTTTATAGGAACTTTACTAACAACTGCCAAAACATGGCAACCACCGAGATCCCCTTCAGAAGGTAAATGGATACATTGTAATACTTTTAAACAATGGAATATTATTCAGTACTAAAAGGAAATGAGCAATCAAGCCATGATGAGACATAGAGGAAACTTAAAAGCTGATTAGTAAGTGAAAAAAGCCAATGTGAAAAGACTATAATAACTACATACTTCCAACTACATGATTTTTTGAAAAGGCAAACTGGAGATAGTAAAATAAAAAAATGATCAGTTGCTGCCAGCATTTAGGAGGTAGGGAAGGTAAAGCACAGAGGATTTCAGAGTAGTGAACTCCTCTGTGAAATTCTACAATGACTATATGTCATTACACATTTGCCCAAACATATAAAATGTACAACACCAAGGGTTAACCCTACTGTAAACGATGTTGTCTGGGTGATAATGATTTGGGCAATGTAGGGTCATCAATTTTAACAAGTGTATCACTCTGGTGGGGATGTTGATGATGGCAGAGACTGTGTATTTGTAAGGACAGGAATGTCATGGTTTGGATGTGAGGTATCCCCCAAAAGTTCATGTGAGACAATGCAAGAAGGTTTGGAGGAGAAATGCCTGGATTATGAGAGCCTTAATGCAATCAGTGAATTAATCCACTAATGGAGATTAACTGAGTGATAAGTGGAAGTAGGTGGGGTGAGGCTGGAGGAGGTGGGCATTTGGAGACATGGTTATGGGATATATATTTGTATCTGGTGAGTGGAGTCTCCCTCTCTCTGCTTCCTGATGATCATGTGAGCTGCTTCCCTCTGCCACACTCTTCTGCCATGATATTCTGTTTCACCTAAAGTCCTGAGGAAAGGAGTCAGCTGACTATGGACTGAGACCTCTGAAACTGTGAGCCCTCGAACTTTTCCTTCTCTAATTGTTTTTGTCAGGTCTTTTAGTTGCAGTAGAGAAAGAGTTGATTAAAAGAGGGGATATATGGGAAATTTCTCTACCTTCCTTTTAATTAGACTGTGAAACTGAAACTTCTCTAAAATATGAAGTATTTAAATGAAACATAATAGGATGTATAGTTATTCCAAAGAAAATTATATACATAGTTAGACCCTTAAAGCACATACAGGATCTAGGTGCTGAAAAAAATACAAAATGCTGATGTAAGAAATCAAAGACACAAATAAATTGAAATATATACATATCACATTCATGAATTGGGAAAACTCAACACATTAATAACGTCAATTCCCCTAAAATGACATGTGTATTTTAAAATCATTCCTATAAAAATCCCAGCAAAGTATTTTCAGATAAATTTAATTCTAAAATTTATATGAAAAGGTACAGTCCTTTGGAATAGAACTTTCTTTCCAAAGTAGAGGAAAGTGGGCAGAACCACCCAAACTGATAGAAAGGCTTCCTGTATAACTACAGTAGTGATGTAAGTGTGCTACTGACAGAAGGATAAATACATTAATGAAACAAAACAGAGGACCCTAGAGGTAGACCCCAAACAAGATGCTCAAAGGGTTTGTGAAAAAAGTATACAAGCCATTCTATCAAGGTAGGATAGTCTTTTAAACAAATGGCACTAAAGGAAATAGACATCCATAGGGAAAAAAGTTTGACCTAAACCTCAAACTCTACACAAAAATAATCTTGAAGTGGAGCATGGATGCTGCAAACCATAAAACATTTAGAAAAGACAGAAAAAATCATCTAGTGTTAGAAGATTTCTAAATGTAATCCATAAAAGAAAAAATGAGAAACTGGACTATATCAAAACTAAAAAGTTCTGCTCTGTGAAAGAACTAGTCAGGAGGATGAAAAGACAAGCTGAAGGTTTGAAAACAATATTTACAAACCACATAACTGACAAATGACTCATATCTAGAATAAAGAACCTTAAAAATCCAACAGTAAAAATAAATCAAACAATCTCATTAGGAAATGGGCAAGACATGAACAGACATTTCACAGTAGAGGATGTGCGGATGTCAAGTAAATGACACAATATGAAATCATTAGCTATTAAGAAGACACAAGTTTAGAACACAATGAGATATCACTGCACACGTATCAGAATGGCCAAAATAAGAATTATCAACAGTATCAAATACGTGCAAGGATGCAAAACCAATGGGGTCACTTATGCACTGCTGGTAGAAATCTAAATTGTACAGCCTATTTTTGGAAACAGTTTGGAAGTTTATTAAAAAACTAAACACACAACTACTATATCACCAAGAAGTCACATTCCTGGGCATTAATCCCAGAGAAACATCAGAGTTAGATCCATATTAAAGTCTATATATTAAAGTTTATAGCACATTATTACAATGGCAAAAAAAAATTGGAAACAATCAAAATGCCTCTTTGCAGGTGAAAAAACTATACTACAAACTCACTATGGAATACTACTTAGCAATAAAAAGGAATTAACTCTTGAAACACAATAATCTAGATGGATCTGAAGGGCACTGTGCTGAGTGAAAAAACTCATCTTAAGAAGCAGCCATATATTGTCTGATTCCATTCACATAGCATTCTCATAGAGATGATAAGAGATTAGTGGTACCAGGAGTTAGGAATGATTGCAGAGAGAAAGGGGAGTGTAGTAGCATAAGCCAGAGTTTGCAGTGATGGAATTGTTCTGTATATTAAGTGTAATGATGTTTATATAAATCTACATATGTAATAAAATGACTTGGAAATACATACATACATGATTCCAATGTCACTGTTTTACATAGTGCTATATATATATATAACTCGTGAACATTGGGAGTGACTGTGTGAAAGGTACATGAATTCTCTTTCTACTGTTTTTTGCAATTTCCTTGGACTCTACAATTATTTTAAAAATCAAGGGCCAGGTGTGGTGGCACATGCCTGTAATCCCAGCAGCTCAGGAGGCTGAGGCAGAAGGATCATGAGTTCAAATCCAGTCTTAGAAACTTAGCGAGGTCCTAAGTAACAAGACCCTGTCTCTAAATAAAATTTTTTAAAAAGCCTGGGGATGTGGCTCAGTGGTTAAGCACTCCTGGGTTCAACCCCAGAAAAAAAAGTGATAAGAATATTTACTGACTTCTAGTCAGAAATAAACAATGCCAGAAGAGAATGGGGTAGCATCTTTAATGTGCCAAAAAGAACTCAACCTAGAATTCTATATTCAACCTGATTACTTTTAAAAATGAAAGTAAAATGGAGACATTTTCAAATAAACCCAAATTGAGAAAATGTATCATGAGATCTACACTATCAAAGTTGTTAATGAAGTCAAGTTAGGTGGTGCATGCCTATAATTCCAGCAGCTCAAGAGTGTGAGGTAGGTGAATCACAAGTTCAAGGCCAGCCTCAGCAACTTAGCAAGACCTCGTCTCAAAATAAAAAGGAGTGGAGATGTGGCTCAGTGGTGAAGCATCTCAGGGTTCAATCCTTAGTATTGTAATAGATAGAAACCTAGATGTACACAAAGAAATGAAGAGTATCAGAATGATAATAAATGTATCAAAATATAATAGATATTGCCTTTTTAAATTTCTTTGAAAGACTGTTGATTATTTAAAGCAAAAGGAATAACAACATGGGATTTATACTATGCAAAAGAAAAATTTCACAATATTACTAAGAATAGCAGGTAAATGATAGCATACTTGTATATATTGTCAACACTATATGTGTAGTGGTATAACACCATATATTTACATATACTATTATATGGTAATATTCACAAATTTACTTGTATATATTAATATATGCTTGTATGTGTATATGTTTGAATACCTGTATGAATGTAAATGGGTACACATCTACATGTACATAGTTGAGGACATATATACATATACATGCATACATGTATTCTGAAACAAGGTCCATACACTTCACCATACAGATACATGACAAAGATAAAATGGGTCCCACTGATGGAATTGGCTCCCACATCAACTGTAGCCACTGCACCTATCCCTACTCTGAAGATGTTTCACTTCCTGCTTGAGCCTCTAGTCAGCCACTGTTGCAAAAGTCGATGAAATCAGAGGTAAATTTGAATGATGAGCACTGCCCATTCTCTTCACTTGACCCATGAGGCCACTGGAAAAAGCCCAAAGACCCACCAAGGGAGATGAACATTATTCCCAGAAGTAAATAGAGCTCTGCTTGTACTTTGGAACAATTGATCAACTTTGCCACTTGCACAATCTACTAGCAAAGGTTATGCAGTGCCTGAACATGATCATGGCAGAATCACCAGGCCTCATCGCCATCTGCCTTTTTGGATATCTACTCAATGCTGAATGTACAGGTTTGTTTCCTTTTAAAAATACTTTGAATATAATTGTCTTTTAGATATAGAAATGTCTGATGCTGTGTTCTTCACTAAATAATGATTATAAAATTTGATAGATTTAAGATTCTAGAAACCAGCATGTGGGTTGGTAAGTGCTGACTCTGGTTGATGGGTCTTCTTCATTTTTAAAACTAAATAGTCTTACAATGCTTTTGATGCACTTTTATTTAATGGACACTCTCAAGCTTATGATCTTACGATGTAATTCCTCTTAGAAAACAATTGTCTCCTTGGTTTAAAAAAAGTTGAAAGTAGGAAGATAACAAGGGAACAGCAGAATATGCAAAAAAATGTTACATTTTACTTACTACTTTAAAACCAAAATGGAAAACATCAAAACTATAAATGATGATTTTATGTACCCAAAATGTTTTATTTAAAGATATGTGATGAGTTTAAAAATTTTAGAACTATATAATGAGGTATGTATTTAATTTGTCATGAAAATTTTTCCATGGATTGGGAATAAATCATATTTTGTCTCTGATTCCATAATGTCTCAGAGTTGATATTTGATACTCAGATGAGCTCCCAAGGGAACCAAAACAAGTCCACAAACTGATGGAAAGAGTAGGTACTTAGTTAATGCAATGTATATCACTTTGTTTTTTCACAACTATAGCGACAATACTACTCTCTAGGGGGATGTACACAGGGAAGAACTTATTCCATTTAGACAAATGGCATGTTCTCACAGGAAGCATTTATCACACTTACTTGTCAACCTACTAGAATCAACACTAGTAGCTGACAGCACCAGGATCAGGGGTGCCAACCCCAAAGCATCACCAGAAAGCAGACTGGTCCTGTGGTTTCCATTCTAGACATGATGTCAGCTATGGAATCAGACTGAAATACAGAAATAATGATATGAGAATGCAAAGGTTAAATTGAACTAGCTAAGTGGGTAGAATTAAATAAAAAATATGTTGGAAAATTCACAAGGCAGGACATAAAGCCAGGTCATTAGACATATCTCATCAGTGTGACATATGGGAGGACAAAGAATTCAAACCCTTCCTTTGCAATAAATGGTGAGATGATGGAGGTTTAAAAGGGTTGCTGCTCCCCTGAAAACCTCAGATGCTGGGGAAAAAAATGATAGAAAGTAAGAGAAACCAGGGTTTCAGAACAGGGGAAACAATGACTTGAGATAATCCTGAATAGGGGTTAAATATACAATCCCCAGAAAACACTGAGGAGAAAGGCAGTGGGATTCTGGAATCACGGTTGTAAGAATTAAAAGGCACTTGAGGAGAGGACTAAGGTAATTTCCCTAGGTATGGACAGCATTTGTACAGTACTCTTTTCTGGTAAACTGTCACTGGCTTCTGGAAAGAGGAGATATTGCATTTTCATGGCTGCTACCCTTAAGTATTATTGCATCAATCTGGAATTTGGTAATCAAAATTATTCTTAAATCAGTTCAGTTTCATCAAGTTACTGTGGCATGGGACCAGGGGCATAGGCATAAAACAGACTTCCTCTTTGACCTTTGAGACTAGGTGAGAGATTTTTATATAGTATTATAAAATGTGCAACTCATGCTAAGGGAGCACACAGTAAGAGATGCAATAAATGGGTAAATACTTGACAGATAGTATTTGGAGCTGGGTCTTAAGGGATGAACAGGAGTCCACTGTCCTTAAATGTCTGATCTAGGGTGTTCTATGCAGAGGGGATTCCTCACGTGCAAAAATCCAGATCCACAACATCTTGACTATGACAAGTAAGACAGGAAAACAAGGCAGGGCCCAATCATCGGATAATAAAGACCCTAAAGTAAGAAGACTGGACAATAGAACACAACATAAAGGCATCATAAGTATAAATGTAAGGAGCAACACTGATGGCTGAGTTCAGATGCTTCATCTGGTAACACTCTAATGAACTGGTGGGAGGGCAAGACTTTGAGATCAGTCTTAAGGTACTGATAATCCATGTGAGACCCAAGGGCTGGAACCTGGACAACAACTGTCCAGAGAAGAGGGAATTTAAAGATATTAAGGAAGTAGAACTGATATGATTTGATAACCACAGGGGTATGGAAGGTTCTGGAGAAGTATATGGAGCATATCTTGGGCATTTTGACTTTGATGTGATTGCAGAAAGAGCATAGTGCCTAAGAGCACAGACTCTGTAGTCTGACTGCCAGAGTCTAAATCCTAGCTCTAATGCTTTAGTGTGGTACCTTGAGCAAATTGCTTAACCTCTTGGAACCTTAGTTTTCCTCACTTACAAAAATGAGATGACAGTACCTAATCTCATGGGACCATTGTGAGGATAAAGTGAGATAATGGATTCAAAGTACTGAGCAGTGTCCAGCACAGCAGAAGCACTGCATAAATATCAGCTATCACCACCCACATTATGGTGTACACTTAGGGAGCTGAAAAAATTGATCTGGGATTCAGAAGACATATCTGCCTAGAGATGGATATTTGGGAATCCGTGTAATATAAGCAGCAGTTACAGTCACATGTATGTAACAATCTAGCAAGTGAGTGTGGACATTGTGGCACCTAGTCCAGTGCCTAGTAGTAGTGATTGAATGCTCAATAAATTTTGTTGAAAGGGTTAGAGCCAAACTAGGACACAGCTAATGAGGCCCACAGGACACAAATGCATTTGCATATCTGGAGGTATGGGAGTGGATTCCTTGAATGTTGTACCTTAGATGCCTTGTAAACCTTACTCTAGTCCCAGCCCTGGCAACAATGTATAAAGTTAAAAGTTAAAAGCTAAAATCCTGGAGCTGGAGCCTGGAGCAATCCTGAACATTTAAGGGCCAGACAGAGGAGGGAGAGTCCATTGATTCAAGAGGTAGATGGATAATAAGAATTAGAGCAAAGACAAGAACCAGAATAGAAGGCTTTCATGGAAAGAGTTTCCTAAAAAGGCAGAGATCAACAATTAGAAATGTTTTAGAGTAGTCAGGAAATACACGAGCTAAAAATTATCCTTTACAAGGTCATTGCTGATTGTGACAGTCTTTTCATTATATGGATGGGAGCATGGAAGGAAAAGAACTGCCAAACTGCGTTAAAGAGCTAAAGAGAACTAAGAAAATTGAGAAGGGAAGGAGGGTCAGATGAGAGAAATAGGAGAAAGACAACAAATATACACTGGTCTACAGATTATCTCACTGATCTTGTCAACAATATGGTAAGGCAGATACTCTTTTTTATACTTTTATTTAATTAATTTATTTATTTGGTATGTGGTGCTGAGGATCAAACCCAGTGCCTCATATGTGCTTGGCAAGTGCTCTGCCACTGAGCCACAACTCCAGTCTAGTAGATACTCTTATTACATGACTGTTAATCCCATTTTACATTTCAGAAAGTTAAGGTACAAAGATTATGTGACTTGTCCAAGTTCACACAATAAGAGTCAGATGTGTGATTCAAAACCAGGTCTGCCTGATCTGATTCTAGACCCTGTTTTTTCACTCAATCACACTATAAATGAATGTAGACATGGATTCTATTTAGTAGTGCCCAGAACCAAGTAAGTGAATTGCTGAGCAAAGAGATGGACCTGGAGGAATTGAGAGGCAGCAATATGTGATGGTACCTATGTGCAATTTGGTGATCCATATCCCTAAGGGCTCAGATGCCTCACAAAAGAAATAAGAAGGCATATTGTCACACTGTTCTAGGTCTTGGGATTTCAGGGGTAGTGCAGCAGTTACAAGGGGTAAAGGGAATCTGAGAAAGTTGGAAAGTGTAATGTGAATGAGAAAAACCTAGGCTAAATTCCAAAAAACAAGTGAACCCAAAGGGAACAAGGATATCAAGGCATTGCCTTATGGAAATAAGGTAGTTTAATTCATTTCTTTTTCTTCCCTTCTGTCTTCTCCTTTTCCTTCCTTCTTCCCTTCCTTATTCCTCTTATTTTCCTTCCTTCCTGATCTCCTGAAGAAGGTAACAACTTCAGGCAACTTCTTGAGTCACTACTATTAATTACATACATGCACACCCATACATATGAGAGAGAGAAAGAGAGAGAGAGAGAGATTATGTGTGTATATATGTACTTGTGTGGGGGGCAGTGAGAAACAGAGAAAAAAGACAGACACAAACACAGAGGCGGGGGGGGGAAGGAAGAAAAGAATTTGGAGGCCTCAATCCTCCAGAGTTCAGGAGTGTCCCTATAGACTAGGTAGTCATAGTTAAAATAAACCATGTCCTGAATTCTAGACAAACACTTACCTCACTGGAATTCCTATAACATACACCAACTGAAAGTGTTATGAGTCTGAAGATTAAAAATACAATGATGCACTGGTTTTATTTTAACATCAAATGGAGGCACTGGGGTCACATTTGCAGTTGACCCACAATTAGGCTTCTGCTCTTCAAGAGATGTTTGTTGCAAAGTCACTGGGCAACTGCATCCTGAAAACACAGCCCAGCCAGGGTGATGGATCACCTTGCAAGGATCTGCAATGAGCTATTTTCAAGTGATGACAAAGTGTGAAGTTAACTGCTTATTTGAGAACTTTCTTTTTCATTCAAAGCAAATTCAAATATGGTTGAAAATCTGACCTTTTATTATTGGAGTTCTCCTAACTAAAAGAAAAATTGAATTTTAATTCCTAAATCTCCATGTTTATACAGTACCATGGGATCATCATAGATTTTGGCTCCATGCCCCAAAGAGAAATTGGCTTTGGAATTACTTGGACTAAAAACAAAGCCTTTCTTAAGAGATGTGTTTAGTTTTCATGATGTTTTCTTTTTTCTAAAGCTAAACAATAGTTCTTTTAAATTTCAGTTTTTCTTGATCGTGAAAATGCCACCAAAATTCTAAGCCGGCCAAAGAGGTATAATTCGGGGAAATTGGAAGAGTTTGTTCGAGGAAACCTTGAGAGAGAATGCATAGAAGAAAAGTGTAGTTTTGAAGAGGCCCGAGAAGTGTTTGAAAATACTGAAAAGACTGTGAGTATTTCCATGTAATATCCTTCAGTTGCAAAGGACAGAATGCCTTTTTTAAAGAAAAAGGCAAAATTTCTCTTTGGAATTTTAAAACATTCATATACATACTTACATTATAAATGTTATATAAAAGAAGGAATCAACATCAAAGCACTTCAAATACTACCATTAACTTGTCCTCTTTTTATTCTTTATAGACTGAATTTTGGAAGCAATATGTTGGTAAGTAATTCATTTTATCCTCAATTATGCATTTTTCCTCTGAATAAAGAAATAATATAGTAAAATCTGTCAAAACAACTCAGAAAAATAAAGCCAACTCTTTAACCCAAGATTGAATGGTGATATACTATAGGGTTATGCCAGCGTGGGAGGGATCAGCTGGCAGATAAGTTAACTCCTCCTCAGGGCTTCACAAAGATCATCATTCCACCCAGGAAGCTAGAAGGAAGAAACCCAAATGACTGCATCATGGGACTGAATTGATTTTACAATCCTCAGTAGAGATTCAGAGAATGATGACTGACAAGTCTTAAAAGTCTTCCTCATTATAATGGCCTAAAAGTTCCTCCACCATCACCCTTGTGTATACGCCCTTCTAACCTTTCCACCTTACACACTGGGCTCCTTGCTCACACTAGGATGCTCCCACACTAGAGGCTTTACCTGGCTATTTTAGCTGGCTTGTCCCAGCTTCCCCTGTGCTCACTCCCTAGCCTCCTTCAGGTCTTTGCCCCAATGTCACCATCTCAATTAGGCCTAGTTTGATCATCTATTAATACTTCAACCTATCCCCAGGAACCCCACCACCCCAGACAACAATATTGTGCTCTATTTTTAGTACTAAAGAGTAAATGATTCATACCCAAAATACTTGTTTCAGATTTATAATATTTTCCAGATTTTAGAATGAGATATATGTATATGAGATATATGTAATGAGATATCCTGGGGGTGGGACCCAAGTCTAAACACAGGATTCATGTATGTTTCATGACTGTTACACACATAGCCTGAAGGTAGTTTCATACATTATTAATAGTTTTGTGCATGAAACAAAGTTTCATGATGTAGAATTTTCCACTTGTGGTGTCATGTTGGTGCTCATGAAGTTTTGGATTTTGGAGCAATTTGGATTTTGGATTTTCAAATTAGGGATATTCAACCTGGAACACTTTGCCATGTGATGTATCATAGCATTTTCTTACTATACTACTTATCCTTGAGTTTCTCCATTCCCCCCTACCTTACCCAAGAATATAAGCTTCATTTTGGCAGGAATTCAATTGTTTCATTTATTGATGTATTCCTAGCACCTAGAACAATATCTGGAACAGAGGCACTCAGTAAATATTTGTCTACTAAATTGAAGAAAAGGATGAAAAGTCACACTTTAATAACAACTCATTTTAAAACTAACTTGAGGTTGGGGGGTAAGAATAATAACAGTATGTGTGATAGACATCATTGCCCTGTGTACATGTATGAATGCACAGATGGGGTGACTCTACTTTGTGAACAACCAGAAAAACAATTGCTGTACTCCATTTGTGTTCAATGAATCAAAAAATTAAATTAAAAAAAAGAAGTAAAAAAATTACACAGAGAAAATAAATAAATAAATAAATAAATAAATAAATAAATAAATAAATCTAACTTAAAAGCCAGCAGGATTTTGAGGTAAGGGAAGCTTCACAGGTTGACTTACCTAAGACTATCTGCATGAATAGGAACAAATTAGCCTGAACCCCAAATTCACTGAAGTCCATCAATTTGAAGTCCCTTTCTATTTGCCAGAGTTCCCGTTCTGAAGACACTATTAGATACTCTTATACACTCATAACTCATAATTTCCTTTTGTTTTTAAGTCATGAGCAAAGAAAACATTCACTCTGTTATACTGCTTTATCTTTCTTGCCTTGTTCTTAAGAATGAATGCTACCATGACTGTTTCTACTGAAATATTCCACCTAATGTTTATCCAAATGTCTTTTTAATTATTTATTCCTAATGAATTTAAAACTTTGAATCTTGTTACATGTTTTTAAAAGCAAATTAACATCTACTTATCCAAAAACAATATTCCTAGTTATATTTAAATCCCCATGATTCCTTCATTGCCCACCCCACATACACCACAGTTTCAGCAGCATATTTTGAAGTTGGGCACCTGCCTTCCAGCTCACATAGGGGCATTGTTTGCTAGATTTCAGGTTGAGATACCTGGGAAACATCAAGGGTATGCTTCTGTCACCAATGCTTTGTCTACCAAAACATAAAATAAAAACAAGAACTAAAAGAAATTCCATGTCTCTTTTCACATGCAGCTGAGATTCCAAACCACCAAAAATGTAGACTATGCTGTTTCTCACATATGGCAGGGATCCTGGCTCCTCACTGCTGTCCTGTTCTCTTTAACTCACCACACAAAGACTTGGTAGAAGAAGAATCACCACCCAATCACATTAACTAGCATCTGTCAGGAACTTTAGAGAATGCAGTTTTCAGAGGTAGTTTATAGCATTCCTATAATATTTAACCCTCACACCATCCCTGTGAGCAAAGCCTTATGAATTCCATTTTGTATAGAAGGATACTGAGGGTTAGGGAGCTTGAGGGACTTGCCAAAGCTCACATAGCTAGGAAGTCATGGAGCCCAGAAGAAAACCCAATCCCTTGCTTCCACTCTTACGTCATGGCCTTCAAATCTAAACACAGTTATTCATTAAACAGCAATCTAGTAGTCTTAAATGGGAATCTCTCACTTGGCATGGCCTTGTTTCTTGTTTTCTTTGACCCCTACTGACTATGCCTTTGTCTGGGCCCAAAGTACAACAGACAAGAACCTAAAGGAGGACCAAATGCAGGATAAAATGACACTCATTTTAAAGATATGTCTCAGCAAATGAGTTCCTGTGTAGCTGGCTGCAAGCCCAGACCCTTTCAGTGAAACATCCTAAATAATTCAGATTTGTTGGTCTATAATATAAAGTGCAAATGTAGCTCGTTTTTTAGACCAGTTCAGAACATCAATAATAATAAACCAGAGATAACGTATTTTGTTTTCATAGAATTGGAACAAATTGAAGTATCTGTGCAAGAGCACATTGGATCAAGGGGCAGAGGGGACAAGGTCTAATTTTTACAGCAAGCAGATTTTCCAGAGACAGACTACTTCTGAGAAAGGGATATTAGTCCCTTAATTAATGGAACCTGAATACATGCTTTGTCAGAGAGGAGGGAGAATGGGCAGGCATCCACACACTGGATTTTAGAGAGTTTTGCTTTGAAGTGTAATTAATCATTAGAAATTTCTCTGATTTCCCCCCTTTTCTCTTTCTTTGACTCTTACTGTCATCATTATTTCTTATTCTTTTCTTACTCATGTATCAAGTCTTACTGATCTAGCTCCTGTTCTTTCCTCGGGGCTATTTTTCTAAGCTCAAAGTGTGCACATTCTCCCTTCTGGTTGTATTCATTCTTTTCTCCTGAAGCTTCCTTAGAAGTATGCATTGAGACAGAGAATGAAGAAATCAAACTTACAGAGCCCCTTCTCAACCTGACCCATCCCCTCTTGCCTATGCCTTCCTCCTATTGTCTTACTCCCAGTGTCTTCAAAGATTTTCAAGCACCACAAATGTAGAAAATTCAAAAAAGGTACATTGTAAATAGCCAATCCATGCACAATCAAAGCACATTGCAGAATCTGTTAAAGTTCCATACGATATACTGAACATTGTTTCTCACTTTACCTAAACCATTTGGAACCTAAGTTGTAAGACAGTAAACTATAAGCAGTAACAGATGCCTCTGGCATCTTTTCTATTGTCTTAAACCCTTACTATATAAGATACTTAAAGGTTAAGTGATAATACATTTGTTCCATGCCTATGCCACCAATTCCTTGAGTGGAAGCACCATTTATTATCTCGCTAAGCTTACTCAGCAAGACCTGAAATAAATCAGGCTTTGTATTATATGTAGGTAATATTTGTTGAAGTGATTTGCTTTGATGTAGAATTAATTGCTGTAATTCTATATAATTCTCACCCTATGCTGATAAGGCACATATCTTATATAAATATATTCTTCTCCCTCTTTCCTTGGATTGCATAAACTATGTACATGCCTTCCTTGGGGCAATTTCCTGGGACAGGGTTAACCTGAAACCCTTTGCTGGGGTGTTTTTTAGAAACCAAGTAAGACAGAAGCATCACTTGCCTATAGGCAACTGCCTTCCAAGTCAGTTGTCCTGCTCTGGCCCCAAAATCAGACTCCTCTCCCCATAAGGGGAGAACTGGACACCCTAAGCAATTTATCTGATAATTTTCCATTTCTTAACCTATTTCAAAGATGGAGATCAATGTGAGTCCAATCCATGTTTAAATGGCGGTAGTTGCAAGGATGACATTAATTCCTATGAATGTTGGTGTCGACTTGGATTTGAAGGAAAGAACTGTGAATTAGGTAAGTAATGATTTTTTGATTATTTGTGGTTCAAAGTTTCCTTTTGAAACTGGAAAATGCAATGCTTATGTATCATAAGCTTCTCTTAAAAGCCTACTCTCAGGCTCAGTACAGTGGCACACACCTGTAATCCCAGCAACTCAGGAGGTTGAGGCAGGAGGATGACAAGGCCAGTCTGGGCAATTTAGCAAGACCCTGTCTCAAAATAAAAAATTAAAAAAGGACTGAGGATGCAGCTCAGTGTCAAAGTGCTACTGAGTTCAACCCCCAGTACCAAAAAAAATTTCAATTTATAAACAATCACTTCATCTGTAGTCCCAGTTTGCCAGATATGAGCTCAAGCAATTATATTCACAGCAGTAACACTATCTGGTAGCTAACATAGATGATAATATTGTTTAACTCACTTTATTTATTAATCCTCAATATAACCATATGTGGTCAATACCATTATTTTCCCCACTGTATGTACATGAGAAAACTGCAGCTCCAAGAGCTCAAAAATCAAAGAGGTATAAGTGGTTGAGCCAGGACTTGAATTTCAGTTTGACTAAAACCCATGCTTCTAACAACTATGCTCAAAACTCAGAGAAAATTGGACCCATAAAATTTTGAACTCATGACTAAATTGCTATCAGCCTAGGCAGTAGAAGTCAATTATGTACAGAACCAGGGGTATAACAGGCCAACTATCCCTTAAAATAGGAACTCCTCTAAATATACAAACTACTTAACCTGGTAAATATGTTTACAAAGATTAGAGGTCATTCCCAAATTTGACCATACTAGTCACATTTAAAAAAAACCTAGGATTATTATGTACTTATAGCTTAGAATATTTTTGAGGTTTTGGTAACTGGAGCAACCCCTAAGTCCTTTACCTAATTGATTATTAGCTCTGGATGCAATAGTACTGGTATTGTGACCATGATTAGCATCCAGTGCTACAAAGGAACACTCCTTCTATTCTAAAACTGTAGAAGAATAGAGATGCAATCCCAGGGAAAGAATCTGATACCATAGGCTACATAACTAGGAAAAAGAGTAGAAAATTAGCAGGACACTGTTAAAGCATCATAGCCAGCCACCTGACAGATGAAAAAGGAACATAATGAAATGAAATGTAGCAGGTGCACTTGTCCTATTGAGAAAGGGAAAAAAAGTCACCTGAAATGTTGTTCAGAAATCCTTTCAGTAGTAAGGGGAAATTGATTGATCATCTTCCTTTAAGATCTAAAAGATCTTAGAAGAAAATAAAAATGTAACAGGGCAAAAGCAGGTTTAAAAAAAGAAAATAGCAAATGCAGTGGATGAACTATAAAACTGGGCTGGACTCCCACTCCCTTAGGTTTTCCAGTGTGAGGACAAGCCAATTTCTGGGTTAACATTCCTGTGGGTGTGTTCATTGGCTTAACATATCTAAAGTGCTATTTTCATCTAAAAGGTTATAATTTTTAATTCAGATTTATCTAGATAAATTTGATCCTGCTATTATGGAAACCTACAGAAATCCTTAGTCATTCATTGTCAGCTTAAATAATAAAACTATTAGAGCTAAGGAAATGAATAACTCAATTAGTCTCAGTTACTATGTTGTAGTAAACTACCATTGAAAATAGAAATGTCTCTATCTAGTTTAAAAATACAGATGTTTTAAAAGAAGGAAGGGAATTGCTTCAAGCAATGTAAATAAGTATAGGCACAAAATGTCTGTAACAGTATTTACTATATGTGTGAGGTCATGGTCCACAGAGAAAAAGTGCTAAGTCTACATCTGGCATGGTCTCAATACTTTCAAGTTCCCACATTTCTGCAGCCACCACAACACTTGGCCTCTGGTATATTGATTTCACCCAACCAATCTGATCAAGGTTTAGAAAAATCTTTCCAGCACTTTTAGTTCACAAACAAATTGGGAATTCTCTCAAAATGTTCTTTATCTCAGACACTCTGAGAAAGCAACAACAAAAGCATATACAAACTCCCATTTAAGCTTGTTCCCTCCAACTGAACTAAAGACTAATCTCAAAAGCCACTAGACAGCACAGTTTATAGAGTCTCTTTGCCCCAAATGCCTTGCTTTACCCTGTCTTAGAAAAGAAAAGGAGATTTCCATTGTCAAGACCTTTTTGTTTTCTTTTTCCCTTGCAATCAAGTTCTTCCTCAGGGGAGAGAAGTACAAACATTGAGGGCATGCTTTCTGGTTAGAAGAATAGCAATTAATTGGTTACTGAGTCCTTTTGGCTAGAATAAAGGCCTCCATATGTTTCCAGCTGCACATCAAATCCAAATCTCTTTCAGAGAGATCAAGGTCTATAGTAATTCAGTCATCTCTGCCTCTTCTAAAGAATACAAGAAGCATTTTCCCACAGTAAGGTAGGATGAAAAGAAAAAACTCACAAGCAATAAATACTTGGGCTTCTTTTTTCATTTTTGCAGCACATCACAGCCACTTCTGTCTTATTTACTATGTATTTCTGTGGAGGGGGAAAAGAATGTTTAATTTAACTAAAAAATGTTGAATTTAACCATTTTGTGGTAAACTTGTTAGAGAACATCTTTTGTTCAAGTTTTGCTTGACACATTAGTGGATATATCAGGGAAGGTGAAAGCAGGGTAAAGTAAAACAATAACTTTTGTCAGTAGGCACAAAGGGTATTAGAAATAGAGTTCATGCTAATATGCAGGGAGAAGAACAGGTGCTTGATGCTCTTCAACAGAGAGTCTAGGCACAGAGACCAGCATCAAAATCAGGGAGAACCTACACCCAACATACTATGTGACATCTAAGTGCTCAATAATTGATGAATGAGTCCCATTCTGATTGTTTCTTAGGTCCTGCCCTATTGACCTCTTCCCCAGAATTCCTTATGCTATTGTTTTGTTTCTAGAATCCTGAGCCTTTTACCTGAGGATAACAGACTGCTGATTAGGCAGCAATCTTTCCCACCACATGCATAAACCAAGCCAGAGATTAAGAGAGGCAGCAACATTCTGGGTCACAAGGGCAATGACAAACGTTCCTCATTTTTCCAATGATTAAGAGGTCTGGTTACTTAGCCAAGGACACAGAATGGGAATTGGGGAAAACCACACCACGTTTACTCATTCCCATTGTGCATGCCCTGGAACAAAACGAGGCTGCTCCTACCACCCACCTCTGTTAACTTATCACAATCTCATATTGACTGAACACTTTCCACAGGTGGTATTTGATTTGGCTGAACACCTTAGTATTTCTCTGTAGCAACAATATGATAGCCAGTAACAAGAAAAGAGGTAGGGATATTATCAGCATTTGTTAAGGAAAATGGTCCTAAAAATAAGTGAATAAAAAAGACAAAATGTCATCTTTTTGGATCATGCACTTGGTGGATTATTGGTAGGAAAGACTAAAGCTCAGGGTGTTCCCTTTGTTCACCTGATGAGAGTTGACTTGCCTTCCTTATTTCCTGAAGTATCAGTAAGGACTATGAGCTAATTATTACTTTAGCTCTATGCTAGCATACATAACCAGAGTTTTAAAATTTAGATTTATCACTCAAAAATTCATGATATCCTCCAAAACCATATAGTTACTCGGCTAGCTTCAGTCCCGCCAAAATAAAGAGCCTGTAAACATAGCTTATTTATTAGGGTGTGAAGTCTTAGGAGGCAAGAGTAAGGGATAGGAGATTGAGGCCATGAGGACAGGAGAACCAATAAGACAATCAGTAATCAAACTACTTGCCTGTAACCGCAGCTGACTGCTTGATCTCCTGGGACTATCTCCAAAAGCCAGGTGAACTGATCTTAGATAGGCTACCTGAGAGACAAGAAGAGGTGAAGTAATTTGTCCATCAGTATCTGTCTCTCCTTGGGTGCTTGGGCACCCATAAAGTCATATGACATCCTGCACCTCAGCAGGGAAGCCCCAAGGCAAGATGTGAAATGCACCTAGACCAGATATAAGCCAAGGCGATTCAAAGCTGCACTCATGTGAAGTCAGCTAAAGTACATGTAGAGCCCATCACTACAGTGCTAGTAAAAGACAGGTGAAATTGAGAGGAATAAAGGTGATACATAAGAGGTATCAAATACAGTCACTCATTTTTCAAACTGTCCATGATAAATGCACTGAACATTTCTTAGCATTTCTATTAAAAGCTGTACAGTAGTTGAACATGTAAGTGGAAAGTGTCTCATATTCATTGGGTTCCAGCACTGCTCTAGAGACAGAAACAGGCCCAAGGGCAGAGTATATTTCTCTTAACTCAGCTAGCAAGCCCTGAACCATGCTACTTCCTGTTATTAAGACTGCATAGGAGAAACAAAGAGAAAGCACGGTAATTAGAAAATACAAACTGAGATGGCAAGAATAAGCTAACTATACAAAGAATCACAATTAATGTGAATTGGGGTTTGACTAATGTATTAATGACAACTTTCAGTCTGGAGTTAAAATCTAATTTGCATACTGTTGACAAAAGAGATCCTTAAAATAGTATTACACCAGGAGGCTAAAAGAAAGGGATATAAAAAGAATGATCAGGTAAATGCTAACAGAAAGAAAACCAGTAAAGCAATTGTAACATCAGACAAAATAGAATCCAAGATGAAAAGCTTTACAGGAGACAAAGAAAGATATTTCATATTAACGAGGGAGATTTCACAGGAGAATAAGAATGGAACGCTTATCACTGTCAACACATAATATCTTTAGCATTTAAAAGGACCCTATTTCATTCTCTTGTGTTTTAGACTTAACTATCTCATCCATCTTCATGTTGTTTATAGGCCCTTACAGACTCCCTAACACCCCACTTTCTAGGGATCTCCAGATTCTACTTCTGGAGGTAACTTGTTAAACTGGCTAGTTCTGGAAGTCAAGCAACGTCCAGAATAACTAAGCAACAGATACTGTACCTCAGTGCAGAAGCAGTATCTACAGAAAATTATGGAATTGCTGCTGCTTTTCTTGTTTGCTGAAAGAAATAAAAGTGTGGGGCTGGGGTTGTGGCTCAGTGGTAGAGCACTTGCCTGGAATGTGTGAGGCACTGGGTTCAATCCTCAGCACCACATACAAATAAATACATAAAAAAAAGGTCCAGGGCTGGGGCTGTAGCTCAGAGGCAGAGAGCTTGCCCAGCATGTGTGAGGCACTGAGTTTGATCCTTAGCACCACATGAAAATGAACAAATAAAGGTATTCTGTCCATCTACAATTGCAAAAAAATTACAAAATAAAATAAAGGTCCATTTACAACTAATTTTTTTTAAAAAAAGAGAAGTGTAATTTTCAGAAAAATGATTGTATATATAGAAAACCCAAAGCACCTAAGGAATTAGAGGAAATAAATACATGTAGAAAGACTGCTGGACATATAGTTAACATACAAATATTGATTATGTGTCCATATACCAGCAAAAATTAGAAAACAAGTTTTATAACAGAATAAAAAAATGAATGCTTAGGAATGAAAGTAATAAATATGTACAAAATCTACACAAAATATGCAACATTATTGATAAAATTAGGGGAGAGCTAAATAAATGAATGGATAAGCTATAGAACATACATATAAATCCAGTACGAACACAAGTTTTTGTTACCAAATAAATGCACAAAATGTTTATTAAAGCATTTTACATAAAAGTCCCAAACTGAAAACAACCCAAATAGCTATTAATAGAATGGCTGAATAAATGCTGTGATATTAAAACAATGGAATATTACACAGCAATGTGAATGAACTACAGCTACACAAAATCACATAGATGAATCTATAAAATGTTAAATGAAAGACAAAGAAGAATACATATTATGAGTGTGTGTTTATATGAAATTCAGGAAGTAGGAAAACTACACACAGTCAGAAGTGCAGCAATGGTAAATTTTGAAAAAGAAGAAAGGTAGAGTGATTGGGAGAGAGCATCAGGAGTATTTCTGGTGTTCTGATAATGTCCTATGTATTGATCTGTGGAACATTTCAACAGGTGTATTTACTTTGTGAAAATTCATACAAAAGTTTTGTATACTTCTCTGAATTTGTTACATTTCAATAAACAGGTTTTTAATTGGAGTCCATGATTTCATGAAACTAGAGCATCTAATCATTTAACTCTACATCAAATCAAAATACTACTGTCACTATTTTATGCCTGAGAATTTGATTTTTCTTTCCACTATTAGCTCCAGACTCCCAAGCTTCTCACCATGAATACTCCCAGCTTATATTTGACCCATATGTGAGTTACATGTTACTGTTTTAAAATATATTTTTAGTTGCAGATGGACACAATACCTTTACATTTATTTATATGTGGTGCTGAGGATTGAACTCAGTGCTTCATGTCTGCTAGGCAAGCACTCTACTACTGAGCCACAACCCCAGTCCACCCCATGTACTTTTTAGAAATGCATGTTGAATGATGCTGTTACTATTGATTTTGCTTTCTTCCAGATGCAACATGCAACATCAAGAATGGCAGATGCAAGCAGTTTTGTAAAACAGACGTTGGGAGTAAGGTGGTTTGTTCCTGCACTGAGGGATACCGGCTTGCAGAAAACCAAAAGTCCTGTGAACCAGCAGGTCAAAATCTAAATAAGTTTTTTTAAGAAAATCTATATTTGAACCTTCAGCATTTTAACTCCCTAATCTTAATCTCTCCTTACATCTACTTCCTTTTGAAATCAAACAAAAGAGCATGAAATGGACAAATTATTTTTCAAAATTATATCATTTTAAATATAAATTCTGTTATTTTACAAAGCCTAAATTTTTTCTGTCAATTATTTTCTCTGACCTTTAAATCACAAAGCAATTGATTTGTAACTTCTGTATACATTTATAATTCATCAAGTCAAATTAATGTAGTAATATAGTACTATACCAGTAAAGATGCACAAATAATTGACTGAGTGATAGATTTCTAGTAGAAGGATGGTGAATTTTAAGAATGAGTTTGTCAGGACCTGACTAGTTTACTTTAAGAAAGTTATCTCCTGACTTTGGGCTTCAAGCTGAGTTTACACTGAGTGTCAGAATGGTTCTAGCAATCAACTGTTTAAGTTCTGCTAGGCTGATCAGCACTATCTTACAGAAGCAACAAAGAGATGTTTCCCAGTCATGCTGACCATGCCACCATGTTGCTAGTTGATTGGTATATTCAGCACATCTCCACTCCACTCTCATATTGCTCTTCTCTGAAGACAAAAGCAGGAGAAACTTTTTTCTGAAAAACATTAGGCTCCGCAGGATCAATTATGTTTGATGAATGAGACACTTTTTTGAAGCAAGCAAGATATAATATCTTTTGCATTTCCAAAGCCTGATATCTTATTAAATTGGTACATTAAATCATGCACCATTCCTCTGTAACTGGGTTTGATACCTATTTCAGCAATTCATTGGGCAGAGGAAATTAAAGTAAGGACCAGAATCCAGGAATATACATACTGCAACTAAAATGAAGAATCTCTAATGCTTCAGGGACTGTCCACCTAACCTTCTGCCTGGTTCTTCACATATACTGCCTTAAAGCTTGCCTTCCTGGGTGGAGTGTGTGTATATATGAGTGCACACACACACACACACACACACACACACACACATACACACGTGTGTCTGACTTTAAAAAGTTACCTTCCAGTGTAGACAGATGGCACAGTAGCTAAGTCCTTATAAGCCCTTCTATGTTATAACAGAGAAAAAGAATTGAGACCCACCTCCAACTATTACAAGTTATATTTGAATGCAGCCTTTGCTTTAGCAGAATAAGTAGGCCAAACCTAAAATAAGCTTTTCTGCCTTCTCAAAGATAATAGTCCCTTTTCTCTCACCATTGTTGATCATGTATATTTATACATAAGTATTTTGAACTAATTTCCTATTTTCTCAACCACATGCTGCATTCATGATACTTTGGCACAGCTGGTTGCTATAGAAATGTCTATTATAAGGAAAGTGGCTAGGATAAAAATGAGAAATGAAAATGAAGTATAAGGTGACTTTGTTTGACTACAAATTTCCATTCTGGTAGTCCCCAGTGTAGCAGTAGATGATTGGGGGACGGGGACATGGGGAACAAACCAACTCAAGGAAAAGAGGTGGGCAGGTTCCAGGTAAATACAGCTGTAATAATCATATTAGTAACTTCTTTGGTTAATGATTGACATCCAGGTAATTGATATCAAAATGATCTCACTTCAACAAACACCTGAAATTCACCTTGGATACTAGAGGGCATTCCAGTCTACAAAAGAAATCCTATTAATGATAACCAGCAGAAGTTCCATTCACTAATTAGTCCCATTAGTCTAATGTTAAAGTTATATGGCACCAAGCACTAGACTTCCATTCAGGGACAGCACTTGGAAGTACAACTTTAGTAAAGAAAACTAAACAAAGTCATTGGACTTTATAAAAGTCTTACCAAATTTGATTCCAGAATACCTATTTCCATAAAGATGATGGATTCTGGAGCCAGATGTTCTTTCCATGAAGGCTTTGAAAACTTTCCATGAAAATAATGCAATCAACTGTAGTCATTGATTAGATTTTTTTCTAATGTTCATGGGCCTGCTTCTTAGAAGTGACAGGGATGGGCCTTGTTCTCCATTTTTGTAATACATCTTCCAGTTGTCAATGATGAATATCGGAATACTAATTTTTTTTTCTATTTTTCTAGTGCCATTTCCATGTGGAAGAGTTTCTGTGTCATACACTTCTAAGAAGCTCACCCGTGCTGAGACTATTTTTTCTAATATGGACTATGAGAATTCTACTGAAGCTGAAAGCATTTTGGATAACATCACTCAAAGTACCCAATCAATTAATGACTTCACTCGGGTTGTTGGTGGAGAAAACGCCAAACCAGGTCAATTCCCTTGGCAGGTACTCTATACTGATAGTGTGTCAAACTGGAGCTCAGCTGGCAAAAGACAGGCCAGGTGGGAGGCTGAAGCCAGGCCACTGGCAAGACCTATGGGGGTGAGACAAATATTTAGGTAAGTTCCAGCACTAAGTTATGTGACAAAGCCCCAACAGGTAAGCATCTGGGGAAAGAGAAGTCCAGAGACAGCTACCATAAAAAGTCAAGAAAAAACTGTGATCAAAGAAAGAACATAGCATGATTCCAGCAAGCAACTAACTGATCAACAATAGGGAGGTCACAGGTACTTGAGTTCAAGGTACTATTCCAGCTCAGCCCTTGGGGAAACTAGTGAGCATCAAAAAGTTTCTTAGCCCAGAGAAACTGGATTCTTTTGAAGGGAGCAAAGAACTCGTGTAGGAAGGATTAAGGCAAGAACTGGTTCTTGGAGGCAGGATATGAGATGGGGGCTTGGTCCACTGCTCTGTTTTTCAGTGTGGTGGCATGAGAGTCACCTGGGAACTTGTTAGGAATGTAAATTTTCATGCTCTATCCAGGTCTACTGAATCAGAATCACTAGCATGTGGGACCCAGCAATCTGTGTACACACAAGCCCTCCAGGTGATTCTGAAGCACACTTACAATTTGAAAGACACTAGTCCAAAGGAAACATATAACAGAATCCAACGTTCAAAACACCAAATAATGGAGTATTTTTACGTAGTCCTTCAAGTATGTTCTACAGACAACCTACATATACAGAATTACCTATGCACATGTTGGATGTAACTACCAACAGCTAGATTTGTAGAAAAACCAGGGTTGTGGTTTTGCTACAGCTACAGCCTAAGTGATTCCATTTGTGAGGAGAAATAAGCCACCTCCTCCCCACCTCAAGGCAAGGAGCCAGGCTGGTCCTAATGGAAAGTGGTGCGGTCCAAAATGGTAACCACTAGCCACATGTGGCTACTTAAATTAATTACAAGTAAGTAAAATTACAAATTCAATTCCTCAATCACACCTGCCACATTTCAGTGCATAAAAGACACCTGTAGTTAGGGCTACTGTATTGGACAGGGCAGGTGTAAATAAAATACTTCCATCACTGCATAAAATTCTATTGGAGAGTGCATATATAATAATTTAGTCTAATTTGAAACTCCCTAGTAGCCACAATCATAATTTGGTAGTTATTTCAAGGATGCTTTACTCCAAAATATTTTCTCTGAGGTTTCAAATTCTGCCATCACACACTGATGGCTTTAAAGACTTTGCAATCATCAAACAGGTAACAATTTAAACCAAGAGCAGGTAATGTGTCCTAGAATTTTCTTAGACTAGCTATGTATCTATCCATAATTCTTCAGCTTGCTTGCCATTTTCCAATATAATAGATGTAAGATATTAAACATAGGTCTGAGGACATGGGGATATTGTAGAGAAGGGTACTGTAGGGTGACAGAACATTACAACCAAGACGTAATATTTTCCTTCCTTTTGTCTTTGCTTTTCTAAAATAATATTTTGTTGGACCTTATCTTATAGCCAATAAAATACACTATGCCCCTCTGTCCCCACTTAAAGGCACCCTACCAGGGCCATTTCCCTCACACACCATACCCCCCTCCTTCACTCATCCACATCTTTACCATTCTTCACAATTCCTCCTAAGATTGACCTTTTCCACTGACCTTTCTTTGAACCACCTCTCTTTGGTACACTCTAATTATGCTTGCATTCTTCTTAACATCCACATATCTCATTCTTTTTCTTATTTGCACTTTCATTCATTAAGTATCCAAATTACCCAAATATGGTGGTTATAACAAAGGATCCTACTTTATAACAATTTTCCTCCTTGGGCTTGTGGGACATAAAGCAGTGTTTATAATAGAGGAGCCAGGGGGCCTGTATTATTAGCTCGGAATATCACTTCTGCTCTTTTGTTTTGTTTTGTTTTGAGTGCTCTACCAGTCAAAAAATGCACATTCCCACCCCTATTAAGTACTTCACCTTGAAAAAAAAAATTTAAATCCCAGGATGCATGCATTGTGAGCTTAGCATTGACCCCTTGTCATATTAAATGAATCCAAACAGGGGAAGGGGTGGATAAAGTCTCAAATTAGTCACATAATGTCTGTTTCCCACCAACCCTCTTTAAATCAAAGTTTGGCAGTGTTTTAACAGTGTTTACAATGCCTTTCCTAAAAGAAATTTGAGCAATTCTGGCAGACGTTTTATTTCCTTTTCAACTAGAAGAGACTAATAGATGATAGTTGCAGTTCTGTGAGGAGATATGATACTCATCATTCCAAACCTTTTCATGTCCTTCTCACTGGACACTTACAGAAGACCTGTGATATTTTTCCTGTGCCACCTAGCTAAGATCATTTGGCATTTACAAGATTACTCACAATACATGTGTGCACACACGTTCACTCCCTATTTCATCCATATGTATTAAGACTAGTGACTATGGATGTACAAAGCACTAGATTTTCTTCTTTTCCAAAGGCAAGGTGCTGAGCTTTTTGTAGTACGCTTGAGAAAGACCCTGCACTGTTTCCTTCCTCACCAGAGAATGGTCTCTCCACATCTACCCAGTTCCCCACGAAAGGTTACTGGTTTTCAAAACTTTGAGATACCCTGAGTGTACAAAAGTCACTTTTAGACAAAGATGAACAGGAAATGAAGCAAACCAGAATCTCTCCTCCCTGATGGAAAGACCAGATCATGGTTAATCTGTAGGATGGGAGATACTAGATCTGTCGCAGACAACACTGCAACCAACCCGCTGTGGCCAAGGCATCCAGAGAAAGGGAACAACAGCTGGGGTTTCAGTGGCCACCATATTACATCTCTGGCTCTGAACTATGAAATTCTAGTTAGAATGTCACCTGGAAATGTGTGTTTGGAAGTGCTGATGCTTCATAAAACCCTTGTATTCAGAATTGATTCTTTCATCTTTCAATTTGGCAGGGGTGAGGGATAAAGTGATCACTCGGGGGAAGAAATCCCACAAAGAAGGACACAGAGTTCACTTTCACCCGGAGTAATGAACAGTGTGAATGGACTGTGAAAGTTTGTCTCAGTCTGTCAAAGGACAAGGTGTGGGTGAGCTATGAGCAAGAGCCAGAGAGGAAGGGAGGCGCGGGTTCTCCCTGTGGGCTTAGCGGGAAGTTGCAGGCAAGCAGATTCCGGCCACTAGCTCGAGTGCTAGGCTGGGTGGCTTTGGAAGGAAACCTGGGGACAACAAATATTTATGGAACCGCCGACAGGAAGAGCTGTTCTGTTCCTGGGGACAGACGGCTGCGAGGCCCTGTGGGGAGTTCAGCGGACTTCGCTGGCCCGGCGGGAGATGAGAGCAGGCTGACGGACGGCACGGACGCCGTCCAACCGTAGCCCGTCCCGCTCGCGCTCATTTTGTGACCTTACTCTCGGGCTTCCACCTCAGTCTGCCGAGCTGGAGGCCAGGGCCAACGCAGCCCGGTCCTGCTGGAGACGGTCGCCTCCTTCCAGCAGCCCCGGACGGTTCCCGAGCGCCGCAGCCCGCCCCATCCGGGCTCCAGCTGTCTCGCCAAAGGCGCAAGCGCGTGGCGCGCTTGCAACCTGGTGGGTCGTTAGGCAAGCGCGGCTGTTACGACAGGGGTCTCCTTCCATCTCGCTCTTCACCCCCCCGCGGGCGAGGGCGAGGGCTCGGGCTCGGAGGGGAAGGATGCAGGCACACTGAAGGGGCACTTCAGGAGAAGAGAGAAGAATCCAGAAGGTGAAGTGCCTCATGTGGGAGCAGAAAGGAGATTTTCTTAGTGTTACTGTATCTAGTGGAGTGGGAAACTAAAACAAGACTTGAATTTCCTAAGTTACAAAGGGAAGAAATGAAAAATTTTGAATATTGGAGAAAACAGGGAAATTGCAACGTCTATATTACCAGATTGTTTTCATCAACAGCTCAAAAGTGAGAGGTTTGAGCCCAATGTGGTGGCGCAAGCTTGTAATCCTAGCAGCTCGGGAGTCTGAGGCAGGAGGATGTGAGTTCAAAGGCAGCCTCAGCAATTTAGTGAGGCCCTGAGAAACCTAGCGAGATCCTGCCTCTAAATAAAATATAAAAAGGGATGGGGATGTGGCTCCGTGGTTAAGTGCCCCTGGGTTCAATGCCTGGTAACAAACAATAAAGTTTAGAGGTTTGAGACAGGAGATGTGGCTCAGTGGAAGGATGCTTGCTTGCCTAGCATGTGAGCGTCACTGGGTTTTATCCCCAGCACTGCAACACACATACTCATGTGTGTACAGTTCATATATACATATGTGCATATATGAGTGTGTCATACACACACAGAGGGAAACACAGGTTTGAAGGAGTGAATTGTTTTTCAGCTATTCCAGAGTTTTAATTTGGTTTTGGTCCCAAGCTCATGATCCTATCATCTGACAATTCTGAGCATGCACTAACTGACCCAAGAACTCCCCACACACAAATACACACTTTTTCTGCTTTGGGTTAAGATCTGACTAGCTCTGTAAGTGAAGTACCTGGAATTTCTATTTTCCATTTTACCACAAGCCTCAGTTCTGTATGAGGCATATTTATTCCACATATAATAGCCTGAAGATCATTCTACCACAGTGGAAAAAAAAGAAATAATACAGAAGTCAAGTGGCTAAGATTTCCTCATATTATATCATATGAATTTACCAATATTTAACTATTTAACCTATAAAAATGTGCAGAGAAGTAGTTTGTCCATTCTTTATTCTATTCTTGGTCTAAATCTTTAAAGTATTATAACGTTTTCCCCAGTCTCAGCTTCCCTCAGCTTTGGCCTACAGCTATCTTTAAATTTACCTGCACTCTTGTTCTATACTGCCAGCTGCACTGATTCAATACACTCCATTCGATTAGGACTCAAGTCAGTGGTAAATAGCAGGCAGAGTTACCATTTATATAAATCAGAGCTTTCTTTTTTGTGTGTGGGGTTGTTACATGGAGATCTTAAGACCATATAGAAATATATTCTCTGGAAAAAGGTAACCCTATATTATTCCTAGCTCAGGTGATAAATAGGAACATCACATATATAATCTCACCAGGCCCTACAAAGCTAGTTTGGACAGAACATTTAGACTATGATCCTCTAAGACTGTTTGATGAAATATATTTCAGTGTTAACTAATTGAAATAATGGTGTATTTGAAATAATGTATTTCAATTTAACCATTAAAAACAAAAGTGACTATCCCCTCTAGGCCCAGCAAAAGGACCTAGGGCCATGGGCTGACCGAACCACACCTGTGGGCACAGCAAGCTCTAAGTCATGTACAAATGGTTTTACTTCATACTTGAGAGAGCAAAGATACAGAAAAAGTGTTATTGGAAAGTTGGAGTGGTTAAGGGAGGGAGAACAAAACTTTCACTGAAATCACAGGGAAAGGCTAGGTTGGAATTAAAGGTCAGAAAGAGAAAAAAAAGGGCAACCACTGGTACTCTGGACTGACATTTTCATGAAGAGTGTAAGTACAGTTGTGTGAATATGTATTTTGTAGGTGAATGTAGTTGTGTTTGATGTGTATGCATGTGTATGTCCAAAAGAAGGAAAACAGGCTGCTATTAGGATGTGGTTACTATGTAAAAGTTTAACAGATCAGAACTCAGTTATCTTGCTCACAACATATACTTTCCCATTTCTCCCATCATTCTCTGAAGCGATGTCTTAACATAAAGTTGTCCTTGGCTCAAGTAGAAAGCTCATCTCCCAAATATCTAATATTTAGATAGGTGTGGTCCCACGGTGGCCAAGAAAGCATTCCAAAACCATACCATTTGTAATATCTTTAAATGCAAATATATTTGAGGTCTTTTTTGGCAAAGATGCTTGCTAAAATTTCTAACACCAATCAGGGTTGGCAAAGAATACTCTTTGGGCTTAAAAGAACAACCGTATTTCTCAGACATCCACTGGAAAGCAATAGAAACACCAGGCAGCAAGACTTTGGCAGGAGTTAGACAAACTACATCATAGTCTCTGTGCCCAGGGGCTGTGGATTTATTCAGTCTGACCCAAGTAGCCCTCTAAACTGAGAGATGCCCAATCCCCACAAAAATCCCCTGCCCTGCTTCAAACAGTAGCTAGAGAAGAAGCAACATGATATGTAGACCAGTGAATTCTTATTCCACCTGCTTGAACAGATACATTCAGTTGTAGTCATCATGTCCATTATAGAATCATGTTACCCAGATTTTCTTGGTGATAATAATCACTTGAGGTTAGAGTTCACACATGGTCTTGTGACTAGTGTGCTTACAGAGGGCTCTGTACTGAGTAGGGCCCCATATCTGGAGTTTAATGCTTTGCATTTGTGTTGTATAACTGAAGCCTGTTAAGACAACAGAGCATGTGCTGGCGCCTTGGAACCTGGGATTACTGCAGTCCCACCTTTCACCACCTCCCAGCGAGTTTCTTCACCTCAGGCTCCTCTACTCCTGGTGCCTTAGCCAGCCCTGCCTCTCCTTCCCACACCTGCCCAGTAACCACTGCAACCCTGAACCCTTGGTGTCCAGACATACACCCCCTCCCTGCCTCTATCCAGCTACTGTTGCTATCCTTCTCCCCTGGCAAGGGCCTGGGCACAGACACAAGGAGGATTGAGGTCAGGTGCACATGCTCTATGCTATGTAGGGAAGGGACATGATTACAGGTGTCTCTGGACCATGGATGGGCTACACAGCAATTGGAGGATGAATGGTGGGGGCAATCTCCCTTCTGAGTACATCCTGATGTGGAGGTTTACAGTCCCTTGGGAATTACCTCTCTGCCTTGATTGCTGCAGTAGGAAGGCCAGTAGTACAGTAGGGCCCCCTGACAAGGAAAGATTGACTTTCCTTCCCCTGATGGAGTCCAGTGACCTGTGACTGGCAGACAGGGGGTCTTCTGTGTGTGTGCTAAACTGTAGAGTGCCACCCCTGGGCACCTAAAAAGGTCTGCACTCTCCCAGCAAATGTCCCCATGCCAAAGGCAGCTTGACATTAAATATCAAGTTTTTAAAAAAGGATTCAAGAAAGACCACTGAAGAAAAGGAACAATTTTGTATTTTAGTATCTTCGGTGGCACTTTTTTCCTGCATTTGAAACAAAAGACCTCACATTTCTGTATCTCATTGAACACCCCCTCTAAAGTATGTAGATCGCATGCAGTGAGCATTTTTAAAACAAAGATTACCAAGCCTTGGGAATTCTGATTCAGTAGAGCATAACACTTGTGTAACTTAATTGTACATAAGAATATTCTAGAGAGCTTCATTTTCCCCAGTCCCTACCACTAAATATTTTAAGTCTGAAATAAGCCCCCAAATCTGAACTTTACAAGCACCCCAGGTGATTCTCCTGCCTTGATCCACAGACCACACTTAGATACTGGATGCTCAGGGTTACAAACACTGTAGTCAGGCAGACTTGATTGTGCATCTCTTCAGCTAACTTGAAGGGAGTTAATATATATCTCTAAACTTTATGCATCTATGAATGGATATACTAATATCATTCCATAAGGATATTATGGGTTTTTTTCCAATAAAGGTAGTAAACATTTATTGAGGCTAACTATATACTGGTGAAAGTGCTGAGCAATTTGTACAAATTATCCCCTTTAAGCTCCCCAATAGCCCTGTGAGAGCATTTTTTATTACTGCCTTTCTTTTGGGATATTATGTTTTGATACAAAATGTATACAAAACAGTACAAGGTTTGGCCCAAAATAACACTTGATAAATGTTCAAAAAATTAGGATGATTGTTAAACCTGGGTGGTGGACACAATGATGTTTATTATATTATTATGTGAGGCTTTTCTGTGGTTTTACAGCTTTCTAAGGTAAAAAGCAACATAAAGGAGAGCCAGGTTTTGGAAAAGGTCAAAGACCTATAATGAGCTGGCCCTATAGGTCTCAAGGTAGGAGACTAGGGCTGGGGTTGTGGTTCAGTGGGAGAGTGTTCGCCTCACACATGTGAGGCACTGGATTCCATCCTCATCACAACATTAAAAAAAAATGAAAATAAAATAAAGGTATTGTGTTTAAAAAAAAAAAGGTAGGAGGCTAGTGCTTCAGTGTCTAGGATATAGTAGGTGTTCAATAAGTTGAATTCAGGACTAGAAGAACTTTAAAAAGTACACGCTCCAAGGACAATCTCTGACCCACACATAGAGGGGGTTGACCACCCACCCACTCTCCATTGTTTATGACTGACTTTATGCTTAGGGCTACCAGTGCCTTAGTGATAGTGCCGCTGTTCGCGAAGAGCTCATAGGCTCCTGAAGAGTTTACTGAATGTTGAGTGCGCCCTCTAGTGTTCACAAATCTCAGCTTTCTTCAGGAAAATGTGGATCAAGGAAGGCCCTGGCTTACATTGAAAATCTCTAAGTTGATCTAGACCTTAAGGTGTTGGAAATATTCGTTGTCCTCTATGATTGCGGGGTGAATATACAGATGAATGAAGATACTGGCCTCTTACCTAATGATGCCCAGGCTAAACTCAGCACTGAAACCGCTTTGTCTGTTTTGCCTCCAAAATCAAATAAACACAGCTAACTGGACCTTTTAAGACAAAAGCAGATTACATATCCAGCCAGGCATGGTGGGGTATGGATAGGAGCGAATGGAAGGAGCATGTGGGTCCTGCTGTGCCCCACTGACTGTGTGACTTTACATGCAGCCCTGATAGAGGCATTAAATCCAGTTCATACTATTCCAGTTTGGAAGAGGCTTGAAAAGACTCCTGGAAGAATATGTCATCTTTTCTTTTTCAAATGACCTATAGGGAAGAGATCTCCACAGGCAGACAGGAGATTCAATAATCCCTATTCATCTGGAGGAGTTGAGTCAGTGCATTTCCTAAAATACCTGCTGTAGCCCCATGAAGCAATTGTTCCATCCGAGAATCTGACTCACCTGGGAAAGGAACTCAAGGGCTCCAAATCACCCCTGTCTCTCATTGTGCATTCTCTTCAAGATAGTTACAGAAATGGCTTTTTGGTTTGAGCTTCAGAAACACTAATTCATCTGCAAAGGTGACACTTTCCAGAAATCCTCCATTTCTGCCAGCACCTAGAAGCCAACTTTCTGCCCAGTCCTATTAATAGCACATGTATTTACTTTGGTCTGGAACAAATATATTATGCAGTAAGATTCTTAATCTGTTTCCACAGGTCCTTTTGAATGGTAAAATTGATGCATTCTGTGGCGGCTCCATCATTAATGAAAAATGGGTTGTAACTGCTGCCCACTGTATTGAGCCTGGTGTTAAAATTGAGGTGGTTGCAGGTAAATAAACAAAGGGATAATAATCTATACTATTGCAGAATCTTCCATATGATTGATGCAACATAGTTTGCTAAGATCCAATAGGATTGTTACTAAATAAGCTGGGCCAATGGTAGAAATGATTAAAACTTGCTCCATCCTTCAAGCCTCACAGTTCTTTTGATGAACAGGTAAAGCACTAATCTTAGTAGGGTACAATTATTTATGTTGTATTAATTTCTTTTTTTTTTTTCACCACCAAATGTGTAAGATCTAGATGTTTGAGACTTGGTTGCCAGTTTTCAGTGATGCCAAGTAGACACATAGAAAAATCTGTTGATATGAGAGTCTGTGACTGAAAATGAAATTTATTTTCGACAGGTGAACATAATATCGAAGAGAAAGAAGATACAGAGCAAAGGCGAAATGTGATTCGAATTATTCCTCACCACAGCTACAATGCAACTATTAATAAGTACAACCATGACATTGCCCTTCTGGAACTAGATAAACCCTTAATACTAAACAGCTATGTAACACCTATTTGCATTGCCAACAGGGAATACACAAATATCTTCCTCAAATTTGGATCTGGCTATGTGAGTGGCTGGGGAAGAATCTTCAACAGAGGGAGATCAGCTTCAATTCTTCAGTACCTTAGAGTTCCACTTGTTGACCGAGCCACATGTCTTCGGTCCACAAAGTTCACCATCAATAATAACATGTTCTGTGCTGGCTTCCATGATGGAGGTAGAGATTCATGTCAAGGAGACAGTGGGGGACCCCATGTTACTGAAGTGGAAGGGACCAGTTTCTTAACTGGAATTATTAGCTGGGGTGAAGAGTGTGCAATGAAAGGGAAATATGGAATATATACCAAGGTATCCCGATATGTCAATTGGATTAAGGAAAAGACAAAACTCACTTAATGAAAAATACATTTCCAAGGTTGATTCATTGGGATTGGAACTGGATTGGGCCTTTTAATCACTTCCTTGTCTCTTGTTAGATTTAAATATATACATTCTTATAAACATTGCCTTTTCTCTTTGCAGGGGAAAATTCCATCTAGTATTTTTATTTTTCCAGCAAAAGTAGATTAGAAAATGTAATCACTAGAGAAATACAATGTGGTAGGAAATCATGACCATTTTCTGTGGGCTCCACCCTTAACATTGTGAAGCTCTCCTCCCTGCCCATCAGGTGCTGTGGTTCTCCACTGTGGTAACTCACCTGCTTCTCCCTCCTTAGCCACATTCCATGTTCCAAATCTTCCTTGCCTCTCTCATCAAAACATCAACATTTATTAGGTCTGTACCCAGGATCCTTAGTCTAACCCATCACAAGGTCAGCGCCACATTCATAAGGAGAACATAGGAACAGTTAACAGGTCAAAACTCATTAGAAGCACTTCTTCTATTTCACTATCTTTATTCCTGAAATCCTTTATCTTTTCTGACTCCAAATATCCATATCAGTTTTTCACTTTCTTACTCCCTCTCTGTCATTTTCCCTCTAGTCATTAAAGGTGGGAAGGGAAGCATTCTGTTTCACTGCTCTACATAAGTCTGTGTCTCTCTTAAAACCTGGCTTGCTTTTGATTTAGTCTCTGACTTTTTAGAACATAGGGATGAAGGAAGGTGACTGAAGAACATGTGGGGAAAGTTCCTTTCAGAGAGTTACGCTTGTGTATGTGTGTGTGTATGCGTGTGTGTGTGTGTGTGTGTGCGCGCGTGTGTGTGTCAATGAGTCATCCAGAATAGTTCCCTAAGAGTTTGTCACTAGGTGATTACGGAGGTCTGACTGGACATGGTTCCATCAAGGCAAGGCTGGCATGTCACTAACTGCAAAAGCTGACATTGACCAAGGTATATTATCCCCTGTCTGAAAAAAAAATAATGCTAATAGAAAGAACAGTCCATTTGCAACCAAGAACAAGCAGAGTCTTCAAGGAAGAAATTAGCAGTGTATCTCCAACATTTCCTGGAGCCAAGAAAGAAGTTGCCTAAACCAGAGACCATGAGCATCACCTCCTTGGCTAATACATCCCTTAGTGGAGAAGGACACACAGGCTCAAGGACCTGAGTCATTGTGCTCAGATAACCAACTCCCCCTTTTTTGATTCCATGCTCACCCAGGAGCTTTGTGATTATGATTAATCTTTCTATACCGAATTTCCTAGAGGGCTTCTGACCAACAACTTGTGAATTAATAAACTGGTGTTCTAGTTTATACCTTAGCTTTTGTGAATTTAATTGACATGACTCAGTCACTCTGTATTTGATGACTACTGACAAAATCATGTTTGCAGGCTGGGGTCGTGGCTCAGCAGTAGAGTGCTCGCTCGCCATCATGTGTGAGGCCCTGGGTTCGATCCTGAGCACCACATATAAAGAAACAAATAAAATAGATGATCCATTGACAACTTAAAAAAAATTTTTAAAAATCATGTTTGCAAACACTTTGACCCCCTCCCCTTGCCCCACCAGACTCCCAGACATACCTTACTCATTGATTTCTTTAAAGTTCCTCTACTTTAGTCATAAGTATCAATAAACATACTTTCAAATTCCCCCATGTTTCTTGTTGAGTAGTTCACATAGAGGTATCCCAAATGCTACACTCAGCAAAACACTCAGAACAATGCGTCTGAATGCAATACACCTAGGACCGAATGAGTTCTAACTAGCTGTGAATATGACCTTGGAAAAGTCACAACTTCTTAGGGAATTCAATTTCTCCATTTGTATGAAGAGTTTAACAGGATACTCTCCAAAACCTTTGTGACCTTGACTGTGAATTTTTTTCAGTCTTTATGTGTTTGTGTAGTACTGGGAATTGAACCCAGGGGTTCTCTACCTCTGAGGTATATCCCCAATCCTTTTTATTTTGAGACAAGGCCCCCCCCTAAGTTGCCCAGGTTGGTCTCAAACTTGCAATCCTCCTGCCTCAGCCTCCGGAGTTACTGGGATTACAGGCATATGCTTCCATGCCTGGTTTTTTTCAGTCTTTTGTTCAACAAAGGACAGTGGTAACTGTGTGCCAAACACCAATAATGTTGATTAAATGTGAGGTAATATGGATATATTTGGGGACTTAAATAATGTACATAAATTGCTTTATGAAATGCCTAATACATGAGTACACAGTAAAGTCCATTGTATCTGATTTCATGTTTATTGCAGAGTAGCAATTAGTTTTGCATTGAGTATCAGGAAAGGAGAGCATACTTAAATGAAAACAATGCCTGAGATTTAGGTTTCATGAATACATGAAATAAATCACTTGCTATTGTTGGTTACAGGAAAGAGGACACACTATAATTGTCAACCTTATGTTTAAGGAGGATGCCAGTAGATGTGTGAAATATTTTACTTCAAAACTGAATGTCTAAAGGTCTACAGCCCCAGGGCTCTGCAATTGGGAAAAGGGACCCTCTGGCCTTGTTGCCATGGAGACCACCCCTTACAAAGGCAGCAGTGGGGAACTGGCCTCACACCTCCTGTGATTGGCCTTCCCTGTGGCAGAGGGAGGAGCTCCTAGGCCCATGAATTACTGAGCCACGGTTATTTCTTTTTCCTAGGAGCTCAAAAATGACTGAATTTACCATAAGTCACCTGCGGCTTGTCATCACCAGTAAGCATGTGGGACCTTTAAGCCCACCTAAAAGAGTCAGCAGTCTCTTGGCCAGGCCCTGGTTGGACTCCTCTCAGCTAGGGCATTTGCAGATGCCATATAAGGATCATTACTGCTTTCAAAATTGCTGTAGCTACTTAACCTAAATGGTCTGAGACATGCTGCTATTATATTGGAAGTGACAGATTAAAACAGAACCCTTGCTGATGGAAAAGTATGTTAATATAGTGCAGTCATTGTGTTTAAGTACGATTGTTTTTAGGGGTTTTTTTCTTTAATATTAGGTGCTTTATGGTGACAGAAGCAAAGTTCCTTCTGATTTTCTCTTTCAAGGGAAAAGAAAGGGTGTTCTCCCCTACTCTCCTGGACCATGACATGCCACTTTACAAAATGACTTGATTACAAATTCTAAGCAACTTCTGAATGCTTACAGTCTAAGAATATCAAAATACAAGGTCCATTAAACAGTATCCACTCCACTCCACCCTTACAGATGCGGAAATTAAGGCCAAGATAAAGCCAAGGTAACACAATGGCAGAACCAGGAATAGAACTCATCCCCCAACCTGCGCTAAGAAAGTGAAGTGCTTTCAACTGGAGTACATTAACTCTGTCTTTATTTTTAGGGCAGCTGGGACTTTCTGCACTGATGGCAATTCATTCAGCATGGGACTGAAACCTGACTGGAATTCTTACTAGTGGTGCTCTAATTGATAAACAAGTGACAAAATCAAGAAGACCAACAGGTACCTGGAATGTGGAGTGGCAGTCAAACTGAATCTATAGACCCTGGCTCACAGCAGGTAGTCAGTAAATACATGAAGCATGCACATGTGGCTCTGATGTCTGGTGTTTAGTCCAGCTGTAAGAACTGGGCTTTCCAGATGTGACATTTGACTTCTAGAGCATATTCATGGGTATCATCTGGCAAACAACCATTCCAGCAACATTTTAACTGTATTCTTTGCAACCATGCTGGGGAAGACACGTGAAGCTCACCAAGACTGCAGGATACTCCGGGAGCTGAGGTTGGAGGGTTGAAGGAAGTCATCAAAGGCCCACTGAAAGCCAGGCATGGTGCCAAACACTTGTAATCCCAGCAGCTTGAGAGACTGAAGATCACAAGTTCAAGGCTAGCCTCAGCAACTTAGTGAGGCTCTAAGCAACTTAACAAAACCCTGTCTCCAAATAAAAAATAAAAAGGGCTGGGGATGTGGCTCAGTGGTTAAGCACCCCTGGGTTCAATCTCCAGTACCCAAAAAAAAAAAAACCACAAAACTAAAAAGGGCCCACTGAAGCTGTGAGTGTAGTACAGCTGTGTGTGACTCAGAAACACTACAACAGTTGAAAGGCCTGAAAAAAGCAATCAGGAATCAGGGCTCTTTTTGAAATACGATTTACAAATCTTCAGGTTACAGCCACAGACATCTATAGTTCTCCATAGTTCTACAAACTATGGAGGCTAGTGAAGGAGTCATAGCCTGCAAAGGACTATGGGAACCCACTCATTTTAACCAGTCCAGGTCCGCAGATCGCTCTCCTCCTTTTCTCCTGTAGTAGTTTTAAGGGCAGATCTTTTTCATCCTCTCCTTGGAGATGAAATTTCCAAGTTAATCTCAACTTCTAATAAGGATAAAGGTATCAATAGGGAAGAACAGCAGGCACACCTTTTCTTATATGAAGAGGCAAATGTTTGTGGAACATAGCCAAGACTTTTTATCCACACCCTCACAAAATATGACAGCTATTTCAAACTCCTGGACAGATCATTTCATTCTAGTAGGAGAGCTACCTGTTTGGGTAAGAGAAAACTAGAGATAGAAATGGAGATATTCCTAATTCCAAAGACTTCATTCAAAAAGTTGCTTTACTGCAATGTTAAATATGATATCCTAATCTCTAAAAACATACCAACATAGTGAACCTCCCTGCTGCTGTCACTCTTAATTTTTAGAATGGTTGCAGTATTCAACTTCTCCAGCTCAGTAACTATGACATGGCTTATGTGCTGAACTCATGAAGATAAATGGGTCCCATGATGTACATATTTTCTGCTTTACCAAAGACCTGTATATAAAAGCCTATTTTCCTCTTGGATTATATTACAAAAATAAACATATATTTTCATGAGATTAAAACCTACTTCTAAAGGAAACCAAATTAGGAATGCAAAAACTCTCTGAGAAATTCAGTGCATGCTACTAGAAGAAAAAGTAGGCCCAAATCTTTATCATGTGGGCTTAGGAAACAACTCCCTTAATAAGACTCCTAAAGCACTAGAAGGAAAATCAAGAATCAATAAATGGGATGATTCAAACTAAAAATCTTCTTCTCAGCAAAGGAAACGATCAATAATTTGAAGAGAGAGCCTACAGAATGGGAAAAAACCTTTACCACACACACCTCAGATAGAGCACTGATCTCCAGGATATATAAAGAACTCAAAAAAACTTAACACCAAAAAAAAATAACCCAATAAGTAAATGAGCTAAGGAACTGAGCAGATGTTGTTTCACAGAAGAAGAAATATAGTCAACAAACATACGAAAAGAATGTTCATCATCTGTAGCAATTAGAGAAATGCAAATCAAAACTGCTCTAAGATTTCATCTCACTCCAGTCAGAATGGCAATTATCAAAAATACAAGCAATAATTAGTGTTGCCAAGGATGTGGGGGAAAAGGCACACTCATACATTGCTGGTGGGACTGCAAATGGGTGCAACCACTTTGGAAAGCAATATGGAAATTCCTAAGAAAACTTGGAATGGACTCACCATTTGACCTAGCTATCCCACTCCTTGGCCCATACCCAAAGGACGTAAAATCAGATTACTACAGTGACACAGTCACATCAATGTTTATAGCAGCTCAATTCACAATAGCTAAACTATGGAACCAACATAGATGCCCTTCAATAGATGAATGGATAAAGAAAATGTGATACATATACACAATGGAATATTACTCAGCCTTAAAGAACAATGAAATCATGGCATTTGCAGGTAAATGGATGGAGTTCAAGAAAATCATGCTAAGTAAAATAAACCAATCCCAAAAAACCAAAGGCTAAATGTTTTCTCCGATAAGTGGATGCTGACCCATAGTGGGGAGTAGGTAAGGAAGTATGAAGGAACTTTGGATTATGCAGAAGGGAGTGAGGGGAGGGGAGGGGTGGGGCAGTGGGGGTGGGAAGGACAGTAGATTGGGACAGACATTATTACCCTATATATATGTATGAAAAAATTTAAAAAAAAGAAATTCAGTGCATGTTTGTTAGATGAGGAAACCAATGCATGAATGAAATGAAAAGGGGGAAAGCTATTAGTAACCTCAATACTGCACAAAAACTCCCAGTCATCTAAAATGGAATATTTGTCTTGAACATGTAAGGGATAAGCCATAGAAAGGAAGGCAAATACAAAAAGGGCTCCTATATTCACTTTCTTCCCAGGATATAAGGAATTATAACAAATTTGTAGGAACTACAAATGAGCCTAGAAAACTCTGGTCCCATCCCTGTCCCTTGCATCTGCTGTGATTACAGGCTGCTCTTGTGCTTGTGATCTCTGGAAGCTGCATTGCCTCTCTGGTCTCTGCTTTCTGTCTTCATTAAATAGCTATTTTGTTGTTGTATCTTATTTTTATGGATTTGGTTATTGGCATTTTTTTAGATTTTATTCTTCCTAGAGTTATCACCTAACAAATGACCTCGCAATGAAGTTTCATACTTCAAACTGTTGTTCTTGGCCACAAGGATTTAATATCTCCTAATATGCCTCCCCTACTCTTCCATACACTGTTTTCAGTCCTAGATGATCATGCTTAAGATTAGAATCTCTGACAATGAATCAAAAAAAAAAGAAAGGAGTTCAAGGGCTGGGATTGTAGCTCAGTGGTAGAGCGCTTGCCTAGCATGTGTGAGGCACTGAGTTGGATCCACAGCACCACATAAAAATGAATAAATAAACAATTTTTTAAAAGATTAGAATCTGTTTCCTTTATCAAATGTAAATTGTAAATTTTGCTGAACAATTACTATGGGCCAACTGCATGCATTTCATCAGATACAACTGATGAGATGCTAGAACTGACACGTACTAACTCACAAATGCCAATGTCAACAGAAAAACCTTAAACAAAACAAATTTAACAGTCTACTTGAGCAAAGAATGATTCATAAATTGGGCAGTACTCAGAACCAAAAGGCTTTGAGAGTTCCACTACAGTACCAGAAAGACACAAAGAAGATGAAAAATATATATTTCAGTGGTTAGAGTGAAAGACACTAGTTAGATGTTAGTGCTTGGCTCTGATGGTAAAGTCTCCAGTTTCATTCTACTGTTTATGCTGGGCTTTAGTTTCCTTCTGAGGGAACTTAAAGAGTTAGAGCAACCTAGTCCAGTGGTCCCAATTACATTTTTAACACCAATTGTGTACATCTCTTCCCAACTCCCAGTTCAGCAACTTCATGTTAATAGCTTGAAATCCATCATGGTAGGGGTATTTATACTACAAAAATCAGAATGCTAGTAAGTAGTACAAGACTTTGGGGTATTTTTTAAGAGTCTCCATTGTTTAAATATTTGTCAACACACCATTGTATACTATGTAATTATTTGACTAAAAACTCACCATTTTGCGGTTAAGCTATTCAATTATTGCCAAGAAGCAGTACTAAATGAATACTCTAAATTCAAACAGGTTCAAGAAGCAGAATGTTCATGAAATAGAAATGTTGAGATATTGCCGCTTTAAAGATGTTCTCAGATGGCAACAGATAGGCATTTTGACATAAAAAGCACAACATTTCTTAAGTGCAAATATTTCTCCTACACAGCACATTCATCCATTGTAAGATTTATTTTATGGTAGTGTTCAGCTGTTCCAGTATGTTTGTTCATCGCAATTTGTAGATATTTATAAATAATGTGGAGAAGAGTTCTTGACTGTTATTTTCTGCAAGCATGTAAGATAACTTAAAACAATAAAATCCCACAGGAATGCATGGAAGGTAAATTTGATACAGTTTTGCTACATTTCAATCACCAGGAGACAAGACGATTTATTCCACTTTTCCAGTACTGAATTAAAGTGAGCAGAATGTTTTGCAGTGTGAAATATTACAAACATAAAAGTGTACAGAGAATATTGTGAATTCCCATGTGCTGACATCCATCCACTTCTCCTCATCCTACCTCCAGTTGCCTCTCCATTTTCAGAGGTAGTTGCCATTCTTAATTTAGTGCTCATCATTATCCAGAAGGTCCATATTCTTTAGCTCTAAATTTCCATTGAAATATGCATTGTTCTACATATTTTATAACTTCGTAAAAATGATACCATATTGTTTCTGTCCTGCCATTTTGTCTTGGGAGATTTGTTGATGAAATTGTGTTTGACTCTAGGTCATTCATTTTGTTTTCTATATAGATATTTATTGTATGATCTTCCATAATCAAATTATCTAATCTTCTATTCATGATCATGATGTTCCCAAATATTTCACTCTCCCAAACTATGCTGCTTTAACTATTCTGATACCTGTGTGTTTGTCTGGGTGACATTCTTAGGAGTAGAATTGCTAAGCCATAGAGTCTTCACTTCAACTTTACTTGGTATTAGCAAACAGCTCACCAAAGGGTTTTACCAATTTATGCTCCCAGTAGTAGTGTATGAGAGTTCTTCTTTCATGCCCTTCCCAAAACGTGGATTTTTTTTAGACTTTTTAAAAATAAATCTATGTTTTTTACTTTATTTTAATGTGGTGCTGAGGATTGAACCCAGTGCCTCACACATGCTAGGCAAGCACTCTACCACTGAGCTACAATCCCAATACAATATATATAGACTTTTAAGATACTAATGCTCACATGTAGAATTCCTATTTTTCATTGAGTTCAGGTATTTTGGAACTAACTACAGTTGTTAAAATACAGGTATAATCCCATGTCCTTCCTGAGGTCAGAAAGAATTCTTGGCATCTAATATTAGAATTCAAAAATGTCATTATTAATTTTATTTCCTTTTTTGTCATATTTATTATGGGTGCAAAGTTACAGCTCACTTAGCTACTGAACATTTTGTGATCTGGTTTCCTGTAATTTGCCCTGTAAAAGGATACTTCATGATCAAACTGTGCTACAGACTATTAACCAGGATAACTCAGTCTGTTGTGTTCTTCTCATGCTTCGAATCTGATTTTCTCTTTTGTTCCTCTATGAGGTTCCAATGTTTTCTCCAGACTGGTTCTATTTGTTTCTTTATTTTGGTAGTAATTGGGTTAGTCAGTTGACCTAGTAAATACTTAGATGAACTTCATCTTTCAAATGGTTTACATTCTTCTTCAGTGTGGGTTTCAGGGAAGTTTCTTTTAGCTTAAGAAACTTATCTTCACCAAGCCCAACTTCATTGACTGCTCTAAGTACACATTATTGGTCTTATTCAATGGACATATGCTGGAATTTCCTCCTCAGAATTTAATATACTTCTTCATACATGTAAAAATCAGGTCACCAATAAAGAATGGTGGGTAGTCCCTTATCAAAATAATGCAAGGAAAAATTCAAGACTTGAATATGCCATGAACATTAAAAAAGAAAATGCATTTTGAGTTAAATATCAATTAAGTAGGTTGCTTTTTGTTTTCCAGGGATTTTTCTTGGGGGGTCAGTTGTGATGAAACCCATAATCTTATACTTGTTAAGCACATATTCAACCACTGAGCTACATCCCCAGTCCTAAAAAAGGAATTTAAACTTTAAATGAAAACAAAAATGCTACTTTTCTTAATTTCCTTTTCAGAAACATAAAGGGTTTAGTTTTTATCTTTAACACTGGGTTTCTTTCTAAGCATTTTGTCCCATAACTGACCATTCCAAATTAATATGGAGATGTGTACTGAAATATAATAAAAATGATGTGTTTTCCTGCATAATAGCTGAGACTTGGCTCATTAAGCACTGTAGTCTGCTTCTCCTTGTTAGAAGAAGGTTCCTGGGTATCGTAGTACCTATTTTATAATAAGCATTTTTCTCAGAGAAAGTCTATGACACTAATTTCTGACTAAACCCCAAACAAAACAGACCTATTTTTTTCTTGAAATGGAATATTTCTTCTGCTCTCTCACAAACTTTACAAAACATAATTGAAATTTTCTCTCATCTTAAGAAAATATTGTAGCACAGATATTGGGGCCTTTTATAACAACTATGCATTCTCTATTGTAAGATTTACACATAATTTTGGAAATATCAACAATAACATTTGCTACTCAGCCAATGCAGCAATAAAAACCTGAACACATGTTTTAATTTTCAGGGAGTTCTCTAGAGATGGATTGACTGATTGATTTAGTTTAGTGATGGTGCTTCCTCAAAAGAGCTCAAAATTGATGGGCTACTCATTAAGACATCAAAAACAATCTGATTTTTAAAAGTGGAAGATTCAATCAAACCAAGATACTTCAAACCAATGTTTGTATTCCACCCCCCCCCCAATATTAAGGCCTAAGTTCTAGCTGCCAAATAGGCTATGAAGGAGACTGGCACTGTCAACTAAAGGACCCTTTGCAAAAGCAAGTGATAATTTAGAAAACAACTACAAATGTCTAGGTACCTTCCAGGGTTCCTTGGGCTCCATTATATGGAAGCACACTTTTTCACTGTGTGGAAATATCCACTCACAGATGGCTATCTAAGTCCTGAAACTGCTTTTATTTACTATCTTATAGATTTAGTAAAGAAACTTTTGAGCAAAATATTTTACTCTGGCTTTGGTCAGATCTCTCTCTCCTTCCCCCTCTCCTCCCTCCCTCCCTCTCTCTCTCTCTCTCTCTCTCTCTCTCTCTCTCACACACACACACACACACACACACATACACACACACAATCATGAAGCAAGGCTGAAGGTAAACATTTAACTGAAAATATTTATGGTCCTTTTAGGAGTTTATCGCTAATAAATGAGAGGAAAGGGATTTTCAACTATAAATGATACTATACTAAACTGAGAAACTACATGAAGAATATAAGGCAGGATATTTTTAATGTGAAATTAATGCAACTACATTTACATTGTAAGTACATTTACAATGTAATTAAATTTTGAAGACTTAAAGGGAAATTGCTACTATGTTTTATAGTAATACACATTTATAGCCTAATAAAATTAACAAAGTGCGGTTACATTTGTAAATACATACAAATATGGCATTCATTGTACAGTGTTTAAAACATTCAAGACTATAACTATACATTTGGATCTACAGAACTCAGTATCATCTTAAAATGATTAAAATCTCAAGTTTAATACCATGAAATTAAAACATTTTGTTCAGAGGAGCTCCATTATTCAAACATTGTATTTCCTACTTTGGTTTTCTACTCAGAGCATCAGTACATAAAAGAAATGTATTTTGACTTCATTTTATTGTTGCAGAAGCATTAAGTGAATTATGAAACATATAAACATTTCCTTGAGTAACTTCTAAATCCACCATTGTGAATTCCAGCAATTGGACATGAGAAGATTTATCATTTGTAGGCATCTTTAAAGAAAATACAATTGACTTGTAATAAAATTGTTACAACAAATGATACTACTGGCATAATCTGTGACCTTGATATACTACATAAACCTATTCGAAACAAAAATGATATATTACATATACTTACAGTGTTTATTGTTCATCACAAAACCAATCACAGGAAAACATGCATCTATAATATGCCAATTTGAGAGCCCAAACAGCAAACCATGATTCAAAAGGCAGAAATCTCAAACTGTTGTTTTCAGTGGTCTAGAGCATAAATACTCTAAGCATACATTGAACAGCAACTGCAACAACTGGCCATGTATTTCAAAACAGTGATTATATGGCTTACATATTTAAAAGAAAGCTGTGTGGGGCTGGGGATATAGCTCAGTTGGTAGAGTGCTTGCCTTGCAAGCACAAGACCCTGGGTTCAATCCCCAGCACGGCAAAAAAAGAAAAGAAAGCTGTCAATTCATGTATTATTTTTTTAAACCCTCAAAAGACATATAATTTAAGAAAACCCGTACTTGCATAGTTTTTCTAGAAAATTCAAAAGGAAGATACTGAAAAGTAGACCTTTGTTACAAGAACATATTGATTGCAACTATGAATATTTAACTTAGTTGATAGGCTTTTGATAGCATCTTCAATTTCATTGCTTGAAATTGATCTGTTTAAATTTTCTATGTCTGCCTGATTCAATCTGGGTAGGTTATATGTCTCCAGAAATCTGTCAATGTCTTCAAGATTTTCTATTTTATTGGAAGATAAAGTTTTCAAAATAGTTTCTGATTATCTTCTATATTTCAATGGTGTCTGTCGTGAGATTTTCTTTTCATTACAAATTTTAGAAATTTGAGTTTTTTCCCTCTTTCTTTTGGCTGACTTGACTAAGAGTCTCAATTTTTAAAAATTTTTTCAAAGAACCAAATTTTTGTAAAAAACTTTACACCAAAAATACAAAGAACCCAATCAATAAATGGGCTAAGGAACTGGGCAGACACTTCACAGAAGATGATATATAGGTGATCAACAAATACAAGAAAATGTGCTCATCATCTCTAGTAATTAGAGAACTGCAAATCAAAACCACCCTAAGATTTCATCTAAATCTAATTAGAATGGCTATTATCGGGAATACAAGCAATAATAAGCATTGGCATGGATGTGGGGAAAAAGGCACACTCATACATTGCTGGTGGAGTTGCAAAGTGGTGCAGCCACTCTGGAAAGCAATATGGAGATTCCTCAGAAAACTTGGAATGGACCCACCATTTGACCCAGTTATCTCACACCTCGGTTTATACCCAAAGGACTTAACATCAGCATAGTAGAGTAATGCAGCCACATCAATGTTTATAGCTGCTCAATTCAAAATAGCTAAACTATGGAACCAAGATAGTTGCCCTTCAATTGATGAATGGATAAAGAAACCATGGTATATATACACAATGGAATATTATTCAGCCATAAAGAAGAGTAAAATTATGGCATTTGCTGGTAAATGGATGGAGTTGGGGAATATCATGCTAAGTGAAATAAGTCAATCCCAAAAAACCAAAAGCCAAATGTTTTCTGTGATAAGTGGATGATGATACATAATGGGGTGGTGGGGGGGGATCAGAGAAGAATGAAGGAACTTTAGATCATATAGAGGGAAATGAGAGGGGGCGGGGTGGGGGTATGAAAAATGGTGGAATGAGACAGACATCATTACCCTATGTACATGTATGATTACATGATTGGTGTGAATCTACATTGTGTACAACCATAGAAATGAAAAGTTGTACCCCATTTGTGTACAATGAATCAAAATGCAGTCTGTAAAAATAAAAATAAATAAAAATTTTAAAAAATAAAAAAGAGCCAACTTTTTGTTTCATTGATGATTTAAATTTTTTGTTTCAATTTCATTGATTCTGGCTCTGATTTAATTATTTCCTGTCATTTTCTTTTAGTGTTGATTTGTTCTTCTTTTTCCATGGTCTTGATATGTAATGTTATTTATTTAGTGACTTTCTAGTCTGTTAATGAGTTAACTGCTAGAAGAAAACATAGCCCCAACACTCCATCATGTCAGCTTAGGAACCATTCAACTTCCTCAACAAGACTCCTAAATTGCAAGAAGTAAAATCAAGAAATAATAAATGGGATGGTATCAAACTAAAATGCTTGTTCATAGCAAAGGAAAAAATCAAGAGCTTCAGTGAAGAGAGAGCCTACAGCATGGGAGAAAATATTGCCACCTGCACCTCAGACACAGCATTAATCTATCTCTAGGATATATAAAGAACTCAAAAAGCTTAACAACAACAACAAAATAACCCAATCAATAAATAAATGGGCAAAGGAACTGAACAGGCACTTCACAGAAGAAGAAATATGGTCAAGAAATGTATGAAAAAATATACATCATCTCTAGTAATTAGAGAAATGCAAATTAAAACTACACTGAGATTTCATCTCACTCCTGTCAGAGTGGCAATTATGAAGAATACAAGCAACAAAATTGGTAATGATGTGGGGAAAAGGGTACACTCATATATTGCTGGTGGAACTGCAAATTGGAACAACCACTCTGGAAAGCAGTATGTGGAGACTCTTCAAAAAACTTAAAATGGAACCACCATTTGACCCAGTTATCCCATTCCTCAGTATCCAAAGGTCATAAAATCAGCATACTACAGTGATGCAGCCTCATCAATTTTTTTCCTTTATTTTATTTTTATGTGATGCTGAGGATGAAACCCAGGGCCTCATGCATACTAGGTGAGCACACTACCACTGAGCCACAACCCCAGCCCCACATCAATGGTTATAGCAGCTCAATTCACAATAGTTAAGCTATGGAACCAACTTAGGTATCCTTCAATAGATGAATGGATGAAGAGAATGTATATATGCACAATGGAATACCACTCAGCCATAAAATAGAATGACTTTATGATATTTGCTGGCAAATGGATGAATCTGGAGACTATTATGCTAAGCAAAATAAGACAAACCCCCCAAATCAAAGGTTGAATGTTCTGTCTGATATTTGGATACTAACTCACAATGAGGGGGGGTAGGGAAAAAGTAAAAGTTCAGTTGATTAGACAAAGGGGAATGAAAGGAAAGGAGGGGGACAGAAAATAGTAAAGACAGTGGAATGAAATTGACTTAATTTTCCTGTGTACATATATAAATGCAGCACAGTGAATCTCCACATTATGCACAACTGCAAGAATGGGATTCTAATTAGAATAAGCATGTACTCCATGTTTGTATAAATATGTCAAAATATACTCTACTGTCATGTATAACTAAAAATAACATTTTAAAATATTAAAAAAACAAAAAATATTTAACCTAATGCTATGACACATATCTAAATTTCATGTATAAAATGTAAACTTCAACACACCAAAACTATAGGAGTTTTTAAATTTGGATCTTTTTAGAATCTTATGACAGAACTAGAGACCCCAAGTATCAATGCACAAGATTTCTTTCAGAATGTATCTTTTTGGTACATTACAGTCATAGTTAACAGAATTAATAAATAACAATCACAAAGGAGTTTAAACTCTCTGGTTGTGTTTCCACTCTCTTCAAAGTTTTATTGTTTTGTACTGAAAAGTTACCAAGAGAATACAGGTAAAACATTTTATTTGTAAATGCTCTAAAGATTTGAATTCAGATTTTCAAATGGAATCTCACTAGATGCCATGAAAAAGCTTTAATTGGAAACAAAATGGCACTGCTCTTTCACCTGGGGGAAATGAAAGGCATGAAGATGGCTTCTTGGCAAGACCCATACAGCTATGAAGGATAAAGTCCAACTCTAAAAATGTTCTGTGCATATCACGGGCAGTGAAGGATAAGTCTGACCATGGTGCTGTTTATCTGTAAAACATTTAGAAAATACAATCTCACTCACACCTCCTAAAGGATATCTTAGTTTCAAAAAGTCTATTCCGTCTTTGATTTAAGGGGAACTTAGTTTCCCTGTGTTAGAGCAGCGTCTACAACATAATATGATGTTAATATTCAAGTAACTTTTAGGGCCAAAAATGTTGTCTGTGCTATAACTTCTAATACTCAATGTGAGGATTCAAAAGGTCCACCATAAATTCCAGGCAGTATCTTCTGGTTGAATATTTTAATGTGAAAGTCATTATTTAGTTTCATAATTATTTGATAATTTTTATCAAGGCATATAAAAGAACCTCTGGCAGCAAAATAATCAGAATTCACATCTATGATCACATTCCATAAGTATTATATGAATTATGCTTTGTGCATGAAGATAGCATGAAAGAAATGTGTTAACTGCATCAGTAGCAGAAAGACGTTTACATTAGATTTGCCCAATTAAAAATGAAATACTTCATATTTTTAACTAAATGCTTTTGGAAGTTGCATGTGTAGTCCATTGTTATTCTCCAATCTCCTGATTGACAAACACTACAATGTATTTTTATAAACTACAATATAAGATTTTGCTCTATGCAAGGTAATATCAAGGCCATGGGATATTAGAGGATGCAACTAAACTGTCACAAAGTATTAATTTATCATTTCAACATTAATTATAAATGCATGTTATTTAAGTATTGTTGTTGTGGGATGCTTTTTTCGTTGTTGTTGTTTTTGTACTAAGGATTGAACCCAGGGACACTCTACCACTTTTTTATTTTGAGACAGGGTCTTGCTAAATTGCCTGGAGCCTTGCTAAGTTGCTGAGGCTAAGCTTGAACATGCCATCCTCCTTACTCCACCTCCCAAACCACTGGGATTACAGGCAGGTGCCACCATACCCAGCTTAAAGTACTGTATATTTTAATAATATCTCAACTCAGAAGCTTCTGACAATAGGGACCAATGGAGACCTTGTCCTTTTACATAGCAACATGTCATACTGAGAAGAGAGAAATAAATGCTTTTAAGTGCTGCTATCCATACATTTTAGATTACATTTCAACTCCCCCAACAGCAATGCAAAAAAATGGATATTGAAAATGTGCCCTCATAGAAAATTAAACTAGAAAATAATGTAAATTCCCCCCACCAAACAATGTATGTATGTTACCAAATGTACAGATCAGCCCTACGCTGCCTGAAAAATATGCACAGGTCCAAAGTAGATTAGAGTTGGTGTTTTGCCATGTACTTTTAAAAGGATGCTAATATGCCCTAAGCCTACTGGGGTTACAGTAATGGAGTCACTTCCAATTAAAACTAATCAAATATGTAATTTTATATGTCCTTCATTAGTTAGTTAAAAATTCATGTAATTAAATTTGTCCTGAATTAAATATGAGGACATCTGCTCTACATTTAAAATGATGATACATGATGGGAAAAACTATCCTAGGTCTTCTTTTCTTTAAATATTTTTAAATTGTCAATGGACTTTGTTTTACTTGTTTGTTTATTTATTTATTCATTCATTCATTCATCTATTTATATGTGGTGCTAAGGATCAAACCCAGTGCCTCACACATGCTAGTCAAGCGTTCTACCACTGAGACTAAACTCATCAATCAAAAGACATAGACTGGCAGATTGGATTAAAAAGAAAGACCCAACAATATGCTCCCACCAAGAGACACATCTCGAGACCTCTGCGCCAGGGAGGATGGCACAGCCCACAGACATGTGAGACTGCCGTGCCTGGGAGGCCAGCCTAGGGCCCCCGAGTGAGCCCCTCACAGGGGAGGCCAGCCCAGAGGTCTAGAACCCACCCAGCCCAACAGAACGAGACTTCCAGGCTAGGGAGGTGGGCCTAGAGGCAGACATCGGACTCAGCCCAGCACACATAGGTGCGACTTCCATGCCAGGGAGGCCTGCATAGCACAGACGCGTGAGGTACTGGAAACCTGCAGGGACACCATCAATCTATAGGGGGGAAACGAAAATACCTCAGATTCTCACTGATGGAAGGGAAGATATATGAACAACATGAGAAAACAAGGGAAGAAAGTGTCCCAAACAAACTTAGATGCTATACCAATAGAACCCAATGACAACATGGCAGAAGAAATGTCAGAAAGGGAGTTCAGAATGTATATAATTAAAATGATCTGAAAAGCAAACAATGTGACGAGAGAGCAAATGCAGGCAATGAATGACTGCACCAATCAACGGTTAAAAGAACAAATGCAGGAAGCAAACGACCACTTCAATAAAGAGATAGACATTCTGGAATATGTCTGGAATATTCTGGAATATTTGAAATGAAATGAACAATAAACCAAATTAAAAACTCAATAGCATCACCAACACAATACACCTCATGTAAGACAGAATCTCAGACAATGAAAACAAAATTCTTAATCTTGAAAATAAAATTGATCAAACTGAGAATATGGTAAAAAAAATCATGAAAAGAACCTCCAAGAATTATGGGATATCATGAAAACACCAAATGTAAGAATTACAGGGATTGAGGAAGGCACAGAGATACAAACCAAAGGAATGAACAATCTATTCACTGAAATAATATCAGAAAATTTCCCAAATCTGAAGAATTAAATGGAAAATCAAATACAAGAGGCTTACAGGACACCAAATGCACAAAATTACAGCAGATCCACACCAATGCACATTGTAAACAAAATACCTAACACAAAAAATAAAGATAGAATTTTAAAGGCTACAAGAGAAAAGCATCAGATTACATACAGGGGGAAACCAATATGGATATCAGCAGATTTCTCAGCCCAGACCCTAAAAGCTAGACAGGCCTGGAACAATATATTTCAAGCTCTGAAAGAAAATGGATACCAACCAAGAATCCTATATCCAGCAAAACTAACCTTCACATTTGAAGAGGAAATAAAATCCTTCCATGACAAACAAAAGTTAAAAGAATTTACACATAGAAAGCCTGCACTACAGAACATTCTCAGCAAAGTATTCCATGAGGAAGAAATGAAAAACAACAATGAAAGTTCACAAAGGGAGGAATGACCCTAAAGGAAAAACCAATCAAAGGAGAAACCAAGTCAAGTTAAAGACCATAAATAAGCCAAAATGACTAGGAATACAAATCATATCTCAATAATAACCCTGAATGTTAATGGCCTAAACTCATCAATCAAAAGATATAGACTGGCAGATTGGATTAAAAAGAAAGACCCAACAATATGCTGCCTTCAAGAAACTCATATCACAGAAAAGGACATCCACAGACTGAAGGTGAAAGGGTTGGAAAAAACCTACCACACACATGGGACTCAGTAAAAAGCAGGGGTTTCCATCCTCATATCAGATAAATCGGACTTCAAGACAAAATTAGTTAGGTGGGATAAAGAAGGACATTTCATTTTGCTTAAGGGAAGCGTAAATCAGTAAGACATAACAATCATAAATATTTATGCCCCAAACAATGGAGCATCCATTTATGTTAAACAAATCCTTCTCAATTCCAGGAACCAAATAGACCATAACATAATAATACTAGGTGACTTTAACACATGTCTCTCACCACTGGATAGATCTTCCAAACAAAAATTGAACAAAGAAACCACAGAACTCAATAACACAATTGATAATTTAGACTTAACAGACATATATAGAATATTCCATCCATCAAGGAGCGAATACACTTTCTTCTCAGCAGCTCATGGTTCCTTCTCTAAAATAGACCATATGTTATGCCACAAAGCTACTCTTAGCAAATACAAAAACATAGAGATACTACCTTGTATACTATCAGATCATAATGGAATGAAATTAGAAATCATTGATAAAATAAAAAATAGAAACTACTCCAACACCTGGAGACTGAATAATATGCTATTGAATGATGCATGGATAACACAAGACATCAGGGGGGAAATTAAAAAAATTCTTAGAGGTAAACAAGAACAATGATACAACATATCAAAATCTCTGGAATACTGTGAAAGCAGTGCTAAGAGGAAAATTCATTGCATGGAGCACATTCAATAAAAGAAAGAAAAGTGAACAAATAAACGACCTCACATTACAGCTCAAAGCCCTAGAAAAAGAAGAACAGATCATCACCAAAGGTAGTAGAAGACAGGAAATAATTAAAATCAGACTTGAAATCAATGAAATTGAAATAAAAGAAACAATTCAAAAAATTGACAAAACAAAAAGTTGGTTCTTTGAAAAAATAAACAAAATTGATAAACCCTTAGTCATACTAATGAAGAGAAGGAGAGAGAAAATTCAAATTACTAAAATTCATGATGAAAAAAAAACTATCATGACAGACCCTATTGAAATACAAAACAAAATTAAAAGCTATTTTGAAAATCTATACTCCAACAAAATAGAAAATCTTGAAGACATTGACAGGTTTATAGACACATATGTCCACTCAAACTGAATCTGGAGGACATACACAATTTAAATAGATCAATTTCAAGCAATAAAGTAGAAGAAGGCATCAAGAGCCTACCAACCAAGAAAAGCGTGGGACAGATGGATTCTCATCCAAGTTCTTCAAGACCTTCAAAGAAGAACTCATTCCAATACTTCTAAAGGATTCCATGAAATAAGAAAAGAGGGAACCCTTCCAAATTCATTCTATGAAGCTAATATCACCCTCATACCAAACCAGACAAAGACACATCAAGGAAAGAAAATTTCAGACCAATATCCCTAATGAACATAGATGTAAAATTTCTTAACAAGATTTTAGCAAACTTCATACAAAAAAATATTAAACACATAGTGCACCATGATCAAGTGGGTTTCATCCCAGGGATGCAAGGTTGGTTTAACATACAGAAATCAATAATTGTAATTCACCACATCAACAGACCTAAATTTAAGAATCATATGATTATTTAAATACATGCAGAAAAAGCATTTGATAAAATACAGCACCCCTTCTTGTTCAAAACACTAGAAAAAACAGGGATAGTAGGAACATACCTCAACATTGTAAAAGCTATCTATGCTAAGCCCATGGCCAACATCATTCTAAATGGAGAAAAACTGAAAGCATTCCCTTTAAAAACTGGAACAAGACAGGAAGGCCCTCTTTCACCACTTCTATTCAACATCATCCTTGAAACACTAGCCAGGGCAATTAGACCAGAAATTAAAGGGATATGAATAAGAAAAGAATTCAAACTATCACTATTTGCCACTGACATGATTCTATATTTAAAGGACCCAAGAAATTCCACCAGAAAACTTCAAGAACTCATAAATGAATTCAGCAAAGTAGCAGGATATATATAAAATCAACACTCATAAATCTAATGCCTTTCTATTCATAAGTGATAAATCCTCTGAAAGAGAAATTAGGAAAACTACCCCATTTACAATAGCCTCAAAAAAAAAACACTTAGGAATCAATTTAAGAAAAGAGGTGAAAAACCTCTACAATGAGAACTACAGAACACTAAAGAAAGAAATCATAGAAAATATGAGAAGATGGAAAGATCTCCCATGTTCTTGGATAGGCAGAATTAATATTGTCAAAATGACCATACTACCAAAATCACTACACAAATTCAAAGCGATTCCAATTAAAATCCCAATGACATTCCTCATAGAAATAGAGAAAGCAATTATGAAATTCATTTGAAGAAATAAGAGACCCAGAATAGCTAAAGCAATTCTTAGCAAGAAGAGCAAAGCAGGGGGTATCACAATAAGAGACCTTAACCTCTCCTATAGAGCAATAGTAACAAAAACAGAATGGTATTGGCACCAAAATAGACAGGTAGACCAATGGTACAGAATAGAGGACACAGAGACAAACCCACATAGATACAGTTATCTCATACTATACAAAGGTGCCAAAAACATACAATGGAGAAAAGATAGCCTCTTCAACAAATGGGGCTGGGAAAACTGGAAATCCATATGCAGCAAAATGAAAATAAACCCTATCTCTCACCCTGCACAAAACTCAACTCAAAATGGATCAAGGACCTAGGAATTAGACCAGAGACCCTGCACCTAATAGAAGGAAAAGTAGGTCCAAATCTTCATCTGTCAGCTTAGGACAAGACTTCCTTAACATGACTCCCAATGCACAGGAAAAAAAAAAGCAGGAATCAATAATTGGGATAGATTCAAACTAAAAAAGCTTTTTCTCAAAAGGAAACAATCAATAAAGTGAAGAGAGAGCCTACAGAGTGGGAGAAAATCTTTGTCACATACACACTTCAGATACGGCACTAATCTCCAGAATCTATAAAGTCTCAAAACACTTTACACCAAGTTTACAAATAATCCAGTCAATAATTGGGCTAAGGACATGAGCAGACACTTCACAAATCTACAAGCAATCAACAGATATATGAAAAAATGTTGAACATCTCTAGCAATAAGAGAAATGCAAATCAAAACTACCCTAAGATTTCATCTCACCCCAATTAGAATGACTATTATCAAGAATAAATGTAATAGGTGTTGGCAAGGATGTGGGGAAAAAGGTACACTCATACATTGCTGGTGGGGTTGCAAATTGGTACACACACTCTGGAAAGCAGTATGGAGATTCCTCAGAAAACCTGGAATGGACCCACCATTTGACCCAGCTATCCCGCTCCTTGGCCTATACCCAAAGGACTTAAAATCAGCATACTACAGTAACACAGCCACATTAATGTTTATAGCAGCTCAATTCACAATAGCTAGATTGTGGAACCAACCTGGAAGCCCTTCAACAGATGAATGGATAAAGACCCCGTGATATACATACACAATGGAATATTACTTTATAAAGAAGAATAAAATTATGGCATTTTCAAGTAAATGGATGGAGTTGGAGAATATCATGCTAAGTGGGATAAACCAATCTCAAAAAACTAAAGGCTAAATGTTTTCTGTGATAAGTGGATGCTGATATGTAACAGGTGGATGGGGTGTGGGTAAAGGAAGAATGGAGGAACTTTAGATTGTGCAGAGGGAAATGAGGGGAGGGGAGAGGGAAGTTGGAAGGAAACATGGTGCAATGAGACAGACATTATTACTCTATGTACATGTATGATTACATGAGCAGTGTCACTCTCCATCACGTACAACCAGAGAAATGAAAATTTGAACTCCCTTTGTGTACAAGTCAAAATGCATTCTGCTGCCATGTATAACTAAATAGAACAAACAATAAAAACAGAAGAATCACATGATTGTCTCATTAGATGCTGAAAAAGCATTTGAGAAAATACAGCATCAATTCATGTTTAAAACACTCATAAATAGGAATAGAAGTAACATGCCTCAACATTATAAAAGCTATATATTATTCCCAATGCCAACATCATTGTAAATGGAGAAAAACTGAATGCATTCCCTCTAAGAACTAGAACAAGACAAGGATGCCACTTCATTTCAACATAGTCCTTGAAACCTATTACAGTGATGCAGCCACATCAATGTTCATAGCTGCTCAATTCACAATAGCTAGGTTGTGGAACCAACCTAGTTGCCCTTCAATAGATGAATGGATACACAATGGAATATTAGCCATAAAGAATAAAATTATGACATTTGCAGGTAAATGGATGGAACTGGAAAACATCATGCTAAGTGAAATAAGACAATCCCAAAAAACCAGGCCGAATGATCTCTCTGATAAGTGGATGATGATACATAATGCGGGGTGGGAGGGAGGCAAGAATGGAGGAAGGATGGATTGTGTAGAGTAAAATGAGGGGTCGGAAGGGGGAGGGGGGAAAGAAAATAATCGAATAAGACAAACATCATTACGTACATGTATGATTACACAGTTGTGACTCTACTTCATGTTCAACCAGAGAAATGAAAGTTTTACCCCATTTGCGTACAATGAATCGAAATTTTTAAAAATGATGTATAAAATGTTAAACAGTTCCTTGAGCACAATTTTTAAGTGAGTTGTTTCTTCTCTGTCTCTCATTAACCATTTCAAGTAAGCACAAAGTAGGTAGAATACAGGTCGTATTTTCAATTTAACTCCTCAATGTGTTAACATGGAATAAGATAAACTGGGGGGAAGGTGAGTGTTCAAAATGGTAGCCTTACAGGCATAATTTTTTAAGTTGTAACGTGTTCAATTCAGCACATGTAATTTTTTTTTATTTGTCTGATACTCTTGGTATTTTTTGTCTTGCATAAGACATTAATAACTACCCAAAGTTATGAATATATTGTCCTGTGTTTCCGTTAAGATGCTTTATCATTCTGGCTTTAATGTTGAGATCTATTATTCAACTCAAATTAAATTTTTGTATGGAGTGAGGTAAAGGATGCAGGTTCATTTCTCTTTCCATATGAATACCCAGTTGTTCAGGACCATTTGTAAAAACACCCTTCTTTCCCCATCAGTTGACTTGGAAGTTGATTACAAATTAATATTTTAGGTTCCACGTATGAGGGAGATCATGTGGAATTTAATTTCTGTGCCTGGTTACCAGAAGCTGGAGCAGTTGTGGGGTTGGGTTGATGTTGGTGAAAGGATATAAAATTTCATTTAGATAGGAAGAATGCATTCAAGAGATCTTTTGTACAAAATGATGCCTCAAGTTAGTAGCAATATATTGTATTATTGAAAAACAATGAGAGTGGATGTTAAGCATTCTCACCTTTAAAATAAAACCTGAGGTAATATTTATGTGAATTAGCCAGATTTAGTTATTCTACAAACTTCAAATCATATTGTACACAATATAAAAATTAATCTTTCCATTTAAAATAACACTTTAAAATTACATATTCACATGTCCATTTCTGAAATCTCTATTTTTTAAACATATTAATGCCAAATTGTACTGCTTATGGAAGCATATATTAAGTTTTAAAATCAGGTATGTAAGTCCTCCAATTTTTCACATTCAATTATTATTTTTGATCTTTTGCCTTTTCATATACAGCTTAAAATAAACACAAGTTTTTAAATTCTTTCAAAAGGCCTTGCTGAGATTTTGATTTTTTTATTTATTCTAATTAGTTATACATGAGATCTTGATTTTGATTTGCATTGAATCTATAAGCCATTTTGTAGAAGACAGATTGCTTAACATTGAGAATTCTAATCTACAGGTGTGGTATTTGTCCCCATTTTTCTTAAGGTCACTTTTTTAAAAAATTTAGTTCATTGTACACAAATGGAGTACAACTATCATTTTCTGGTTGTACACAAAGTAGAATCCTACAATTTGCCTATTCATACGTACACATAGGGTAAAGATGTTTGTCTCATTCCATTATTTTTCCTTCCCCTCCCCCTACCCACCCCTCATTTTCCTCTATACAATCCATAAGGTCATTTTAAATATATCCTAGCAAATGTCTGCAGTTGTCTGTAGAGAAGCCTTGCACACCTGTTGTTAGATGCATTCCTATTTGCTTTACACCTCTAACATTAATGCTTTTTGAAATTTCATTTGTTCAATTCTTTGTTGCTAGGATACAGAATTACAATTTATTTTTGTGTGATAATTTTATATACTATACCTTGTAAATTCACTAATTAGTTCTAGTTGGGATTTCTTTTATGTAGATTTCTTACAGTTTTATAATATACAAAATCTGCTCATCACGGTAGTTTTGCCTCTTCATTTACTCTTGGCATTGGCTAGGAATTCCAGTGTAACTGCCAGAATAAATATCCTGTCTCATTTCCAATTATGGGGGAAACTTCCAGTATTTCCCTATTAAGATGTTAGCTATGGGTTTTTTCCTAAGTGTACTCTATCAAATTGATGAATGTCCCTTTATTTCTAGTTTGCTGTGAATTTTCGTAATGAAAGAGTACAGGGTTGTCAATTGCTTTTCTGCATCTATTGAACTGATTATGTGTAATTTCCCTATCATTATGTTAATGTAGTGAATTACTCTGATTTTTAAGTGTGTAATACAGGTATTTAAAGCTATGCATTCCTTCCATTTCCCTCCTCTTTAGCTTCAGTCACAACTTTGATATGTTACATTTTCTCTTTCATTCAATTTGGAATGATTCTAGTTTCCCTTGTGCTTTCTTCTTCATCCTATGTTTTGTTTAGATATCTATTGTTTAATATTCATACGTGGAGGTATCGATTTCTAATACCTTGAGACTTTGTGATTCCCATATTTTTAAACTTATTAGGACTTTTTAATGAAACAATATATTATGTTCTATCTTGGTGAATACTCCTTGCAGTCTTAAAAGTAATGGTGTATTTTGTGGTTGTTTGATATAGATTTTAAATATCAATCAATCAGTTCTCATTTTTAACATTACAGACTTCAGATTACTGATTATCTAAATAATTCAAGAGTTATCTAAATAACCCAACAATTAGTGCCAGGAACCTTTCAGAGGTGACCCAGATTAAAGTACTTAGGGTTTCCATGTGTCCCGATATTTAAATTGAGCCTTATTATCCTTAAATTGGGCTTCATGCCATTAATGAAATTTGAGACCATATAAATTACCCCTAGTCTATTAGAGTCATTTGAAAACGGTGTACCATTATCTGGAATTCAAACACAAAGTCAAAACTAACATTTCAAAATTATGTACATATAACAATAATCTTGTTTTCTATTTTTGTTCTGTTTTCTATGGATAGGTGTCTCACTTACAATAAAATCTGTAATAACACTGGTCTTTAAGGGTACCAGAAGAAGGCAAGAATAAAAAAAGAAATACTGATTTGTATATAGAATTTTTTTGTTCTGAAATTTGGGTTAATAGAAACAAACATAAGGTTACTTCTCATTACTTCCTACTACCTTCACATGTAAGTCTTGGTTGTAGACACAGGTATATTGTGTATGTATGTGTTCACATTCATGTAGCAGAAACATACCACAGAGAAAATAACACACTCCTGGGTCAAAGTAAATGTACACACTGGTAAAGTTGAACCTCAGCATTTAATTCTGATTTCTTAAGACACCACAGTATCTGAAATCTCACTCAGGCCTATCAATGTTGTAGAGAAAAATTTAAAATGTTTTAAAAAACTATTCACAAATAAAAATCTATTGAAGAAAAACTTAAATCCTAGTTAAAACAATAAATTGGCAGTTATATTTCTAAGTGCAGAGAGGTTTTTATTCTATTCCAGTGTCAAATTTGGCAAGGATTTAGAAATTTTAGCCTTCAAACAAACATTGTACTGTGTGTTCATGTTATACTTGTCATCTTGGCATTCTAAAACCTATATTCAGAGATTAAAATCTGTAAACTATCCCCTGGAATCAGGTCTTCTTGACTTCTGCTTAGATTTTTCACCAATCTAAATAATAAATGAATTAGTAGCCAACAAGGGTGAGGAGGAAAAAACAATCAGATTGCATTGAAGCTCCAATTTTCTCAAACCTATTACATGTGTTCAAAAAGACTTCCATGACACTATGCTTGAGTCCTTTGAGTAACTTAGAAAGGAATTAGGTTACAAGAGAAAAATGTTTATTACTCTAATTATCCATCATTAATTTTCACCTTTTTGCACATACTCTTCCACCTTTAGCATTAGGGAACCCAGTTCAGTGCAGCATTTCAGTTCAAATTATTGTCAACATGGAGACAGAACTGTTTTATTTCTTCCTGCTTTAGATTCTCTCACAATTAAACAGTATGTTTGGCAGAACCATCTTTACAATGGATACTATACAAAGTCAAATGGGTAAGGATAGTGTGACAAAGCTCAAAAGTCAATATTTGAACCAAAAAGTGAACTGTAGCTACATGGTAAAGTAGGAAAGCACAGTCCCTGACACTTCATGGATATTTATTAGATATGTGCTTTTGAATGACTTAACCAAATGGAATGTGATCTGTAGCCATTACAATGGGCAAATATACCGGCTAAATCATCTGAGCCAAAGCTAAACCACAAGAGACTATGGAGACTCATTTGATTCTTTCAAAGCATCTTTTACTCACCGAAGGTTTACATTCCTTTCAGTAAGACATACAGGCATGGCTGAAGCAATGAAAGTGTGGTATCTCTGCTATTGTAGACCACATAATATACAGACAAAGCAGACCTTTTGATTAGCTGCCCGTGTGCACCAGCCAGAAGTCATCACAGGCATTATAGACACACCAACCATTGACCCTCAGCATTCCAATGGAGAAACTGAATGACATCTCCATTTCCAATCAGGAGGTCTTCTGAACCTCTCTTCCTGCAGTCTGCTAGGGTTTTATATTTGCCTGGAGACTGTAAAGGTGTTTTGTAAAATTATATTGCAAACTTGATTGCAAAACTCCTTGAAGCATGCCTGTAATCCAAGTGACTTGGGAGGCTGAGTCAGGAGGATTGCGAGTTCAAAGCCAGCCTCAGGGCTGGGGATGTAGCTCAGTTGGTAGAGTGCTTGCCTTGCAAGCACAAGGCCACGGGTTCAATTCCCAGCACCGCAAAAAAAAAAAAAAAAAAAAAA
>JAJEJO010000222.1:1659363-1721313 GCA_020662805.1 Glaucomys volans
AAATTTATTTAGTTTTTGGAATTATTATGTCAGATTAGTTAATCTTGTAAATTTATTACTTATCTCTATAGAATCCCTACAAGTTATAAACATCAATTTATAATTCTGGGAAGAATCAGCAAGGCACACAAGGATCACTCTATTTCCACCAATCCTTCAGACCTTTAGAAACCAAAATCTCTATCATAAGACAGTGATATTTCCTATAGCCAGTAAAACTTGTGTGTGTACAGTATCTCTTCCTTATCACAGTTTTTCTCCTCCTCCAAATGTCTGCATTTTGCACAATTTCCTTTCATCATTTGCTGCTAATACCTTGGTTAATTACATTTGGGGCAATTTCACTCCCTTGTATGCACATTCTCTTTTAGCTCTTTTTTCCCTTTCCTCTTTTCTTTCAATTCCTACTTAATTACCTGAAAGACTATCTCATACTGTTCCACTTATGAGCCCCCCAAATGGCCCTAATTAAAACTGATAACCATTAAGGGTAGTGCTAGTGAGACTCCCATATCAAGGAAAAGGAAAGCAATTATGCTTAGAAATGAAATGTAACCTTAATGAAAGAGCCTCTAAACTCCACCCTGGAAGTTACTTTCAAAATGTCCCAAAACATATTTATGTTCTTACTATGCCACTGTAACTTACTTTTGCTCAGTTATTAAGATGCAAGATGAATAATAATCCCACTCTACTGTATAACCTCAGACCATGTACAACCACAATAATGGGATCCCAACTGGAACAAGTTACACTTATTCTATATATGAATAACGAGTCAAAATACACTCTACTGTCATGTATATCTACAAGAATTAAAAAAAATCTCACATTGAATCTTTTTTAAAATTAATTTTGTTTCATCACATGCTTTTGCCTTAAAAATATGATAAGAAAGCACACAAGCTTTGAAGTCAGAGAGGGCTGGGTTGGAACTCCATCTCTACCACTCACTAGTGTTTCCTGGTGCCAGTTCCTGAACTTTTCTGAAATTCCATTTCCTTAACTGTGAAATGGGAAGAACACCTCTTTCAAAGAATTCATTTAAAGATTAAATAGTATACATTAAATGTTGATTACAAAATGAACTATTTAAAATGTGAATTCTTATATGCATATATTAATTCCACTATTAAATTATAATGCACCAATAAAAATATGAATTCATTTCCTACTCCTCTTATTTGAACTGTAATAGTTCTGTTATTTGTCATTGCTAACATAGAGTACATCTTTACTGATTAAATGAATTTTGGAGTTGTCTAACACATCATAAGTACTATGTGCATGTTTTTAAAATTAAAACAATTGGTGATAATAGTAAATACGTGAACTAAGGAATCTGAAGAACTCAAATCTCTCCCTCTGATTAACTATGACCTTGCATAGAGTTTGTTTTTGTATCTAAGTGGCTGGCTTAAAACATAGCACAGGTTCATTAGAAAGACATGATCAGGTCATGAGACTCCAGTTCGGTGTGATGCAGTCAAGACCAGAGTTCATTTAAATAGAGAGGAAAGATGCTCAGCAGGAGAGTATCTGCACTGGACAAGCCCACCAAGGGTAAGACTTTGAACTCAATGATCCTGATGGTTTAATAACACAGTGTCTAATAATATTAGCAATTGCTTAATGGTAGAATCTCATAGTATGTAAGCAAGAGGAAGTAAGCATAAGACCTAAGAAATTCCCTAATTTCTCAGTCAAAAGCATCACCAATTTTCCAGGAATCCTGGTTTAAAAACCTTGCAGCATCAATGACTCTCATTTTTTAAAATTAAGGATACCTGAAATTGTTGGGGAACCAAAGAAAAATCTGACAGATTTTCTTCCTTTAAGTGTCAAGTATTTATTTCTTGTATCTCTCAAGTCACCCAGCTCATATGCCTACCTTCCTTTGAAATGTTTCCTGCATCTATCCCATGCTGTTTCCATGGTAACTATTATATTTTCAATTCTCCTGACATCATTACCTCATATCAGTCCCTGCTTATTTTAATGTACTTGAGAAACGTTCTGTCAGCATGCCCATCACTGTGTCAAACTAAAAGTAAAGCCAGGCATGGTAGCACATGCCTGTAATCCCAGCAACTTGGGAGGCTGAGAAAGGAGGATCACAAGTTTGGGGCCAGTCTCAACAACTTAGTGAGACCCTGTCTCAAAATAAAAAGTGCTGAGGATGTGGCAAGGTGGTTAAGTACCCTGGGATCAATCCCCAGTATCAAAAAAAAAAAAAAAAAAAAAAAACCCTAAACTAAACTAATGGTAAAATAGAAAATCAATACAAATCAGAAATGCTACATTAGATAGTAAGTAGGTTACCTTGCCAATAAAGTGAATCAAATGGATTTGGGTAAAACATGCCTAGGAAAGCAAAGTACCTTCCCAAGGAATAGGTACACACATTGCAAAATATCTAAACCTTGTTGGGAATAGATTCTGACTCCTTGGTTCTCAATGTTTATTAGAGTCATAAAAGACCCTTAGAGATTTGGGGTTTTAGACGTAGACTATGAGCATCAAACTAGCAACTGGGCATTTGTGATAATGACAGGTGGATTTCTAAAGAAGCTGTGAAGCTGCTGTCGGTTCAGAAATAAAGAAGGAAAAATAGTGGGAAGGGCTCAGCAACCTGATCCTGGACAGGAATCTTGTTTGGAATATCGAGAGGCAGCTGATCCTATTGGGAGAATCAGAAGCAGGGTCTGCTTATCTGGTAGCCTCCTTTTATTACTTTCAAAGGCCTATCACAGGACACTGCCTGTCCCCTTTAAAAATGCTGAAAATTCCACTGGTTCTCAAATATACTGGTAATGACAATAATGATAAAACATGCTCATGAAAAATGACTAGATGATAGTGACTGGAGAATCAAGAGTAACACTTCTCTGTGTTTTACAACTTTTCTGTAACAGATCTCATGTTGCTTTTAGAATTTAGAACTTGAAAGATAAAATATTAGGCATAAAGAAATCAAAACCAATTACAGCCTCATGTGAATTGTAAGTTCCTCTGATTCTGATGGCACAACCAGCTGGAAGTATTACGGGGTTGTCAGTGACTTCCTCAAGTAATTTACTGCTCCCATTTTAATACCACACTAATATTTCGACAGAATGGCAGTTTGGTTTATAGGAAAGAATAACATAATTTCAATGGATAGGATAGGACAGGAATGGAATTGATTCAGCCATAGGTAGCTTTGGACACACAGAAAGCATGATGCTAGGGAATGGAGGAGGGATACAGAAAGGAAAGCATGCTGAGTATGAAAGTCCTCTGTTTTTAAATAGCATTGAGGAAAACAGAGAAATCCTTTCCCTCCTCATCTCTCCTGCAACATAAAAGGCCCCTTGCTAACAAGTTCAAGAACTGTATCCAGTAAAACTGGTAAGAGAGTGCTCCCAGTCATTTCAACATGTGCCTGCAGATTGCTAGGGAGCCCCTTGGAGAATACCTGGGACTGCAGATGAAGGGGAGAAAAGAAAGAATCAAAGTTTTGTACTCTCTCACTCTCATTTTGAGCAAAGAAGTTCGTTCTGCTTTACCTGACTTCAATAAGACTTCTACTGAAGATTCCTTTTACACAAAGAAACATAATTAAAGTATAAAACCCACCCACTTGAACCAATAAAGTGTACAAAATGGAACATATATATAGAACACTATTACATTACACAATTCAAATTGTCTTACTTTCAAACAGTGTTTAAAACTATATGACGGGTATCTATCAGAGCCGTCTCCGGATTCAATGCGCCTTTTGCAGAAAACAACAGCTTTCTCATACAAGAAAAGGTGTCGCTGCATTGGTTTGAACCTAGCAAAATCCTTCATTTTTGTAGCACCTTTCTTGTGTCCTATCCAAACACTGAATCCACCTTGCATTATCATCTTGCCAAGCTCATTTAAGTTTCCCTAGAATAGAAAATCAAATCCCATTAGTAGAAGGCAAAGCTACATTCAAATCTCTGACATCAGCATTTTAGTGTTTAGCTTGACCTACTAAAACCCTGAAGCATAATTTGTATGTTTTTTTAAGATGCATTCATTATAACGTTTTAAATTTAAATGTGCCATGTATCACATCTGTATAAAATTACTGTAGGGTGAAGGCCAAAAGAAATTTCCTTTTCCCTGGCTTCATATCAACTCCATGTGAGATGAAAAGGTAACTTCCATTAATTCCTCAATCCCAATAGGCACATGACATATACCAGTCCAAGTTTCCCCACTGGGTGGAGCTAATCTATTAAAAGGCTGCAAGATCCAAAGATGTCTTTCTTTTATTCCCTATCTTTCCCAGGCTAGGGCAAGCAGCAGTTCTGGGACAATAAGTCTCTTTTGCTGACCCAAACATTCCTTCAATCGAGATCTCCCTAGGTCTGGACTTGGGAACAGGCTGTTGAAGATAAGGAGAATGTTGCAAACACATTTGGCTACTGATCTGTAATGATGCATAATCAGTAATGATGCTAATATTTAGATCTCCATTTATCTACCTCTTATATGTTCTTTTTCAGGCAATTTCAGAGGGTAAGAAAGTGATGGTGACAAACTTACTCCCTTAAAATTCCAAGATTTAAAGTTGACTTACAATATAGCCATTTATTGCAATCTGATGCATGGAGTCATTAACTGACTTTAGTAAATCCAGCATTGTGTCAAGTGCCTCCTTTAATTGAGTAGATCCTTCACAGTCTTTGCTATATTTTAATAGCTCCTACAATTAGAAATCAGGAATTAAACTTAATATTAGGCACATATTAACATAGCTGCAGAAAATGAATATATTTTTGGCTAACATGCACTCAAGCAGGAATCAAAAATAATGTCATGTTTTGAACTATTTCTTTCACTGTTTGTCACATTTATATATTTAATGACAATATTAAAATTGGGAAAGAAGTAGAAAAGTGACTGAATTGTGTACAACAAAGGGCATTCAATGCTTTTGCAGCTGAGAACAATAGCTATTTAGTCACAATAGAGATTATTTTTTAAAGCAATTATACAGGTGGGTTTTTAAATTCTCTACATACAATAACTTGCTTTATCCATGATGCATTCATGATTCACACAGCATAAAACATTATGAAAATACATTTTAAAGCAAACAATATGTATTCATCCATAACACAAAATTTTAGTAATCTTTTCACATTACACTAGGGGAGCAACCTTTGCATTGTTCATTGAGAACCCCAAAGAAATATTTATTTAGATCTTCTTAACAATATCAAAATTCTTTATTAAAACATTGTATATAAATCAGTGTACCTTGTATGGAGATTTAAATAGCTAATCCTCCAGATATTCTCAGACTGTTATCTATGCCTATCCTTTGCACTGCCATCATGAAGAAACACACTGAATTAACTCTACTGCCTACTCCTGCCTACCCACTCAGTGAGCTTACCTATTTCTAGCACTTCTTAGTCAGCAACTTCCTTTTTAATGGCTTTATCACATCTGACCCAAAATTGTGAGTAAAAAAAGAAATGTTTCATGTAATTACCTTTAACAGTAACTGATATTTAGTGATTCGCTGTACTGGCTTGAGCAAATAGGAATCCAGACCAAGTCTGTGTTTTAATTTTCTTTGACATTCCTGCCATTAAAAGATAATTATCAATAAATTTAAATTAACACATGTACCTGTAAAAGTGCCAAGTGTTCTTTAATGAGACCCAATGCATAAATGTTGCTTACAAATCAAAGAACATTTATCAGAAAAATTACTGTAACATGTGGTACAGGAATTTTAAGACACTATAACTGAAAAACTTCAGTCCACTATTTCAAGGACTTGGGAGGTAGAAAATTGTAACATTTCAAAGACTAAAAAGGCTTCACACGTAAATTCATGTTGATGTGTAATGTTTAAAAGGTGAGAAAGCAAGGAATGACAAAAGATTAGCATGATTTAAAAGTTCCTCAATATATCCAAGAAAATTAACAAAAGACTCAGCTCCACAGGCCAAGGCCCAGAAAAGAAATAGGTTGTGCTAAATATAAATCAGGCTGGGTATGAGAACAGATATTTTTTAAGATCACAAGAAAAATACAGTCCTCATCAACTGGTGCTATATTTCATTCAGTAATTGGCTCACTGCCACTATAAATATAAGGGTCATGACATTGGGTCCTGGGAATAGTACAAGGTCCATAATTAGGGCAAGATGGGAATGGTGAGGAAGAAATATGCATATAGGAAATTCAAAACACAAAAGGAACTAAGTAAGACCCAGGACCCTCCATTGAATGTGGATAAAATATAATATTCAATCTAATTCAAATAATAACTATTAATTTATGGTTAAAGATGGTGGGCTAGTACATGAATTTGGATCTCCTCATTCATGAAACCCAACTAAAATGATGGAAAAGATATTTTTCACAAGGCAAAAACCCAAACATGAGAAAGTAGAAAGTACTGGCAAATTTGGGAAAATGAAAATGACAAGTGGTAAACAACTGAACATGCTTGAGAAAAATGAATCTCAAGTTGGCAGAGGAAAAAGCCGAGGAACAGATCAATTTGTTATAGACAATTCCCCATCCACCACACACACACACACACCCTTTACAAAAACTCAGGATTACAGACATGAAGTAACTTTGAAAACGAGATAAATCTGGGGTTCAAACAAGAATGGTTGTTCAAAGTCTATTTAAGAAATAATTAGATAACAGAGTGTTCATGAGGATGTGGAGCAATCAATACCCTCATCCATTTCTGGTGGGATTGTGAAACAGTGCAGCCAGTTTGGAAAACAGTCCAGTATGCCCTCAAAAATGTCGACATGGAGTCATTGTATGTATTATCCGGCAATTTTACTCCCAGGTATAGAGTCAAGAGAAATGAAAACACATATTTACACAAAAACTAATATAAAAAGTTTCCTAGCAGCATCATTCATACTGATCAAAAGATGGAAACACCCCAAATGTCCAGCAACTGATGACTGGGTAAATGTAATGTAATACAATCATTCAATGAAATTTATTCTGCCATAAAAAGGAATGGCAAACTGAAAAATGGCACAACACAGATGATGCTTGCTAGCATGCTAAGCGAAAGAAGTCAAACACAAAAGATCATATACTGCAGGATTCCATTTATATGAAATGCCCAGAACATGCAAATCTATAACAGACAGAAAGCAGATTAGGGGTTGTCTAGGGCTGTAGGGATTGGGAGGAATAGGAGGTGACTTGCTAAAAGGTACAGGGTGTTTTCTTCTGAAGAGTAAAGTGCTCTTAAATTGACTTTGGTCATGGTTGTACAACCTTGCAAATACAGCAAAACCACTGAACTCTATACATTTAAAGGGTGAATTTTATGGTAATTTAATTATATTTCAATAACACTTTCTAAAAAATTTAAATGGGCATGAAAAGCTAAAATAAATGTGAAAATCAAAATCTCTCATATAAATATACTACTATGCACAACTGGGTAGCTGTCCTTCTCCCCCTCTGGAAGAATAACAGATATTAGGTTAGAAAGGGTAAAACAGGGCCTCTGGACTAAGGGATACAAGGTCAACATGAGGGCAGAATCCCATATTGAAGGCAAGGAGAATGCTTGAATATCTATTTGCCAAATTAGAGACTCATAGTGTTTGCCCCCAACATGGCATCCACAACACTGGCAGGCAGATCCATATACATTGGGAAGCAGTTTGGGAACTCTAAACAGCTGACAAGAAAAGGACCTAAAGATATGGGTATTGAGGAATCCCCCTAAGGAAACAACTTGAGACAAATCACACAACAATGCAGATCATGGCCAATAAATCCACAAGTGCAGAGGAACCTTCCAATGAGCTTTTTAATGCTCACTCCTAAGATAAGCAAACAGACAACTACCATCAGACATTTGAGGAAAGCCTCTAAGATGAGTGGCAGGAATTAAATGAAGAAAAAGAAAAAAATAGAAGCAATTTGAAGATAATAGTATCTATGCAGAGAGAAGAAACTATTTTTTGAAGTAAAATCTTGTGGCACAAGCCAGTAATCCTAGTGATTCAGACGGCTGAGGCAGAAGAATAACATGTTTGAGTTCAAGTTGCCTAAGCAACTTACTGAGACCCTGTCTCAAATTAAAAAATAAAAAGGGCTGGGAATGTAGCTCAGTGGTAGAGCACCCCTGTGTTCAATCCCCAGTTTAAAAAAAGGTAAAATTTATTATCTTCATATCAATATGGAAAATATTGAATTTATGAAACAAAAACAGGATTGTATTAAAAGGAACCAAGAGAACAAGAAGTTGTTCTTTTCAAAACTAAAAACATAATGGCAGAAATAAAACCCTCAATAGTAAGAGTGAAAGATATATTTCAGAAAGCCAGAAAGTATGGCAAGAAGACAAGAGAGCTAGAAAACAAAGAAAAGATAGAAGACCAGTCCAAGATATCTAACATCTGTACAACAGAAATTCCAGAAACAGGAGCTGGGGATGCGGTTCAGCGGTACAGTGCTTGCTTAGCATGTGTGAGGCACTGGGTTCAATTCTCAGAACCACATATAAAACAAAGGTATTGTATCCATGTACCACTAAAAAACATTTAGAAAAATAAAAAGAAAAGAAATTCCAGAAACAGAAAATGGAGAAAATTAGGTGGGGAAAATGAAAAGAAAGAAACTGTGAATTTGCACTGGGAGCTCAAAATTTAATGTCATCAGCACAAGACTAGCATAATGAATGAAAACAGCACCAATACACAAAATAAGTTTTCATAAACTCCCAGAGGACAAAAATTGGGTCTCCTACAATGGAACAAAATCTGATATTAATTTTGGCAATTTCTTTAAATTTCTGTGGATAATTATTTCTTCCCTAGAACTTTATACCAAGCTATGCTAGCAATCAAAATGTTACAGTAGAAAAAAGGCATTTGCAGACAAAAGAGTTCTTAAAAATATTTACCTACATTGCACACTTTCTCAACAAATTACTAGAAGATATGTTCCACCAAACAAGGAAATAGAAGAATGATAAGGCTGTGGCACCTAGGAAGCAAGAGAGCCTATTCAAGAGACAAGTGAGGGGTGTCTGAAAAATGATATTCGCCAAGATCCTGAGATGAAAGCTATGCATCAGGCTGAGTGAGTCAAGATGAGCTGGCCAGAAAACCCTAGGAGATAGTTCTTTAAGAAAATAAAATTTAAAGAAAATCAATGTATATAAATATTGCAAGAGTACATTTTTATAACTCCTAAAACTGAGAGAAGTGTCAGTAGAATTAGGACAAGTATCTAGAAAATTAAGTGAGACAACTGTAAGAAAAACAAAAGGGAAGTAAAAGCAACCATACTATATCAAATGGATCATTTAAGCAGAGAAATAACAGTCTCAACAATTACATGTAGTACATAAATCTAACCAAAATTACAATCTAACTATATTGGAAATTTTGGGGGAAAGAACTATATATTTATGTGGTCATGTGGCAGTGAAAGAGAGCTAAATCCTCTTACATGGTAGGAAGGAGAAAGATGAACAAGCTATTTTGAGATATAGAGGCAAATATCAAAAAGTACTTAAAAGCACTGGAAGTGGTTGCTTCTAGGGAACAGAAAATGTGTTTGTGCATGTGTGCATGTGTTTTGGAGAGGGGAGAATTGCTCTTTAACTTACATGTATACATAATTTATTCGAAGTAGAAAATGAATTTATAAAGAAGAAACAGCCCAGTATTTCCCAGAAAAAAAATCCAATACTTAAATAATTATCATACCTGGAAAAAGGCACATTCTGAATATTTTTTCCAAATTGTCTCTGATCTGGGCTTATTCTGACAGTATTTTGCATATATCTGAAAATCATCCTTCTGTAATAGACAACAAATTCAAACATATTAACAATTTGCAAATACGAACTTTTTTTATCAAGAGAGGTTGAGCAAGAGTGAGTGTGGCAAGGCATTACAGGGACTATGACCTAAAGGAGCCCTCTTTGTGTTCCAAGAACAGCATATCCATTGGACCTGGTGGTGGGACACATGATTATCTAAGTAATTTCTGAATGTCCACTTGCCAAGCTTGAGAATTAGGGGAGAAAAGCTTTCTCTGTCTGAACTAATAAAAAATATCTTTTCATAACGTGCTCTTTCTATGCTGTAAGTCTCTCAGTTCCCTAGTAAATGAACTTGGAGCTAACCTTCAACTCAGCCTGCAGTCCTTGGTTCATCACTGGGGCTTCATCACTGGGGGTCACTACTGTAGCATAACTCATCTAGGCATCTTTTTACTCCCTGAAATAATCTCTCCCTAATCCTTATCTACTAGGCTATGTCCTACTCATTCTTTACCATTCATCTCATGAGTCATCTCCTCTACAAAGCCATTTGTTTATACCCTGAGGCTACTTAAAATGGCTGTTGTGGTTTGGAGGATCTGGAATGACCCCCAAAGCTCACGTGTTAAAGCATTATTTTCTAGTGCAGCAACATTCAGAGGTGGGGCTTTTGGGAAGGGAAAGGATCATGGGGGATCTGACCTCATCACTGGATGGATTAATAACTTGATATCAGTGAGAAATGGTGGAAACATTAGGGGGTGGAATATAGTTGGAGGAATAGGTCATTGGGTATGTGCCCTGGAAATGTATTCTTATCATGTTCTCTGAAACCCCACTATCACACCTTTCTGCCATGATATTCTACTTGCCTTAGACCCAAAGTAATGGAGCCAGCTGACCATGAACTGAAACCCCTAAAACCATGAGCCAAAATGAATTGTTCCCTCTTTAAGTTGTTCTCAGGTATTTTGTCCCAGCAATGAAAAGCTGACTAACACAATGTCCGTCTTTTGGACTCCCACAGGACCCTTTGTATATCTCTAATATAGGACAACTCAAGCTGTATGCAATTGAAGGTTTCCCTGTTTTTGTACCTGAATAGTCTTTGGCTTGGGTATCCACATTGCCTAGCACAGCACTTGGTACAAAGTAGATGTTCAGTAGATGGTTGTTTAATGAATAAACATTACCATCAATAAGCATTTATTAAATCATTACTAGCTGTCAGGAAAGAACTCTACTAACCTCATGAGAGATACATATATAGGATATGAGATACAGGATATGAACCCTGTCTTGATGAGATTTTTGCATCAAGTTGATGAGAGAATATGTATATACTTGTGTAAAGATACACAGTAAATGTAAAATTTCCAGTGATTAGCAGTCTTTATGCAGTGTAGTCCAAAGGGAAGACACACTGCTCTTGCTCGAGGAAGTTGGAAAAGAATCTGTCCATAGTTCAAATGTGTTTCAAGTTACAACATGTTGAGAAATACAATGACATGCAGTTCTTTCTTAACCTTATTCTCTTCTCATTTTATAAACACTTTCTGGGACAAAGTACTCATTTTGAGTTTCAACAATTATATATATCAAAATGACTCCCAAACCAAAGTGAAACTGATCTTTCAGGAAGAGGAGGAATTAGAAAAACAGAACAGGGTAAACAAAAAAAAACTATGTCTGAGAGAAAACTCTAATGGAGGAGAGCACAATCACTAACCTAGGAAGTCAATTTTACTAAGCATACTCTTGGGACATGGAATTATGAGCCTCTCTGAATGACTTTGTTAAATTAAAAGAAAAGACAGCTTTCTGTTTTGTGAAGTTCTTGTGATAAATGCCTTTGTGGCTGAATGCCAGACTAGATTCAATTATAAGATTTTACATGAATTGCAGGGAAATACCAAGGCATCTTTTAGGTTAAAAATAACCAAGCCTAGAGTGGTTTTGAAAATGTGATCCCAACTCTCACATTTTCACAGCCAGAATGATCCCTGGATGTCTAGGATCACCATTCCTAGGAGCTGAGCCACTGTAGCATTTGATGCTACAGAATATACAACACATGCTCTGGATACCCCATTACATCGGTTTCTATAACACAGCTTGGTTTTGCATTAAGTACTTACTAGAATTGATGTCACTTCTTCAAAAATAAAACTCGTTTTAAAAATGTATCTTGTTTCTGAATACATTCTTATAAATGAGTTATTATTTTGGTGGCCTGTATTTGTATAATTAAAAAAATAATTATACTAACCCTTTCCAGGAAGCAAGGTCCCACTCTTTCTGGAGCATCAGAGCAATTTTCCAGGCTGCTCATGAAAATGCTGTGAAATTTTCAGAGAAAATTATGAAATATAATAAACTGGTCAACAGCCCTTTTAAAAACGTCATTAAAATATTCAATTCAGCAATTACATACTTGTTATGGAATTCATATATTTCTGCCATATTTCCAAAGAGAACATCCTTTTTATTTCTCAGGACAGGTGGCATAAGATCAAACATCTCTGGATTGTCCATCTCCGCTCTATAGCCCTACTCAAAGTAAATATATTTAGGCATCTTTACGATATTTACATTAACATTTGACTGGGCTAAGGTCTAAGTATAGTAGAATATATAGGGGATTTGTGGGTAAAAGCTGTTTGAATGCTAACATTCAAATATCCTAGTTCCCAAAGTTATTCATAACATTTTTCTTTAGAAGGCAAGATAGGAAAGTCAAGGTTTTCTACTAGATGGGCAGAATAAAATGACAGCTCTTTGGCCTTCCAAGGTAGCTTAAGTGTTGGAAATGAAATAGAAATCGAGTATGAAAAAGTACAGCACAGGTAATCAACTTCTTAAATTGGCAATAAGTGTTTAGGTTTTTTTCTGACCAAATAAATATTGTGACATTTATGTTAAATGAGTATTTTTATCCTGTTCTCAGTTCTTTTTACCACCATTTCTAAATAGCACCTTGGGATTAATTATAACAATCCACTGCTTCCCTAAGAGAACCACATTTCTCTTCTGTAATAAATTCTGAATTAACCATTCCCACTACTAAGAGAGAACATAAATATACACATTTAAACATGCAGCCTCAAACAATGTGTGCCATACCCATTGCTGCCACACGACAATTGAGGAAGGAGACAGAAAAATTACCTCAAACACTTTCTAATGAATGTATCAAGGGACCACTCAGGAAAATGGGAAAAATAGTCTGACTTACCAGCAAAACAGTAAACAGCTCTCGAACATACACCCTTTCAGTCTGTATCAGCTCATTTAGGACGTGGCTAAAATGAAAAGACCATATTTACCAGTTACTCTATTATTTAGAATTGTGTAACATTGTTTCAGTTATTATAAGTCATTGAAGGGAAAAATAGTTAAATCATCTAAACTACCAATGGTTTTGGTTTTAGCATCAAAATATAAATCTAATTTTGGTTTTAAGTTTAAGTACCATCCACAGGGCTCTTTAAAATATATTCAAAAGAAACAGGAGTGCTCAAGGGTTATTATTGACTCACAAAAGTATTTCTAATTCAGTAAGATTAAGAATCAATTTACTAAAAACTCACAAAATCTATTCCTAAATATCTGATGTTTATTTATTTTTGGACAGCATACTTTCCTGAGTTATTAATATTCCCTCTCTCTCTCTCTCTCTCTCACACACACACACATACAATAATTGCATTTTCAGCATTGATTTTTTTAAAACATGCAATGGATTCATTATACTGGTCTTTCCAAGTGTGGATGATACTAAAAATTTCTGTAGTAATTTGTCTACTGTCTCTGTAAATAAAATATATTTAAATTTTAATGTGATTTCCAATTGACATATTTAAAATTGATTTCCTCTCATCAATATAAGTAATCCATTTAATTTAACTACCCTTTGGTCCTTTTTTACTTTCTTTTGTCTTTCAACATCTTAAAGCATGTAACATTTAAAAATCCACATCCAACTTGCTGCAAATACTGGCTACTTATAATTCTGTGATATGAAATTTAAAAGACAAATACTCAAGTCTAGAATATTAATACAATTTTGAAAAAGTTAGCCAAACAATGTATTGTTGACATCTTTAAAACAACATCTATACAATCCTTTGTCATTTCATTCATTTTCACTTGTTTTGACAAAGAAGAAATGATGTGGACCAAAGGGTTTAAACTTTCACTCATATGTTGAATCAGTTCTGGGGATCAAACATCCACATGCTGACTGTAGTGTGTAATACTGTATCATATACTGGAAATTTGCTTAGAAAGCAGATCTTAGCTGTTACACAGTGGATATAATAAACACTATTGAACTTCACACCCAAAATGATTTTTAAAAACTTAACCAAAGCATATGTTTTAAGAATGGTCAGTTTATAATGTCAGTTAACCTCCATAAAGATAGGGATATATGTAACTTTAAGAAGTGATAAAGAGGCTGTGCACAGTGGTGAATGCCTGTAATCCCAATGATACCAGCAACTTGGGAGGCTGCGACAGAAGAATGATAAGTTTGAGGCTAGCCCAAGCAACTTAGTAAGACCCTATCTCAAAATTAAAAAAAAAATAAAAGAACTGGGCATGTAGCTCAGTAGCAAAGCATTCCTGGGTTCAATCCCAGGTACTAAAAAAAATGATAAAAAATATGAACTCCTAAATCAGACTTCACGGCCTCAAAGCATGGATCTACCATTTACTAGTGGTGTGACTAGGGGCATATTATCTAACTGTTCCTCAGCTTTCTCTACCTGGCTTTTTATAGGTACCACCTGGTTGGAATAATGTTCATAAAGCTAGGTCACTGTGCTAAATAAATGTAATGATCTATCAAAGAAAAAAAAAAGAAAATATATCTTAGCTACTTAGTGACCTTACCACCAAAAGAAGCAAATTTGTCAGGTGATAGATGTGTTTATTCACTCAATTATGATAATCACTGCAAAAAATATACTTGCATCAAAGTATCACACTATATTCCTGAAATATACACAATGATAGTTGTCAATTATACATCACTAAAGCTGAAAAAACAAATTAAAAAAACTTTCGTTTTTCTTTCCCAACTGGAGAAAAAAGGAGAAATGGAAATTCAAAAAAATTCGAAATAATTTTCCTCAAGTAACAAACAGACTACAGGTTGGTCAAGCCTCAATTCAAGACTCTGACACCTCAACTAGCACTCTATGACACCCAAGAAGAACCCCATTCTGTGAACTCAAAAAAAATTTTTGGTAGCAGGGATTGAACCCAGACGTGCTTAACCACTAAGCCACATCCCCACCCCTTTTCATTTTGAGACAGGGTCTTTCTGAGATTCTCAGGGCCTCGCTAAGTTATTGAGGCTGACCTTGAACTTGCCATCCTTCTGCCCCAGCTTCCTGAGTCTCTGCAAATTACAGCAGGCATGACGTGCTGTGAATGGACTCAAAATTCTAAACACACTGGCTTTTCAACACTGAACCAGAGAGTCCTACAGGGAAATGTGTATGTGAGTTTATGTTAATAAATAAAGGATACTTCTTTAAAACATCCAAGCTATTGTCATTGTCCAAACTGGAGGGTTGACCAGAACTTCTTTTCTCCTGACAATCATGTACTACTTCAATCTGAAATTATGAAAATAAGAGTTATATTAGTATCTCTGTATAGTTCTTCAAGGACACATAGCTCAAATTAGACTTTCTTCAGGTCCAAACTATATATACACATTGCTATCTGCTTCAGAGATGCAACAGCTATTGATCATTTTGAATATGAAAAGAGAATCTTGTTTGATTCTGGGACTTAAACTCAACATGGTTTTATTAAAATTGAAAGCATTTAGGGGAAAAAAAAAAGAAAAAAGAAAAAAGAAAAATAAATGATTTTTTTTACAAAACAGTTTTGATATATACTAGTAAAATGAATGATCTGATTTACTTGGAAAGATAAGATTTAAGATTCTAATTTATTTTATATATTTTTACTTATTTGGCACTTTCTGGAAATAAAGTTAATTCATAAAAGTTTATTTTTCCAGAAAACTACATGTCATTCATTGAAAAACAGTTTTTTAGCCTTAGATTTTTATGAAAACCCTTCTAGAAAATATTATATGCCTCCTTGAGGTTTAAATTAATCAAGGACATACAACATAAATGATCCTTTTCTTAATGACTCAGAGATATCATCAAAAATTTAAATGTAATAAAATTTAATGATGCATTCCAGAGCTATTGAGACACAGAATTGTCTATTCTTTCTAAAAATGTCTGTAACTTGAACATCTCTGTCTCTCCTCTCTGTCATGTTAGTCATTGTTACAAACGGCTGCCCTGATCCTAAATTGTTGTCTTACTTTGCATACTCTAAAGAACTTGGATTGGTCTACTGAGTCAACTACCTGAAATTTGTGGTGGTAACTGCTCTTCAGAAATATTTGAAATAAACTCCGTGGATCCCAGTTATATTGGACAGTTGAGCTTGCAAAAAAAACTAACCTCTAAGTAAATGCAACATTGCTTTGTGACATCTAGAATCTAAAATGAAGTACTAGATTTATCAACTAAATAATATTTCAAAAAAATGTGGCTTACACATGGTAAATACTCGTGGACAAGAACAAACATAACAACTTTATATTGTGCAGGTACAATCCTAAGTGCTGGACATACATCATTATAATCAATCCTCATAGCAATTTAGAATGTTAAGGCATTCTTTTTTCCATTTTAAAGGTGGGAAAAATGAGGCTCAGAGAGGTTTAGTAACAAAATCAAAGTCACATACTTAATAAGTGATGAAACAGTCAAGTTCAACTGTCAAAGTCTATGGGTTATCACTTTTATCATACTCCCTCCTGCAGAATGTGCTTTGATTTGTTACATCTGGCAAATGTACCAGCCATTATCATCATTTTAATGTTATACTTAACAATAAAAATACTACATACTACACTTATCAGGTAGGTATATACCATTTACTCCTAACAGATTTCTGAATTACAGGTGTGGAAAAATTTGAAATATAAATTTATATTTTTAAAAATGTAAGGATTGTTAAAATTTACTTGAATCAAAAGAATGCAATTTGAAACTGTGTTTAGCTGGACACCCCACCAAAAAAAATGAACAGAGTCACTGCCTCATGATTTTTTCCTTGGGATATGGAACTGAATAAATCTGTAAGGAGGAATATTAAGGTGTCATGAGTTGACACTAGAATGGAAAGACATGGAAGACTTTGAAATTTGTCATTCACTTCATTTCCATCTAGAAACTAGAAGTTGTGGCTTTACAACATGCTGACCAGGCCTTGTATCCATCAGTAGAGGCCATTCACTAGCCTGCTGATATTATAATAAAAACTTAGAATATTACCTTATGTCATCCATTGTTCAAGTACTTCGCAAATATTACTTTATCTTTACATGAACTTCATGTCATGTATTACTATTCCCATGTTATAAATAAGGTGACTCTGAAATCCAGAGAATTTACCTAAAGTTAAACCACCAGTAAGTGATGGAAGTGGGGTTAAAAGCCAGGCAGTCTAGTTCTACAATTTGTACCACTCTACTATACAGTACAGCTTCTTGGCAACATGTTCTTGTCTTTATTTACCATCAAGAACAAACAAATAAAATGAAGGGTCTTGTAGCAATCATGAGACTACTTTCTACAGATACCAGCCTATCATGGAGAACTGAGAAGGGAGGAATACTGTACAGTACTCCTCCCTACTTATCCATACAAGATACATTCCAGAACCCCCAGTGGATGCCTGTAAGAGGATAGTGTTGAATGCTATGATTTTTTTTTCCTATACATATGTGCCTAGGATAAAATTTAATTTACAAATTAGGCAGAGTTACAAGATTAACAATAACCTAATAAAATGGAACAATTTTAACTATATAATGTATGAAGAGTTATATGGATGTGCACTCCCCCTACCCTCATCCTGCATCTGCCTTTTTCTCTCTTTCCCCCACTCTTAGATTTTCCATTTAATATTTCTGGAGCAGAGTAAAACATGGGTAACTGAAACTATGGAAACTGAAACTGAGGATAAGAGGTGGAGAAATACTGTATATATCAAGAAATTAATGGATTTTTTTTCCTGAGTCCATGGTTAGCCTCTACATGGTCCATTAGAACCTGGTCCCTGTACTTCATTTATACTTGAGGGACTAGAATCCTTCATGAAAGGAAGTTACCTCTATAAAAAGGTATGTAATTTAGGTTTATTGAGGTAGGGGGGTAGAGAGAAGCTAGAACTTAATAAAATACTCTACAGAAGTGATTCTGCACTTGAGCCAGGACTTGAGAAACTGTTCATACATCTGTGGCTACGCCAATACAGCAATTAGACACAATCCAACAGCAGCTTTTTCCTTTCAGATGAAATAGGCTTTCAAATGCACAATACTGGTCCAGTGAATGAAAAATATGGCTTAAGCCCCATACCAACTCCACAACTACAGCAATAGAGTGAGTTTTGAATTAATTAATGATATTTACTTTTAAGTTGCTCTGATTTTGTCTCCAAGTCTTCTTCCCTGGTACAAAAATGTGAAAGAAGAATTTCAAACCAGAATTAAAGTCAATACTTTTAATGAAAGCACATATAAATTTATTAAATAATTAAAGATTTCACAGTCCAACATGTTTCTATTAGTATTTTTAATCACACTATAGAAGACAGTTATTGGTTAGACATAACATACAATTTCAACTTCTTACTGAGCATGATTGTGCTAAGTACTCACCCATTTCCTTGCTCATTTTTCTCTTACTTGCTGAGCACCAAGTTAGGTGTTAGTGCTCATAACTATTTGTAGATTTGTAAATATTTGCAGGTTTCATGTTCATTCTGATATGTAAACATTTAATCAGATTGTAGCTCATTGATTATGTGGATCAACATACTCTTAAAAATTCTAATTATCCTTATAATTAGAGCATCTAACACTTACTTGATACTTACTACATACCAGATACTGAAGTAAGCCCTACGGATGCATTTTGTTTAAGCTTCGAATCCTCCCTGGGAGGTAGGTAAGGACTCTTATCCCCATTTTATAGATAAGGAACTAAAGTTAGTATGTTATTCAAGAAGCAGAGGTGGTGTTTAAATCCATTTAGTCTACTATCAGAGTACATGTTTCTAATCACTATCTAATTAACATTTCTAAAACATGTTAAGATGCTCCAAATAAATAAAACCTTCATCAAAATTCAAAACTTTAATTTTTATTTTTAAATAATTTCATTTTATGAAGAATGAGTCCCTGTGTTATTAAGCAAAGAGTTAGATGTTCCTAAAAAGAGTAGACTAAGTAACCAGCGCTGCTGAAGGGTCCCCTTCTCTGCATGAAAGAAATAGTTTTTATCCTTTGCTTATCATTGAGAACCAGTATCAGGGACACTCAGGAAAAGGATGTACTGTTGTAACCTCTAGATTGTATACTTCACTTTTATTTATTAAAATATATATCTATATGTGCATATGATTTTTATGTATTATGATTATTATATATCATATATGGATATATGGTAAACTCAATGGGAATTACCATGTAAAATCAGTTTCTTAATAAATACCAATGTGCCCCACTTTAAAGAAACCTGATATACAGAGATCCGAACTGATCTTTAAAGTTAACTTAGGTAGTATTTATTGGTTTTATTAATCAATTCTTTGCAAATACATTAAGAGAGGCAAAAGGAATATATATACAACTAACTTATAAGAAACATCTTTTGTGAAAAGCAAGGTAGATATATTCATTCTTTCAACAATATGAATATATACAAAATGATGGAGCACCTATATGATATGTTAAGCTCTGTGTCTTGGGGATGCACAAAGATGTACTACACACCGTCCATGCCCTTAAAGAGCTTACAATCTAGCAAGTAAGTCAGAAAACAGGCAATTAGAGTAAAGCTGAAGAAACTGGGAGGCCTCTTATCACAGCAAGAACACCTACCTCAGGGAAGGAAGGAGGTGGAGAGGAAAAGCTTACCTGAAGGAGGTGGCCTAGAGATAGGAAATTTGAGGTAAAAGGAGGAGCTAGCAAGGGAGAGGGAGGCAAGAGTGTTCTCAAGAGAACAGTATGTGTAAGTAAGGAAAGGAAGGAAAAACAGGCAGAGGGAGTGGGGAGACAGGGAGACTATCAAGCCACAGATGATGTTAGCTCGGACTAGGAAAGTGGCAGTAAGGAAAGCCATGGGGATGGAAAAGAAGTAGATGGGTAGGAGCGGTAGTTAGGCAGTAAAAATCCACAGGATGTAGGATTTGGGGGCCAATTAGGGGTGGGGCAGGAGGAAGAAGGAAGAACTGAGGTCCCAAGCTTGGGCAATTTGGGGAATATAGTGCCATTTGCTGAGGAAGAAAAAGTCTGCAGGAGAGAGGCATTCATTTCGGGTATACTGAATCTGAGTTTCCTATGGAAATTTCAAGGAAGCAAATTGTAATCACAAGTCTAAAGCTTACAACAAAGATTCAGGCTACAGATACTGACTTAAGAGCTCAAGTCACATTTAACACTTTATCCCTCACTGAAAATGTCCTTCCACAACTCCTCTCTGTCCTCAATGCTAATTCAACAAATATTGATTACATCCTGCTAGTTGCCAGGCACTGTGTTAGGTACACAGTTCAATACAAAGAAAAAAATGAACAAAACAAAGAAAAAAACCAGTTTGACTCATTTTTATGAAAATACATTTTGATTTGGTTGAATATTATAAAATTGGCTTATCAAGTAAAAGTCTTAACTTCTTGGAATGGATCGTTATAATCACCATTACTCACAAAGCAATGGGGTAAAAAGAACAAGGTTTGCAGCATAAATAATGATTTGATTTCATTCACAAACCCTGGTCAATAATGGATAAAATCATTTATCTGTCCATGCCATTTATTCATTAAGCTGCCTTCTTTCTCAAAAATATATTAGGCAGTCTTAAACTAAAGCAAACCCAACCTACTCCCAACAAATAGTTGTGGATGGCAGGAGAGTTTTTCAAAACAAATCCTGATTCACTTTAACATTGTTATATTTTTTTCTCTTTTGATGGCCATTTCATTAAAGATACTGAGTTTAGGAGCATAAGTTACTTTTTATAGTCATTTTCTTTTTTTGCGGTGCTGGGGATCGAACCCAGGGCCTTGTACTTGCAAGGCAAGCACTCTACCAACTGAGCTATATTCCCAGCCCTATAGTCATTTTCAAAGGTAAGTTCAATACTGAGAATAATGGGTAGTCATTATGGAAAAAAATATGGAAAGAAAAAAGTTTCCTGTGGGCAGAACTCAAGAATGAACTGCTGCTGAATTTAGATGCCAAACTGGTTTCTCACATGTACACAAACTCAGAAAATGTACTGATGATAAGTAATATAATAAAGATGAGTACCTTTTGAAAAAAGTTTACATGCTTGAAAGAAAGAGTATCCAATTCCCACTGCAGAAAGAAAGTATAATGCCATTAAATAAGAATATGAGAAAGAAAAATATGAGACAATACAAAACAAAATTTTCTTTGAATGATTAATGACTTCAGTGAGTCCTGGACAGTCTATTCACATCCCTGTTCCTCAAGCAAGAAGTCTTAACTAAAGGGAAGGGATAGTCCCATTAACTGAGTACTTCTCATAGTCTGCAATGTTTTTCACTTTGTCTTCACAATAACCCTTTGAAGTCAGGAGGTTATTATGGTCCTTATTTTACAGACCAAGAAATTGAAGCTAAAAAAAGGTTAAGTGAACTTCACAAGGTCACACAGCCAATGAAGTCAGAAATCCCTAACAATATGTTTTTTGCTTAGGAATATCACCTATTCTCATAGGTAGTCTCGCAGCTGTTGGATTTTATACCCCCACTTTTTTTGCTGATTTTTTAAACATTTTTCCCCAGTATGTTTGAGATTTCTAGCATCTTCAATGTAGTCAACATTATTCACTTAAGGCATTGCTTATAGCTTTATTTTGAATATATTTATATATTTCATAACTATATTTGTTCAACTTTCATTGTCTTAACATAGTTTACCTGCTTTCATCACCTCTTTTTAATCTGATCCACTGCTGGGGATGACCTATATTTTTATACTCATTATACCTGGCTCAAGCCTTCTCTGAATTTCAAAGCAATTTCCCTACACTAGTGAAGTCTCTGATTATACTTACATCACAGAGACTGATTTTGGTTCATGTTCACCCATTTCACTAATTTAAGGCCTCAAAGACCAAATAACTCTCCCATAAGAGACCCAACAGGCAGCTCAAGGAAGTTCTTGGGGCAACTAGTCCATCTTATTTTCATAGTAGTTCAAAACCATTATAAGAATAAATTTTTCTCCCACAGAACTCAGAAAGGAAGTGGACATTATATAGTTAAAATAGACTACAAAGATTAAAACTTGAAAATGGACTCTATAACAGGAAATCACCAGCAAAATTAATCTGCTTATCAGTATCTATTTAGAAAAGAAAATCCATCCTATTATTTAAGCCATCACATATCAGGAGTATATAAGAAAAAATAATAGTTTAACATAGTAATACGTGTGAACTTGATGCCAGTACCTTTCCATACTCATTTCTAAAGGTAGAAATAATCAGTCCTGAGATGTCCATCATCCTGCACTATTCAGTCACTACATTTTTTGATTATACAATAGTCTCAATCTGACCTCTGCCTTTTGCAGTATCATTTAAATATGGTCAAAGATGCTAAAATAAAATTTCAGTATATCAGGACTGAAGAAAGAATTCAGCATCAAGAGTAACAAAGTAAATAATAGCAAGACAAGCAGAGATAGATAAGGTGAATGTAAGAAATTTTACCATGTTTAGCTGGAAAAAATGGTGCTCTAGATCTGATCAAATTTTCAGAGGCAGGTACCACAAATTGGACTGGCCTCACATGCTTATCTCTCAGGTTCCTGAAACCAGCCTGCTGATTCTCAAATATAGTTCTAATATTTTCAAGCTTGAGTTGTACAGTCTGCATTTGAACCTGTAGGTTGCATAAGAATTCTATGAAATATATTATGAAATTGGATCATTAAAAAAAACCTATTATATTTCTCAGACTCAGCCACAGAGTTTAAAATACTAGAAGAAACTTAGGAAAATTACAGAGAGCAGATTGATGTATTTTATTCACATGGATATAAAGCCAAGATCTCAAAACAACACAAGGAAGAAATCTATCAAGCAGTCATGAAATTGGTCACTGCACAGAGAGTGATTTGTTCTCATTGGCTAGAAGTTACAGTGGCTAGAAAAGAAAGCATATTACATTCTTATTTAGCATAAGAAAGTCACTAAGTTATAAAAACAATCAAATGTACAACATTGCCATGGTGCTTCGTTACATCTTAGTCTGTTCTTTATAGTTCTCCATGTGTTCCTGGCTCCTCAGAGTCACCAATAGAAAACATATCCTTCTGCCCCTCCTTGAAGCTTTGAAGCAGCTAGAGATAAGCTTGGTTGCTTCCAGAGAATCTCTTGGTTATTGCAACAGCACGTTTCTGATCTTCTAGAGCAACCACAAGGACGTGGATTTAGATATTGCTCCAAATTTAGGGTCCATTACACATTTTATCAGCAAATAGTATCACAAATGCTCTTGTCTACAACATAGATATGTCCTTCCTGCCATCTCCAAGGGAACAGTACCAAACTAACCTATAGCTCTCCCCTTTGCTCATACCAACTTCTGTTTGCTTTCCCTTCTCCAAGAACACCCAGATTCTTTCTTTATCCTTTCATTTTCAGAGAAGGAAAGCTAGATCTGTGTCCACAGAGCACCTGTGGGTGGCCACTATGGCACAAAGGAAAGAAGCTTGAGGTATAGTGCTCATGTTATGGGCCCAATATTCTAGATTCACTTTGGCCCTATCTGTGAGAGATCCTAGTATGTTTTAACAGTTTAAAAATAATGGAGTTGGAACTCACAAAACAAATTAGTCTTCATTACATAGCAAGCATACGCCTTTGGATTCTTTGATTCTTGACAATGGCACCACTATCACCCCATATCCTTTAAGAGGACTGCATACATGCAAGTTGACCAAGTTAGTTGTAAGGTAGTAAAACACTTGTGGTACTATAATTATGGTTTTCTCATTTGTTTCTTTCAAAAAAACAAAAAACAAAACCACCTCCTACCTTGAGTTCAGGAGATAGCATTACATCAAATTCATATTGCAGTGTTTCGGGGTCATAATTTATAAAAGGTACAGCCATTTCAAGAAAATTTTCAATGTCTTGAAGGGCTTTCTGGGCATCTTCTTTAGACTGAAACTTATCTATTTCCTGATTAGCTAGAAGACATTCCCCTTCATCACAGCACTGACGAGCCTGGTGAGAAAATCAAGAAAGCAAATATGAATGAATAAAGAGCAAACAGGTTTGCCATTTAAAGAGTGGTCATCAGCCCTCACTGCTGTGAAACAGAATTGTCTTCAGAACTGTTCAAAGATAAAGATATCTGGGTTCTGCCCCCAGATATTCTAATTCAGCAGCTCTGGGATGTAAGGCAGACGTTTATAGTTTTACAGAGCTTCATGGGTACTATTGATGCACATCCAAGGTTGGGAAGCATTGCATTTATTTCATAACAAGTAATTTATTCTGCAGCAGGGGTCTGGTCATTTTTCTCAACACTAACACTTTAGTTGCACACTATTTTCCCAAAGTCAATAACTGAAATATGAAACTTCTAGCAAAATATAAAGTGTAATATAAATGCTTATTGGTTGTAAAGGACAAGAATAAAGGTTTCCTTATAAGAAAAGGAGATGTACAGATGAAAATGTTCATGTTCTCAGATGTGATGTCTGTAAGTGATACTCCTATTTTATATTTGATTGTCAAGGCCAGATCTGTATGGTGACTTTTCGATTCATTACCTAATCATAAAAGAGCTCAGACCACAAGCCATGGAGGAAAATTTTCTAGTCGCTGTTTAATTTTTTCAGTGCTATACTATGAAATTTGGAAGGAATTTCAAGCTCTAGCAAAATGCTCCCCATACTTTTAAAAGTGTTCTGAGCATAAACTGTCACCAGTAGAGTCTTCAGAGATATACTCAAAATACAAAGGAAGCCATCACCACCACAATCTTGATATTCAGAACAGAGGGCAAACTTTGTACTGTGCCAAATCCACTATGAATACTGTATAGGTAGATAGCCTGAAAACCATAATCAAACTCAGTCCTTAAGATCCCTTGCAAATTGAAATTCAAAGCTATATCAGACTCAGACCCTATAATCGCTGAGAAGATGGTAAGTATGCCATAAGGGCATAAGGGCAAAGCATGTTGGGCCACGAGGACCCAGGAATAAACTTACACTCTTTATCAGAAATGGACCATTTCCCATCACACTACCTGCTGTAGGAGTTTATGCATTTTGAAGGTCCTGCTGAGCTGAATCCGTTTTGCCTTGATCTCATTAACCAAAATATCAGAAAGGTAACGGAGCTCATTGCATCTCTGGCAGATTAAATCAAGTGCATAATGGTGATTTGCTGCAAGCCTGTGTCCATGTAATATCACAAATCGAGCCTTTGTTAATATATCCTGATTTTAAGAAAGAAAGAAAATAATGACTGCATGATCTCTGTTCATACATAGAGAAAAAAGAAAATAATTTACAAGCAAATTGAGCAGGGGAAATCCAAGGCCAAAAAGACAATTTGATGCCATACTTCTGCAGGCTGCAAAAAAACTTAATTATAATAATTAGCTAGAGCAGAAGCTTATGCACTTATGGTTATAGGTATTGAAAATTAACCACCCCATCCCACTGAAAATGTAGACAAGATTTACTTCTCCTTATATGTACAGATTTAGAACACAAACACATACAGCAAGTGAGATACACAACATCCAAATGAAAGCTAAGGTACTTCATATCATTCCAGTCTTGCAAATCTTATAATCACTATTCACCTGAGCACTTACTTTTACTGGTGTATTATAATCATACCTAATAGTGGGCTCAATCTCATTCCCATTTTCTACCCTTTTCCCTCCCCTGACTTACTTGTTCTACTCTATTAATCTACCTTCTATTTTTATTTTTATTAATTAGGGTATAAGTATATATAAAAGTGGGGTTCACTTTGGTATATTTATACATGGACCCAGCATTATTTGGTAGATATTGTTTCCCAGTACTTCATGCCTCCCCTTCCTCCCTCTGTCCTACTAATCCTCTTCCTCTACTCTGTTGGTCTCCCTTCTATTTCCATTAGGTATTTTTTATTCCTTTTTTTCTCTCTAGCTTCCACATGAGAGAAAATATTCACCTGAGCACTCTTAACAAACCTAAAGTGAATGTCAAAAGGGAATTCCACATCCTTGCTTCTGCTTTGTCAACTACTAACTCCCCCAATATAGTGACTAAATCATGTGAGGAGCTCAGGAAACATATATCAAGGCAAAATAAAGAAAACTAAAGCCAAAACTGAGAAAGTGACTAGCCTTGTCGAGCTGGTGGGAAAGCCAAGATTAAAACGGGGAATTGCTGTTTAATGGATCTAGAGTTTCAGGTTCACAAAACGAAAAAGATCAGAAGATCTATTGCACAGTAATGTGAATTTACCAATTGCTACTGAACTGAACACTTCAAAATGGTTAAGATGGACAGAGCTTCAAGCCAGCACAACCGGGAAAGTCAGCACTAGTTTGCTGCTGGTAGAGATGAGGGGCTGTGGATGAGCAGTGGAAATTGATGGCACAGAAGAAAACCTGATGACTGGGCACAGTGGTGCACACCTTGAATCCCAGTGGCTCGGGAGGCAGAGGTAGGAGGATCTTGAGTTCAAAGTCAGCCTCAGCAACTTAGTGAGGCCCTAAGCAACTCAGTGAGACCCCGTGTCTAAATAAAATATAAAAAAGGGCTGGTGATGTGGCTCAGTAGTTAAGCACCCCTGAGTTCAATCCCAGGAAGCAAGGAAAGAAGGGAGGGAGGGAGGAAGGGAAGAAAAGAACAGAACAGAACCTGGTGGACTAAGAAAATAATAAAGTAGAAGTGGAATATCCCAGCTCCTGGTGCTCAGCACCTTAGTGCAGAAAGGGTACAGGACTCTGAGGGGATAAAGGTGCAAGAGTCACAAAGCATGGTGCTGAAGGCAGCACCCTGCAAATAAATGGTCTATATAAATAGGTAACCTGCATAAAAAGCTAGATTTAGAGAAGGAACTCACTGCATCTTTCACCAAACACTCAGAATGCTATAGCCGAGAGCCATTTTGAGGAGGGTCCTATTGTTAGGGACGAAACTGCTATGGGGATCAGGAAACCTGGTATAATCACATCTCAGGGATCGTGGACACCCCATCACATTGGGGAGGTGAGTTAGGGCTTGAGGGAGTGTCTCTGACACAAGCTCACTAAGAGGTCCATGCTGTAGGGAGCACAGACTGAGACAGCAAGGGGAGTAGAGCAGGGGACAATCATTCAACAATCCTGCTCTCTGGCAAGTGAAGTGAAACCAGTCATTTATTGTTTCACATGGGGGCACTGGGATTGAGACTAGCAAAATGCTTGGTTCCCACACACTCCCTTATAAGACAGAACTTGGTGATCCAATTGTTCGCCCATCCTTGGAGGCATTCTAGGGATCTCTAGAGGCAAGGACATTTGCCTCACATCAGGGAACACAACATAAAAGCCTCTAGAGAAAATATATGCTTATACAGCACCACACTCACCAAAATCCAGTAAGACAAGAAGGGCTCAGTCCTGTGCCCACATTCACCACATCCAGGGCACCGTCTAAAAGCCTCCAGAGAGAATCTACCTCAGGTGTGGTGAACATTCCCTTAATGTGTTCAGTTGAAAAGGTAGAGCACAGCCTGCTTTTCTGCCCAACCTTCCAGGGAGACCTGAGAGGAAGTATAACAAGCTGCAGCTGTAACCCACTACCCCCTCCTCCATAGCTGGTGGATTCTGTTAGAAGACCTGGAGGGAGAGAAGTGGTTCCAAGTGCCTTTCATTACAGAAGATATTCAAGAGGGGGCTAGGGATATGGTTCAGTGCTATAGCACTTGCCTAGCAGGCTGAAGCCTTGGGTTCAATCCCTACCACCACAAAACAAAACCCCCCAAAAAAACACTTCTTACACCCAAAAGAGGAAATGATAAACACAATCAGGAGAGCATGGGTCTTGATATAAGGGAAAAAATAAGTCTTCAGATTAGCCAATGCGAATTAGGAAAGAATCAAACATTATTAATAGATAACCATCAAACTCTAGATGAATAAGGGAGAACATAGAATATTCAAAACAAACAGAAGAAAAACAACATAACTGTAACAACTACACACCACACCTTTCAGTAATAATCCTGAATTCAAATATCTTAATTCTCCAATTAAAAGACACATACAGGGCATAGAGATGCCTCACAGTGGGCGCATTCACAATCACAAGGGGTTAGAGTTTCAACATATGGATTGAGAGTGGGAAGAAAGCATCCAGATCATAGCAGTTCTATCCACTTGACATCTCGGGAGAGAGCAACAACTTGCAGTTGCCTGAAACCCCAGCGCAGAACTTGGGCTTTCCGGGGCCATTTTACAGCGTCCCTGGGAGCGAGCAACCGCCTGTGGCTGCCTGAATCCCCAGTGCGGAGCTACAGCCTGCCTGGGCCATCAAGCCCAGTGTCTCCAGCACTGAGCACAGGTCTGCACCCCCTCCCCAACTTGGTCTAGTGCCCAGGCCCACACCCTGGCCCAGAGTCGAGTGCCTGTGCCCAGAAGCATTTATCATTCCCAACCTGGAGGTACTGGGACAGCAACCTTCTTCAGTCACCACTTGATCAAGTACCTCTCAAACATCAGGCCATTGAAAAATAAGAGGTTTCAACTGTACAGTATATTTTTATTGCAGAATATTTTTAAATTAATTGTAATACTATGATTATTCCTAATATACCCACTATATTCCTACCTTTTTCTTTTATTAATATGCTTATCATTCTATCTCCCTGTTATATATTCGTTTCCTTGAAGAATCTCTTTTTCCTCATGCTAACAACCTATTTCTTTTAATTCCACTTCCACTATTCATATGACATAGTATATCTATAGACTCACTTCTTATCTCATTAGTGTTTGTCCTATACCCTCTTCATCCTCCCTGTCCAACATTAGAAAGTGCAGTCCTTATTGCAAACTTACTGGTTATGCTGTAGATAGTAATTTGAACTCATCTCTGTTTATTAAGACAACACTGTTAATATCTTAATAGGAACTATTTGGAATAAGGACACATATTGTTTATATGATGTGCTGCTAATATTGATCTCTCAATTCAAGGGGAGGTATTGGAAATAGGCAGGAACCTTTAAGTATTTAAGGGGAAACCACAATACCTAGGATTCACACTACTAGAGGGGAAGATACACTAGCAACATGAGAAAACATGGGAAGAAAATATCCCAAACAAACCCAGATAATATACCCAAAGAATCCAATGACAACATGGCAGAAGCATTGTCAGAAAGGGAGTTGTACATAATTAAAATGATCTGAGAAGTGAACGAGGAATCAAGAGAACAAATGCAGGCAATGCTAAAAGAGCAACTGCAGAAAGCAAAAGATCATTTCAATAAAGAGATAGAGATTCTGAAAAAAAAAAAAAAACAGAAATCCTTTAAATGAAGGATACAATAAACCAAATTAGAAACTCAATAGAAAGCTTAACCAACACACTAAATCACTTGGAAGACAGAACCTCAGACAATGAAGACAAAATATTTAATCTTGAAAACAAACTGAACCAAACAGAGAAGATGGTAAGGAATCATGAACAGAACCTCCAAGAGTTATGGGACATCATGAAAAGACCAAATTTAAGAGTTATTAAGATTGAGGAAGGCACAGAGATACAATCCAAAGAAATGAATAATCTGTTCAATGAAATAATATCAGAAAATTTCCCAAATCTGATGAATGAAATGGAACATCAAATTCAAGAGGCTTATAGGACACCAAATGCACAAAATCAAAACAGATCTACACCCAGGCACATTATAATGAAAATACCTAACATACAAAACAAAGATAGAATTTTAAAGGCTGCAAGGGAAAAACATCAGATAACAGATAGGGGGAAACCAATAGGAATATTAGCAGATTTCTCAGCCCAGACCCTAAAAGCAATATGGAACAACATATTCCAACCACTAAAAGAAAATGGATGCCAACAAAAAATCTTACACCCAGCAAAACTTACCTTCAGATTTGGAGATGAAATAAAATCATTCCATGATAAACACAAGTTAAAAGAATTCACAAATAGAAAGCCCGCCCTACAGAAAATTCTCAGCAAAATATTCCAAGAGGAAGAAATGAGAAACAATATAAGTCAGCAAAGGGAAGAATTACGCTAAAGGAACAGCCAATTAAAGGAAAAAGCAAGTTAGATTAAAATCCAAAAATACGTCAAAATGACCGGGAATACAAGTCATATATCAATAATAACCTTACATGTAAATGGCCTAAACTCATCAATCAAAAGACATAGACTGGCAGATTGGATTAAAAAGAAAGACCCAACAACATGCTGCCTTCAAGAGACTCATCTCATAGAAAAACATGCCCACAGACTAAAGATGAAAGGTTGGGAAAAAACATACCATGCACATGGACTTAGTAAAAAAGCAGGGGTTTCCATCCTCATTTCAGATAAAGCAGAATTCAAGCCAAAGTGAGTCAGAAGGGATAAAGAAGGACATTTCATACTGCTGAAGGGAAGCATAAATCAGCAAGACATAACAATTATAAATATTTATGCACCAAATGATGGCGCATCCATGTACGTCAATCAGATCCTTCTCAATTCCAGAAACCAAATAGACCAAAACACAATAAGACTGGGTGACTTTAACACTCCTCTCTCTCCATTGAACAGATCTTCCAAGCAAAAATTGAACAAAGGAACCATGGAACTCAATGACACAATCGCTAATTTAGACTTAACAGACATATATAGAATATTCCATCCATCAAAAAGCAAACACACTTTCTTCTCAGCAGCTCGTGGATCCTTCTCTAAAATAGATGATATGTTATGTCACAAAGCTACTCTTAGCCAATACAAAAACATAGAGACACTACCTTGTATTCTATCAGATAATAATGGAATGAAATTAGAAATAATGATAAAGTTAAAAACAGAAACTACTCCAAACCTGGAGATTAAACAATATGCTATTGAATGATGCATGGATAACAGAAGACATTAGGGGGGAAATTAAAAAATTCTTAGAGGTCAATGAGAACAAAAATACAACATACCAAAATCTCTGGGATATTATGAAAGCAGTGCTAAGAGGAAAATTCATTGCATAGAGTGCATTCAATAAAATAATGAAAAGTCAACAAATCAATGACCTCACATTACAGCTCAAAGCCCTAGAAAAAGAGGAACAGATCATCACCAAAAGTAGTAGAAGACAGGAAATAATCAAAATCAGAGCTGAAATCAACGAAACTGAAACAAAAGAAACAATTCAAAAAATTGACAAAACAAAAAGTTGGTTCTTTGAAAAAATAAACAAAATTGACAAACCCTTAGCCACACTAAGGAAGAGAAGGAGAGAGAAAATCCAAATTACTAAAATTTGTGATGGAAATGGAAATATTACAACAAACACTATTGAAATACAAAACATAATTAGAAGCTATTTTGAAAATTTATACTCCAACAAAAGAGAAAACTTGGAAGACATCAACAGGTTCCTAGAGGCATACGAGCCACCCAAACTGAATCTGGAGGACATACACAACTTAAATCAATTTCAAGAAATGAAATAGAAGAAGTCGTCAAAAGCCTACCAACAAAGAAAAGTCCAGAACTGGATGTATTCACAGCCAAGTTCTACAAGACCTTCAAAGAAGAACTCATTCCAATACTTCTCAAAGTATTTCACGAAATAGAGGAGGAGGGAACCCGTCCAAACTCATTCTATGAAGCTAATATCAGCCTGATACCAAAACCAGAGAAGGACACACTGAGGAAAGAAAATCTCAGACCAATATCCCCAATGAACATAGATGCAAAAATTCTTAGCAAAATTTTAGCAAATTGCATACAAAAGCATATTAGAAAGATAGTGCACCATGATCAAGTAGGTTTCATCCCGGGGATGCAAGGTTGGTTCAACATCCAGAAATCAATAAATGTAATTCACCACATCAACAGGCTTAAAGTCAAGAACCACATGATTATTTCAAAAGAAGCAGAAAAAGCATTTGATAAATTACAGCACCCCTTCATGCTCAAACCACTAGAAAAAATAGGGATAGTACGAATGTTCCTTAACATTGTAAAGGCTATCTATGCTAAGCCCACAGCTAACACCATTCAAAATGGAGAAAAATTGAAAGCATTCCCCCTGAGAACTGGAACAAGACAGGGATGCCCTCTTTCACCACTACTATTCAACATTATCCTTGAAACTCTAGCCAGAGCAATTAGACAGACCAAAGAGAGGGATACAAATAGGAAAAGAAGAGCTCAAACTATCCCTAGTTGCTAATGACATAATTCTCTATTTAGAAAACCCTAAAAATTCCACCAGAAAACTTCTGGAACTCATAAATGAATTCAGTAAAGTAGCAGGATATAAAATTAATGTTCATAAATATAATGCATTTTTATTTGAAAGTGATGCATCCTCTGAGAGAGAAATTAGGAAAACTATACCACTCACAATAGTCTCAAAAAAAAAAAAATAAAATACTTGGGAGTCGATCTAACAAAAGAGGTGAAAGACCTCTACAATGAAAGAAATCACAGAAAATCGGAGAAGATGGAAAGATCTCCCATGTTCTTGGATAGGCAGAATTAATATTGTCAAAATGGCCATACTACCAAAAGTGCTATACAAATTCAATGCAATTCTAATTAAAATCCCAATGACGGACCTCATAGAAATAGAGCAAGCAATCATGAAATTCATTTGGAGGAATAAGAGACCCAGAAGAGCTAAAGCAATTCTTAGCAAGAAGAGAGAAGCAGGGGGTATCACAATATTGGACCTTCAACTATATTGCAGAGCAAAAGTAACAAAAACAGCATGGTATTGGCACCAAAATAAACAGGTAGATCAATGGTACCAAATAGAGGACACAGAGACAAACCCACATATATACAGGTATCTCATACTTGACAAAGGAGCCAAAAACATACGATGGAGAAAGATAGCCTCTTCAACAAATGGTGCTGGGAAAACTGGAAATCCATATGCAGCAAAATGAAACGAAACCCATATCTCTCACCCTGTACAAAACTCAACTCAAAGAAGATCAAGGACCTAGGAATTAGACCACAGACCCTGCACCTAATAGAAGAAAAAGTAGGCCCAAATCTTCATCAAGTTGGCCTAGGACCAGATTTCCTTAAAATGACTCCCAAGGTGCAAGAAATAAAAGCAGGAATCAAGGATTGGGATAGAGTCAAACTAAAAAGCTTTTTCTCAGCAAATGAAACAATCAGCAATGTGAAGAGAGAGTCTACAGAGTGGGGGGAAATCTTTGTCACACACACTTCAGATAGAGCACTAATCTCCAGAATCTACAAAGTACTAAAAAATCTTTATACCAAGGACACCAATAAATGGGCCAAGGAAATGAACAGATACTTTACAGAAGAAGATCTACAAGCAATCAACAAACATATGAAAAAATGTTCAACATCCCTAGTTATAAGAGAAATGCAAATCAAAACCACCTTAAGATTTCATCTTACCCCAACTAGAATGTCTTTTATTAAGAATACAGGCAACAACAGGTGTTGGCAAGGACGTGGGGAAAAGGGTACACTCAAACATTGCTGGTGGGATTGCAAGTTGGTGCAGCCACTCTGGAAAGCAGTGTGTAGATTCCTTAGAAAACTTGGAATGGATCCACCATTTGACCCAGCTATCCCACTCCTTGGTCTATACCCAAAGGACTTAAAATCAGATTACTACAGTGATGCAGCCACATCAATGTTCAGAGCTGCTCAATTCACAATAGCTAGATTGTGGAACCAACCTAGATGCCCTTCAATAGATGAATGGATAAAGAAACTGTGGTATATATACACAATGGAATATTACTCAGCCATAAAGAAGAATAAAAGTGTGGCATTTGCAGGTAAATGGATGATGTTGGAGACTGTCATGTTAAGTGAGATTAGCCAATTCCAAAAATCCAAAGGCCAAATGATCTCTCTGATAAGTGAATGATGATGCATAAGGCGGGGTGGAAGGGTGGCAAGAATGGAGGAAGGATAGATAGCATAGAGGGAAGGGAGAGGTGGGGTTGGGGTGGGGGGGTAAGAATAATAACAGAATGTGTGACAGACATCATTGCCCTGTGTACATGTATGAATGCACAGATGGTGGGTCTCTACTTTGTGTACAACCAGAGAAACAATAGTTGTACTCCATTTGTGTACATTAATGAATCAAAATTAAATAAATTTTTTAAAATGACACATACTATGAATTAAAAAACAAGACCCAACAATCCACTGTCTGCAAGAAACTCACCTCACTGGTAAAGATGTGCACACACTGAAAGTGAAAGAATGGAAAATGATATTCCATGTAAAAGGAATCAAAAAGCAAGAAGGAATACTGACTCATATCTGATAAAACAACCTAGAAGCCAAAATCTTAGGAAAGACAAAGAAGGTCACTACACATTAACAAAGGGAACAATTCATCAATAAGCTATGATAATTATAAATTTATATGCACCAAAAGTTGGAGCTGCCAATTTATAAAGTAAACTCTACTGGACAATAAAGGGAGAAGTAGATCCCAATATAAGAATAGCAGGTGACTTCAATACGCCACTCTCACCAATGGATAGATTATCCAGATAAATAATAAAAAAAAGTCAGTTATCTTTTACTACAGATCAAATGGACTCTACAGAATTCTACAAAATATTTTATTCAACAGCTTCAGAGCATACATTCTTTTCATCAGCACATTCTTCCAAAAATAGTTCACACATTAGACCATAAAACAAGTCTTCACAAATTCAAAAAACTAAACTAATTTCTTTCATCTTATTGGATCATAATAGGATGACACTAGAAATCAACAGCAAGGGAAACTAGAAATTTCACAAATGCGTGGAAAATTAACAATATAGTCTGAAGGAAGAAGAAATCAGTTAAATTTAAAAATTCCCAAAGTCAAATGAAAATGGAAGCACAATGTGCCATCAAAGGCAGTGCTAAGAGGGAAGTTATGAGTGTCTACATTTATAACAAATCACAAATGAATAATCTAATGATACATCTCAAGATCTTAGGAAACGAAGAACAAATTACTGTATTCCACCACATAATTGTCACCACTGCATTAACATGTATTCATGAGTATTCTATGCATCCTAATCTTGCACCAAAGATGTCTAGTGATAAATGATAATAGCAGCACATTTTAAAAAAAACTTTACATAATGGTTGCATCTTACTTTTTCGTAGGAAAAAAAGAGCATAAAATCTGCAATGATCATATAGTGAAATATGGTAAAACCAAAATAAGTAGAAAAAAGATCAGGACAGAAATAAGTGAAATAGAGACTAAAAGAACAATATAAAGGATCAATAAAACAAAGAGCTGGTTCTCTGAAAAAATAAACAAGACTGATATGGTCCTTCTATATCATATGATATATGGTCCTTAACTAAACTAACCAAGAGAAAAGACCCAAATAAATATTAGAGACAAAAAAGGGGATGTTACACGGACACTATTGCAATTCAGAAAGTCATAAGGGAATATTTGGAAAAATCATATTCCAATAAACTGAAAGGTCTAGAAGAAATGGGCAGATTTATAAATACATATGACCTATCAGAAATGAACCAAGAGGATATAAAAAGCTTTAAAAATGAATAAGATTCATTGAGAATAAAGCAATAATAAGTCTCCAAAGAAAAGCCCAAGACCAGATGGGTTCACTGCTGAATTTTGCCAGACTTTTATTGAAGAACTATTACCAATGCTCCTCAAACTATTCTATAAAATAAAAAGGAAAACATCCAAACTCATTCTATGAAAGCACTATTACTCTGCTACCAAAACCTGATAAGAACACAACAAAAACAAAACTATAGACCAATATCCTTAATGTACAGGATGCAAAAATCCTCAATAAAATACTTGCAAATTGAATTTGACATCACATTTAACAAATTATACATGTCCAACATGGTCAGGTTGGTTTCATGCCAGTGTAGCAAGAATGGTTCAATACATGCAAATTAATAAACTTCATAAAGCACCTGAATGGAATCCAATCAAAAAATCACACAATCCCCTCAACAGATGTAGAAAGTCTGATAAAATTCAATAATTCTTCATTATAAAAATAACTTAGATATTGAAGGACCATATCTCAACATAATAAAGGCTATATATGAGCCCATAGCCAACATCATACTGAATGAGAAAAACTAAAGCATTTTCTCTAAGATCATGAACAAGACAAGGTTATCTACTCACTGCTCTCATTCATACAGTACTTGAAATTTTAGCCAGAGCAATCATGCAAGAGAAAGAAATAAAAGGAACACTAATAGAAAAGGAAAAAGTCAAATTAATTCTGTTTGCAGATGATGTAATTCTTATACTTAGAAAACCCTAAAGATTCTACCAAAAGAACTAATGAACAAATTACACAAAGCAGCAGGATACAAAATTAACATTCAAAAATCAGCAGATTTTTCTATTCACCAGAAAGGAATGTGCTGACAATCAGAAAAGCATTTAAAAAGTTAGAAATAAACCAAATCAAGGACGTAAAATACATTTACAATGAGAAACATAAAACACAAGAATGAAATTAAAGAAAACACTAGAAGATGGAATGATCTCCCAAGTTCATGGATTGGGAGATTTAATATTGTTAAAATGCCCATACTATCAAAAAGCAGTCTACAGATTCAATGCAATCTCCATTAAAATACCAATGATATTTTTCACAGAACTAGAAAAAATAATCCTAATATTCAAATAGAAGTACTAAAGACCCTGAATAGCCAAAGCAATCCTGAGCAAAAAAAACAATACTGAAGTCATCTAATTCCTGATTTCAAAACATACTATAGAGCTATAGTAACAAAAGCAGCATGGCACTGTCATAAAAACAGACACATAGACCAATGGAATAGAATAGAGGACCCACAAAAAAAACATGATCTATAGCCAACAAATTCTCAACAAAGGTGCAAAAAACTTATATTAGAGAAAAGGCAGCTTCTTCAACAAATGGTACTGAAAAACTGTATATCCATGAGTAGAAAATTGAAACTACACCCTTATTTCTCACCATCTACAAAAATCAACTCAAATTAGATCAAAGACCTTAATGTAAGACCTGAAACTTTAAAACTACTAGTACAAGAAAACATAGTAGAAACACTCCAAAATTTCCTGACTAGGAATCTAAGCTCAGGAAACTAAACAAGAACTGACAAATGAGATTACATCAAATTTAAAAGCTTCTCTGCACTTCACAGCAAAGAAAATGATCAAAAGCATAAAAAGACAACCTACAGAGTGGGAGAAAATCTTCACCAGTTATTCATCTGATGGAGGATTCATATGCAGAGTATAGAAGGAACTCAAGAAACTTAAGAAAATAATAAATGGTTCAACCAAATGGACAAATGAGGGGGCTGTGGTTGCAGTTTAGTGGCAGAGCACTTGCCTAGCACCTGTAAGGCACTGGGTTCGATCCTCAGTACCACACAAAAAAATAAACAAACAAAATAAAGTTATTTTAAAAATGGACAAATGATCTGAACAGACACTTCTCAAAAGATCTATAGATGGCCAAAAAATATATTTAAAAATGCTCACCATCTTTAGCCATCAGAGAACTGCAAATCAAAACTACATTGAGATTCCATCTCAACCCAGTCAAAGAAAAAAGTAACAAATGTTTGTGAGACCGTGAGAATAAAGGAAATTTGTGCACTGTTGATGGTACTATAAATCTGTACTATGGAAAACAGCATGGAGGTTCTTTAGAAATAGAACTAGTATGTGAACCAGGTATACCACTCTTTGGTATTTATTTGAAGGAAATGAAGTCAGTATACTCAATAGACACCTGCATACCTATGTTTATTGCTGCACTATTCATAAAAACCAAATTATAGAATCAGCCTAGGTACTCATCAAGTGATAAATGGATAAAAAGTATGGTACATATATACAATGGAGTATTATTAAGCCATTAAGAGGAATGAAATCTTATAATTCACAGGAAAATGGATGGAACTTGAGAACATCATAGTAAGCAAAATAAGACAAATGCAGAAAGATGAGTATCTCATGTTTTCTCTCATATGTGAAAACAAATAAAAAAGATGACTTTAAAGCAGAAAGAGGGATGACTAGAAGGGAAGGATGGAGAAAGGGAGGGTGAAGGGGAAAGGAAGGGAAACAGAAGGAAAGGGAAAGGGAAAAAAAGAGGAAAGAGAAGGGGAAGGGGAAAGGAAAGGGAAAGGGAAGAGAAGAGGAAAGGAAAGAGAAGGGAAAGGAAGGGAAAGATGAGGATGTTAAGATTTAGAAATCAATTTACCCAAGGTCACACAGCTGATTAGACTCAGCAGATGAATTGTGTGAGTCTCCATTTGGTTCAACTGCACATTCATATGGTGAGCATTTAAAGAATTATGTTTTTGTATGTTTCCATCATTTCCAGGCACCCAATACCATCCTTGGTGACATTTTTCTAGTGTTTCCAAAGTGATTTATGCTTTTGTTCCAACTACTGGGTTTGAAACAAGTCATTATGTCAGAGGCCTCCCTTTACAACTATATGTTATACCTTCAATGTCACCCTGGAGCCACATTAAACAAAACAGAAGTTAGATCAATATCATTGTGCTAATAAATACAGAATGCTGTTAGAAGAGATTAAGCATAATAGGTTTTATATTACTTAGTTCCACCAAAACAAAAAAGCTATTATACTCCATAAACACAGTGAACATCTAAAACATAATCTTACCTGAGACTTTTCATCTAAGCTTTCCAATTTTTTAATTTTTTGTTTCACTTGAACTATATTCCCTGTTACATCATCCAGCTCGGCTTGCTGATTTAATAGAAGTTCAACTTCAGTGACAAGCTAAATGTAGGAAATAAAGATATTTTTTAAAAACATGAAATAATTAATCATTCTGAATTTATTTATATTTATTTATTGGGGGTATTGGGGACTGAATCAGGGTGCTCTACTACTGAACTATATTCCACAGCCCTTTATCTTTCTTCTTTTGAGACACGGTCTCATAAGTTTGCTCAGACTGGCCTCAAACTTGTGATCCTCCTGCCTCAGCCTCTCAAGTCACTGTGATTATGGGTCTACACCACGGCACCCAGATGGCATTCTGTCTTTATGATCAAGTTTTATAGTAAATGCTATTGAATAAGAATGTCAATATGGAAAAAATACACATATGGAAATAAGTTCAGCTATTTTATACACACAAATAGATGTGATCTGTTAAAATTTAACTTTCTATGTATCCGTGTATGCTCATAATTTATGAAAGATCACTATGTATACATTCATAGATATATAGATATATATTCACATTTATGTGTACATGTATATATGCAAATATGTATATACATGCAAATTTGCCACCTTTATGGTGAATAATCCTGCAAACAAAGCCCCTCCCATATCAATAAGCACACCTGGCAACTACATCTTAATCTTTAATAACATTTCTCAGAAAACGAAAGTAGGGTTCCCAAGAAAATGGTTACTTCCAGGGCTTAGGCAGAATAGGTGCAAGATAAACTTGATGTATCTCTTCCTGACAGAAAGAAAAAAAAGATTTTTTTAAAAATATTGGAGAACATCAGAAGTATAGAGTAAGCCAGTTTCAATAACAAAGTAGTGAAAACCAGTAAAAGAAGCAAGGCACAGTGATGCACGCCTGCAAACCCACCCAGTCACTTGGGAAGCTGAGGCAGGAAGACTGTAATTAGAGGCCAGTCTCAGCACCTTAGACTCAGTTTCAAAATTTTTTACAAAAAAGAAAAGGGGTGGGGATTTAGCTCAGTAGTAAAGCATCTGCATAGCATTGTGATGCCCTGGGTTTAATTCACAGAAAAAGAATAAAAGAAAAAATAGTAATAAATTATGAATTGTGAAAAATACAGGAATCTAATAAATGAATAAATGGAAAAAAAGGAAAGGCTCCTGCTTCAGCACAGCTCCTACTGTGGATAGAAAAGCATTGGAAAATCATCTTTTTGCAACCACCATAGTAAAGAGTGGTTCATGAAAGAAACATCGATTGATGCTAAATCTATGGGAAATTTTGGTGAGGAACAAGATAATGGTATTGCCTTAAATTTCCTCTCCACATATTTTCTACTAGTTATGGGACAGGAGGTAACTATAGAATGGAGAAATTCAATAACATTCTCCTGGTTAATCAAAATGCACATCAACAAATGAGAGGCAGGTGTGATACCCTGAGAAGAGCACATCACTTACGTAGTCATCTAGTTGGTCATACATAGACTAAAGCTAATTATGAGAAGATGTCAAACTCAAAATGAAGAAAACTTATTTTAAAATGGACTATATTCTTCTGAATACTAATGTCATAAAAGATAAAGAAAGGCTGTGGAAATGTTCTAGATTCAAGGAGACTAAAGAGACATGACAACTCAATACTGGACTCTACATTAGACCCTGTATGGAAAGAAAAAGAAATGCTATAAAGGTCATTATTGATTGGGTCAACAGACAGAATTGGAATATTGATAGTACATAATATAAAAGTATTGCATTGTTGTTAAATGTACTGATTTTCATAACTGTACCGTAGATATATAAGAATAATTATTAGAAAATAAATGAAATATTTAGGGTGGGAAGTCCATAATGTATGAAACATTCTCAGTGGTCAGGAAAAAAATTGTGTTCATACATATGAACAAGGGAGTAGATATAATAAATCAAATTTGGTAAAATATTATGAATAAGTTAATCTGGAGAGAAGATGAACAGGTGCTCCTACTTTTGCTACATTTTCAACTTTTCCATAAGTTGAAATTACCAAATGATTTCTTCTTTTTTTTTTTTTTTGCTTTGTTTGTTTTGTTTGTTACTGGGAATTGAACCCAGGGGCGTTAAACACTAAGCTACATCCCCAGCCCCAAATAAGTTTTTCTTAAAGAAAAAGTAATGTTCTGAACATAAAAAAACTTTTTGCATGTAACTAGGAGATACAGACAATCAGTAAGAGCACAGTGTAAAACAAGAATACTGATTAGAGACAGAAATGACTTGAAGAAGCAGAATAGAACCACAGGACAAGAATTTAGATTGGGTATCCATTCACATATAAGTAGATGCACAGTTGGTACACTAAGGAAAGTACTATTTTGTGGATATTGAGTTTGGAGTAACTGAGCCCTAAGTCCAGAATGCTGTGCTCCTCCAAAACACTTAATTCTTAAGAGAACAAATGAATACCAGGCAAGTAAGTCATTCACAGGCAGAAAACAAGCTGGACACACACAGGAGAGAAAAACAGTTTTTCTTGATGAGCCTGGTCAAGTACTATGACTGTGAGGAGCTTTGACAGGGCTGCCACAAAAATAGAAGAAACAAAAGCATGGGTATTGGCCACATATGATGGATTGTCTAGGTGGGTCAAACTGGAATATACTTTCAGTCTTTTAAATAAAATGTGACTACATATGATTTAATTTCACCTGTCAGGCTTTTCATAGAAATAAAGTCCTGGATCAGAAAAAAAGAAAACTTTGTTAAATCATAAGTTTAGCACAGGTATATGATATATAAACACCAAGACGGAAGCGGGTATTATTTCCTTGGAAGGCTATCCCATGGCCTACAAACACTTTATATCTAAAATAACTTTGAATAACAAATCTCAAGGAAAAGAGAAACTTTGTCCCTGTCATACACGTTAGCACCTAAGTGTACCTTCTCATAGGAAATGGGTAAGTTGAAGAAGAGAAGCCTGAGAATTTTAGTAGAGGTTTTCTGCATTCTAAGTCCAGGCTCACCTACTCATGCCTCCTAGTCCCTTTGTAGGTATATATGGGCATCTTACAATACTGGATTCTGATGTTCAAGAAGAACCTCTGGCAAAATGAAAAGAAATGTATAAAGAAATGCTTTAACTGACCTCTTGAAAATCTTGCTCAAACTTCCACAATTGCAGATACTGTTCCATTTTTAATTGGTGTTTTTCCCAAAATCCATCAAAAGCTGTTTCCATATCATGTACTTGAGCCAGCAATCTTAACAAAGAAAGTAAAAGAATCCCTTAAAGAAACAACCACCTGTAGTGCAGCTACATCAATAAACCTGATCTGGACATTAAGAATTATAGGCAAAGTCACAGTCTGTGGCCCTTGGTTCAGACAGAGACAATGTTCACAGAACTTGGTTCTGTAAGCCAGCTAAGCTCTATGGGACAACCCTGGCAAGAAGTTCTCAGATTTTCAGAGCTTCAGAAATACTTTCACACCCAATGGAGTACAGCAAAAATGTATAATTCCTTCTTGAAAATATAAAGTAAGTTAACTCTGAAGCAAAAAAAAAAAATACTCACTTATTAATAGTTTGCCAGTCACCATTTATTTGCTGATGACGTTCAATACTCGAACTGACAGCTTCTCCAGCATCAGGGACCTCCAGATTTGTTAGCAAAATTTTTCCTTCTTTGGTTACAGCTGTAATATCATTCTGTACAAAGGCACAATGGGATTTATCAGCTGATTAGTGATCCAACCTGACTGACTTGAAGAGAAGGCAATATACATCCATAGCATGCAGAATAGAAACAGCAGCTCTAGAATGGCCTTTCCTTGCACTGCTATCTGAAAAATCAAGGAATATTCAGTACCACAAAATTCAAAATCTTTGAAGACCCAAGAAACCCTTGCCTTAGAGATGAACGTTACAATCACTATTCTCTAATACTGTTACAGGGAAAAGTACCATGTGTTCACTTTGAAGCCTCCTCCTCTTGCTGATATCAAGTTCTAATCTATTCCATTCCATTCTGGTAATATTTTAGTATGTTCAAATAAAGCGCAATCAAATAAAGACTATCAAACTAGAATGCTTACAGTTACAGATATTTAATGCATACTTAGAAAGAATCACTGTACCTTTCTTACCAATTCTTTTTTTTAGGGGGCAGGGTTTACCAGGAATTGAACTCAGGGGCAGTTGACCACTGAGGCACATCCCAACCCTATTTTGTATTTTATTTAGAGACAGGGTCTCACTGAGTTGCTTAGGGCCTTTGCTAAGTTGCTGAGGCTGGCTTTGAACTTGTGATCCTCCTGCCTCAGCCTCCAGAGCTGCTGGGATTACAGGTGTGCACCACTGTGCCTGGCACTAATCCTAAATTGTTAGCAATCACTCCCCACCATAAGTCTTATTTTACTTCACATTTGGTGTTAAATAACGCCATGAAGCATTTATCTCTATGTAGAAGGTGTTATGATTGGAGACTGGTCTAAGTACATAGACTTTTTGCAGACTTCAAAGAGTAATCTAAGACTTTCTTCATGAGGTTCAAGGACCCCTTAAATTGTAAGTAAAATTGGGGCCTAAAGGGCTGAGGGTATGGCTCAGTGGTAGAGTATGTGTGAGGCCCTGGGTTCCATCCCAGCATTACAAAAAAAAAAAATGTTAGTATTTATAAAGCATGAGGTGTGTGCCAAGAACTGTTGTATGTACATCACATACTTTACCTCATTTCACCTTCACAACAACTATACAAAAGATCTTCATGATCATCATCAACCTCATTACATATATAAACAAACTGAAACTCAGGAGGGCAAGCAAACTGCCCAACATCATACAGTTTATTAAATATAGTTTTCTTTCCTTGAACAAATTTTTGCTTTTAGATTATGGTTCAAACATTCAGTTTCTCTCCTTTTTTTAACTGAAACATGTAACCTGTACACAAAGCTCAAATCTGACAGTGCATCCAGCATGTATATTAATACATGAAGGAGATAAGCAATATTTGAATGCCTGGTACTTGTTGAGAATGTTCTTAAATTTTTTGAGGGAAGTGACCATCAAAGTACTTGCTCATTGTCAAAACAGTGCCTCAGAATCTTTCACAACATAACACTCTAATCAGAACTGAGTAGGAAAACAAAATCCACTTGCCATTCCTGGTTTACCAAAGAAAACATTAAGCACTAGCACTCTGTGGAGAAGAGACCTCAAAATCTACTGAGCAACGTTGGCCTTGGTCACAACACTAGATCATGGCAGAGATGGGACAAGAAATCAGGCTTTCTGGCTCCTCATCGAGTGCTCTTTCTCCCATTTCACACTGTACCTGTGGTGGAGGTTAAAACAGAACACCTGTCAACTACTGATTCTTACACTTGCTTCCCAAATGAGAGGGCCTTTCCATAATACAAAGAATATGAAGTTTGGGGCTGTAGCTCAGTGGTAGGGCACTTGCCTTGAATACGTGAGGCACTGGGTTCAAACCTCACCACCACATACACAAATAAAATGAAGGTATTTAAAAAAAGAATATGAGGTTAGCAAATGACTGTAGATTTCTCATTGTGGAGCATTTATTATATATTCTATTTTCAAATAAACAATTTCCCAAGACACTGCATCATTTGCAAAAGAGACACTTAAAATTCAACCTATCCAGTACATTCTTCTCTTGTAGAGTATTATTTCTATACCTTTAAATATAATATACAAATATGTAACAATCAGTGTGAAATTTAGGTGTCAAATGCCTTTCTGGAAAAATACCATGTAAAACTTTTGTTTGTCCACTCTATCAGACATACCTTCAATAAATGATACCTTTCAGCACGAATTGCCAGGATCTCTTCTATTGAAGGAATATCATCTGGTAGTTCTGTTTCAGCAAGTTCAGTTCCAAAGGACTGTAACATCTGAGCCATTTCTTTCACTGTGAGGGCAAAATTTTCTATAGCCTGCAAAGAGCCAGCAATACTTTTATGGAAACTCTGTCAACATAGCGAAACTTGGATCAGTAATTGCATTTCTTTTTATTTGGGTGTAAGATCAAACATACATGTTATGAACTCTGGCACTGCCCTTGACAATCAACTCTAACTTTGCATCTAAGGTTCTAAGAAATTAAAAGCAAAGTTAGGCTTCTTCTTGAATGTCGTTTTTCTAAATTCATGGACTTTTCTCTTAGACACTGATGAAAATTGTTTCGTGGGAGCTAAGGACATACCTCAGTGGTAAAGTACTTGTCTAGCATGCATGAGGCCCTGGGTTCAGTCCCCAGCACCACCCCCAAAAATTATTTCTTAAAGATGTCATGTACTGAGTAATGTGTTTTATGCCCTTGAAAAATCACAGTGCTTTCCTTATTCTACAAACTCTGCAATGGGTAAAAGTTCCATAAATTTATTTCTAAGGCGATAAGAAAAACGAAGTCACTTTAAATTTGTTTATTACCATTTACAAACAGCATTAGCATTACAAACAAGGTAATGGTCTTAGGAAAGGGAGAACAAGTCGTCACAACAATTCATTGCAAGTACTGTTGAAGATCTGAAATTGCCATACCAAAAGCTCTATTGCTCTAAAATGGCAAGTAAGGTTGTGTTGTTAATTTTTTTTTTTTACAAAATCCATTACTTACAGAGAGATGAACAAAATGTACAGGTTACATGTTCCATCTATTTACCATGCAGTTCAAGGTATCTGCTCTTTTCGTTTGGTTTTGTAGGTTATTAAAGGCTAGATATGGTTATTTTGACAATACACCTTCATATGAATGAATGAATTATTGAATGAATTATTCAATGAACTGTTGGATAAAGAAGGAGGATGAGGAAAATGAAACCCTGATTTAATGACACATCATTATTTTCTTCAGAAAACTTCCCATATCTCTGGAATTTGAAGTTAAGAGATTTAAACATGGATTCCCACCTGGGAAGCACAGGGCCCTCACTTATTTGTAAATTTCTAAAACAGAAGGACTCTGCTACAAATGTAATTGCCTCAGGAACATCACTAGGATGATGAGATTAATAACATTACTTGACTTGTTGAGGGTTTGTCATATGCTATACACTGAGCCAATCATTTTGCATTAGTTATATCATTTAATCTTCAGCAGACTCCTATGAGATAAGGTATTATTATTCCCATTTTATAGTATGGAATATTAAGATTCAGAGATGTTATGTATATTGCCCAAGGTCATACAGCTAAAAATCAGCAGTGACAGGATCTGAACCCAAACCCTTTGTTTCTTCAAGTTACTACATGGCCACAAGAAGGGTTGGGCAGAGTTAAGATTTCCTTATTCTCTAGACTTCTCCTTCAAATGCCATCCCTAGTGACGCTTCATTTCTAGATATTTCCTACAGAAGAAAAATCAAGATGTTTAATTTTAAATGTATTTGAAAAGTAGAAGCCCCAAAAAATCTATTTTTCCCAAATAGGAAAAATTTCCAAAACTAGATTTAAAGACTAATATGAACTATACGCTCTATGGTAAGGGCAAAAGCAACATACATTTCTGAAGATGATCCATTCACTGTGGCAGTACTGCAAGGTGCCGCCTAACTCAGGGGTTAACTGCTTGTCATCAATGTATGCCAGCAAATCACTAACTGAGCTCAGCATAACAACCTATATAAATAAGCAAAAAAGATACTGTTAACTGTCCTTCATGACATCCCTCCATTAAACTATAAAATGAACTTTAGCATATATTCAGCAGAAAGTCATCTTGTATAAATGGTTCTAATAGTTCTTTCTTGTACATGAACCCCACACATTTGCATTACCTTCATTAGGTAATAAGTTTTTATTTACGAAACGTTTCTCCACAGCAAAATTAACCTCCATAAAAACCCAAACACCTAATTCTCTTTCATCTAAGTTTTTGTTGTTAATGGCTCAGCTTGTGAAAGAATGCTATGCTCACAACAAAGTAAAAGGACTATATATTGTAAGTTATAATTTATCAGGAGGGACTGATCTTTCCAAAAGTATCAAAATTTATGAGCACTGTATTCCTAACAAAACATATAAAAAACATCTTTCAAAACAAAAACGTGATACTCTGAACTAGCTCAGGATGTGAGTTCATGGGAGTTCAAATACATAAAACATACTCATTTTTACTAAAAATAAAAGTTCCTAATTATGCACACACATACACAGATACACACACACACACACACACATAACATATGACATTTATTTTTCAAAAGAAATTGTTTTTGTTATAAATCGCTTGATCTATTTCTTAACAGTAGAAGCAGAAGGCTTTGGGACATTTCAAATTTGCATTTTTGAAAGAATTTTTTCATTTTAAATGCTAAATAAAGCACATGTAACAACAAACAGCATGGGACAAAGTCTTCATGAGAATTAAAGAGACAAAACATTTAAATAATATACTCTTACTGGTAATTTGAGCATGAAATCCTCCTGACTAAATCGAAATCCGATGTCTGTGAAAGTTCGTTGAAGAAAACTGGTAGGACGTAAAACCAAAACCAAGTGCAAGTTCCCAGGAAAAGAAGCCTGTCAAAAGAAGGAACAAAAGAATAAGAGAAAAATGGCAAAACAAGCATTTGACTAATCACATGTCAGAAAACATGTAATTGAAGGAAATAAATTTTAAAGTCATAAGTCAGTAAAAGGCCAATTTCTTAAAAAAATGGATGCTGATAAAATCTAAAAACATGAAAATAGAAATAAAAATAATGTAAGGTTATTAGGTCAGATCCTTAGTGTTCCTGGTATGGAATTTTCTCACACTCGATAAATAGGTCCCAAGTTACAAAGTATTATACTCTAACACTTCACTTTTAAGTTAGTTTTGTTTTTATTTTTTACTTTTTGCTTTTTAACTGACAGAAAATTCATACTCATTTATGGGGTACAGTATTATAATTTGACATATATATAGAATGTATAATGATCAAATCACAGTAATTAGTAGTTCCATCTCTTCAAATATTTCATTTTTGTATGTTAGGAACTGTCAAACCACTTCCCCTTCTATAACTACTATGGTACTAATTATCCCACCTCCTTCTATCCCCCATTTCCCCTCCTCTTCCTATCCTCCAATGACTTCTATTCTACTTTCTTCTGTGTGATCAACTTATTTCATTTTCAGAATTGTCTTCATTCAACACTGTATGAGAACATATAGTATTGATCTTTCTGTCCTTGGCTTCCTTCACTTAATATAATGTCCTCCAGTTCTATCCACATTGCCAACAAATGAGAGGATTTCATCCTTTTTATGACTGAATAATATTCCACTGTGTATATATGCCACATTTTCTTTTTCATTCATCCACTGATGGATACCTTAATTGATCCCACATTTTGGCCATTATTGATAGCGCCACAATAAACATGGGCATGCAGGTTATCTCTTTGATATAAGCCTTTTAATTCATCTGGCTATATACCCAGAAGTGGGATTGCTGGGTCACATGATAGTTCTGTTTTCAGTTTTTTGAGGAACTTTCCTACTATTTTCTATAATGGCTGTTCTAACTTAATCCCCACCAACAGTGTATAAGAGTTCCCCTTTCTCCGCATCTTTGCCACCATTTGTTATTACAGTCTTTTAGATAATAGTCATTCTAGCTAAAGTAAAACAATATCTTATTACAGTTTTGAATGCATTTCTCTGATGATTAGTTTTGTTGAACATTTTTTTTCACATATCTGTTGGCCATTTTTATATCTTCTTTTAAGAAATGTCTATTCAGGGCTGGAGATCTAGCTCAGTTGGTAGAGTGCTTGCCTCACAAGCACAAGGTCCTGGGTTCGATCACTAGCACCACAAAAAAAAATGTCTATTCAGTGGTAGTAATCAAGAATACAAATAATAATAAATGCTGGAGAGGATGTGGACTCACTGTCAAGGGGAGTATAAATTAGCACAATCACTATGGACATCAGTATGAAGATTTCTCAAAAGACTAGGCATGGAACCACCAATATGACCCAGCTATACCATTCCTTGGTACTTATCAAAAAGAATCATTCTGTCATCATTCTATAGCAATACATGTATATCCATGTTTATAGCAGCACAATTCACAACAGCCAAACTACAGAAACAGCATAGTTCATTCAATAGATGAATGGATACAGAAAATATGGTATATATACACAAAGGAGCTTTATTCAGCCATAAAGAATGAAAGTATGTCATTTTCAGAAAAATGAATGGAACATGAGAACATTATGTTAAGGGAAATAAGCCAAACTTAGAAGGTCAAGGACTGTACGTTTTCTCCCATATGTGGAAGCTAGAGAGGAAAAAGGAAAAGAAAGGGATATTGTTTTACTCTAGCTAGAATGACTATTATCTAAAAGACAATAATAAAAAATGGATGCAAAGATATGGAGAAAGGGGAACTCTTACACACTGTTGATGGCAATTACATTAGAACAGCTGTTATAGAAACAGTATGAAAGTTGCTCAAAAAACTGATGAAAATCAAAGCAAGATCAACAGAGTTAGGGAAAGGGACCAGGGAGAGGGATGATAGAAAGGAGAAATACTAGGTCATGACATTGTTCAAATTATATTGTTAAAATATGTGCACCTACGAATATGTAACAACAAATCCCATCATTATGTACAGCTATAATGTACCAATTAAAAATATGGAAAAATTAGGGAGGAATGAAAATAGTATGACCCAATATCAATAATAAATCACCTGGTATTAAATGCCTACTTTATGTCAAGTAATTTGTCAACATTATCATCATTCCTCTTCACAATAACCCTAATAAGGAGTCAAGTCTCCTCCTTCTGTTACAAAGAGTATGACTCACAGAATTTAAGTTAAATTGCCACAGCTGGTGAAATCTTAAACTGGACCTAAGTCTGTGCTCTTAATAGCTAACATTCCCAACTCTAAGAGATCACAGTCAAAAAAGTTAGAGGAAAGTAATGCTGGGATATGGCAATAGTGTTGAATAGACAGTCAAGTACCACATCAAGAAAGATCTTGAAGTCTTTCCTAGGGTAAAGACAGTCTCTAAGAGGTTTTAAGCAATAGAACAACATAATCAGATTTTCAAAATTTTTAAAGTTTATCGTGGTACTGGGCATGGAACTCAGAGCCATAGGCAAGTGCTCTACCAGTGAGCTACATCCATAACCCCTTCAGATTTGCATTTTAGAAAGATTACTTTGGAGCCAGGAGCTGTGACACATGCTTGTAATCCCAGCAGCTCAGGAGGCTGTGGCAAGAGGATCTCGAGTTCAAAGCCAGCCTCAGCAAAAATCGAGGGTCTAAGCAACTCAGTGAGACCCTGTCTATAAATAAAATACAAAAAAGGGCTGGGGATGTGGCTCAGTGGTCAAGTGCCCCTGAGTTCAATCTCCAGTATCCCCCCCCCCCCAAAAAAAAGATTACTTTGGTTTTGGGAAAGAACTGGATTTGGAAAGGAACAGACATAGACAGATGTATTAGGAGGGTTGGTACAATAAAATCTAAGCCAGGGACTCTGAACCAGAGCAAAAATGGCAATAATATCTTCTACATTAGAAGATACAATCAGTAAGACATAACTATTGAATGTGTTTGATGAGAAAGGAGGGACTCAATCAAATCAATCTCAAAATCTGGGGCTTCAGTAATAGTGTGAATGGTACAACCTTCCCTGAGATGGGGAACGGAAGAGAAGCCGGTTTGAAGAAGGGAAGCAAAATTCTGGTTCCCCTTTGTAGGCGTGTTGGGCTAGAAGGATTGCAGGACATCCAGATGATGTCCATCAGACAGCTGTTATGTACAAGTAAGCAGGGAAAGATATCTAAGCCGGGAGTCTAGAGTCAGGAGTCATCAGCCTCAAGAGGGAAGATAAAAGCATAATAAAGCAAACTCTATAAAAATATTTCAAATGCACTCATATTTCAGGCATACTATAATAATAGCAATTGAACAAAACCATAAAACAAAAATTAATAAGATATTGGGGGATAAGGAGTCTATGAGAACTTTCTGTACTTGCTGCTCAATTTTGTTGGGAACTCTCAAAAAATAGTCTTAAAAAAGAAAAGAATAATTTTCACTAAAGTAAAAGACCTAGACACTGAGAAATGTTGTCCACAACTGGGGATTTTAAAAACTCAATTTGTGATGGTGATAAAAACCATAAACAGGGGACTACTGTTGTGGCTCAGTGGTAGAGCACTTGCCTCACATGTGTGAGGCACTGGGTTTGATCCCAACACCACATAACAAATAAACAAAATAAAGGTATAAAAAGCATAAACAGGGCTGGGGACATAGCTCAGTTGGTAGAGTGCCTGCCTTGCAAACACAAGGCCCTGGGTTCAATCCCCAGCACTGCATAAAAAAATAAATAAATAAATAAATAAACAATTAAGTGGCAATGAGAACTAGAGTGAGGGAAAGAGAACCGAATAGTTAAAAGTCCATGAAAATACCAATAATTTAAACAACAGTATAAATTAACACAAATTGGGATGGTTGTTCAACCCACAATTCCCCCAAGGCAGTCATGCTTCTCCCTTTGAGTAACCACTCTTCTTATTATTCTAAACACTGGCTCCAAATGAAGACTGTTATCTTCCTACATGAACCCTTCACACAATGAATAGTAGTGTGTTAGTATGAAAATCTAATGTAAGCAGGAGCATACTGCCTAGGATATTTAAAAATAGCACTGAGGTAAGGAAAATTAGAAGACATCATTCCAGAGCTACTGGTAGCCATGACCCCTGCTGCTGGAAAGATCTTATCTCAAATCAACATATACAGAAACAGTGATAAGAGAGCATGCTAATGATAATGTATATCCTGCCCTCAATTATGTATATATTTTATGTTATTACAAGAATTACAAAAAGGATTTCACAAAGATACTTCACAAACTCTAAAACATTAATAAGATATTGGGGTTTTTTTAGATTTACCTTAGATTCTTGGGCCTAAGGTCAAACAAGCTTGGGCAGAAGATTTTATATATATGAATAAAGGCTTGTTTAGTAGGACAACCTGACAGGGACTTCTGAGAACTCCAGGGCTCATTCAATTTCTAACTCATTCATTTTGGGTAAGTTAAGCTGGTAAGTAAATTATAGGTACACTTATAATATCTACCTTGAACCAGCTTAATTTTTTTTTTACTTTTCAACAAAATTGAAAGTGCTCTACTTTTGCCAATATTTAAAGCAAATATTTTTATTTGCCTTCAGGGATTCTAGGTTGATCTGGTTTCATTGTCTTTTTCTCTCTGGCTTGCCTTAATTTCATATTCTCTGCAATTGTACTTTAGGAATTCTCTGAAAGCAAAGTCTAATTGATACTTACCCACATCCAAGACTGTATGTGGGGTAGGAGGGAGTGAAAGGATAGTATGGGATGAAAGAAGTCCAATCAGCAGTTCTCTGTCTGAGGTAAGGCCCTGGTTTCTACTCTGCCATTCCTAGGAAAGCAAGGCTGACCCAGCACTCAGGTCCAGGCACAACTGGTCCCACAGAGGGGAACAAAGCATAAAGAAAAGAGAAGCAAAATCACTCCATAGGATCAGATAAGAAGTGAGTTTAGCAAGAGATAGGGAGTTTTTAGCTGCTCATAACTCAGGGATTTTGTGGTGGATGTTTGTTAAATTTGTTATTGCTGTGTTTGATAAAGTGGCTCATCCCCAACATTGACAGCTATTATAAATTGCTTCTAAAGATAATTCTACATTCTGATTAGACCATTCTTCAGTAAAACCTTATTATTTTATCATACATTCTCTTTGCTTTAAATCCTTCAAAATGTTTACTGATTCACTTGTCACAAAAAAAATATACAAAATCTGCATGTTTAAAGAAAATACACTGTCAAAGGATGAAAATCTCATTTTTTGCCTATACAATTAAATTGACAATGCTTTTTTATTTTAGGATTATTTAAGAATTCTCTTCCTAGATATTCTGCTGACTGAATAGCTACTCTTAAATTCAGTACCTATTTGGGAGCAATAGCTATACCGCTACTGAATAACTGAGTGGCAGACAATTCATTTGATACACCAGTTGATTTAGAAATCTAAATCATACAATCATACAGTTTAGACCATGTATACTGTTTCTAGCCTTCCTTCCCATAAATGAACCAGGTAAACTTGATTTTTCAATCTCAGTCCTATTAATTAATCTCAGATTTTAACAGGTATTTGCCAAACTGTCACAATAAAAGTATAATAAAAGTGAATCTACAACAGTACATGTATGACAAGTTTTCATAGCTTCTCTCTCACACACAAACATACACACACACACCCTAACAAATATACACTCAATATCTCTCTCTCTCTCTCTCTCTCTCTCTCTCTTTCTCTCTCTCTCTCTCCTTTCTCCCCTCTCCCTCCCTCTCTCTGTCCCTTTACATTCAGGACTTTCAAAGCCTTAAAGTACAGAAAGGAAAACGGATAGCGGCACAAGGATGGCAGTGTTACTATTTATCAAATGCTTATTCTAAGAATTGTGGTCATAATGAACATTATTACAACACTGCACCAAGTATTATATACAGTAGGTTCATGGGAAGATTAACCTGATTTATCAGAGTGGGACCCTTGTAATCAAAAGGATCTTTATTAGCAAAAGGGGGAGGGGCTAGAGATGTAGTTCAGTGATAGAGCACTTATCTAGCATGCTCAAGCCCCTAGGTTTCATTCCAAAAACCACAGAAAAAAGAAAAAGGGAAGGAGGCAGAAATGTCAGAGAAGGAGCTGTAATGACAGAAGCAGAGGTCAGAATGATTGCAGGGCCACAACCCACGGAATGTGGAAAGTCTCTAGAAGCTGAAAAAGTCATGGAAATGGACTCTCCTCTAGAACCACCAGAAAGAACATAGAGCAGTTGACTTCCTGGTTTTAGCCCACTGAGACTAACCTTGGACTTCTGACCCCCAGAAGCATAACAGTAAAATTTTTAAGACACCAAGTCTGTAGCAATCTGTTATAGCAACAATAGAAAACCAATACACTGAGGTTTCGAGAGGTTAAGAAAATTTTCCAGGCTGGGCGTGGGGATGCATGCCTGTAATTCCAGCAGCTCAGGAGGCTGAGGCAGGAGGATGGAGAGTTCAAAGCCAGCCTCAACAACTTAGTGAGGCCCTAAGCAACTCAGTGAGACCCTGTCTCTAAATAAAAGCAAACCAAGAAAAGGGCTGGGGATGTGGGTTAGTGTTTGAGCACCCCTGGGTTCAATCCTTGGGACTAAAAATTAGAAAAAGAAAAGGAAATTTTTTAAGACCCCAAAGCTTGTAAGAGGCAGCATATAACCCAGATTCACCTGACTATTGAATTAGACACTTGATCAACAGGAATTTGGAGAACCATAGGGAGATAATACAACAATCAGATTCAAGGTTGTGACTCTAAACCTGAAACTAAAACAAAGACAAACCCAAATGCCTACCATGTGTTACGGAGATAATTTAAATGTGATATAGGTAGGATTTAATTAAAGCATAACCTAAATGAGATGGTAAATAGCAACTGACACTCTTCCTATATGGTGAGAAACAGCAGGAAATGGTCAGGACTGTGATGTACTTGAGAACATCCAAAAGTCGGGAGGCTCTCTAGTCAGCTCCAGCTAAATGTCATGTGGGAAATCATGTCCTGCATGGGTCAATTTTTACTTTCTAAAGAAAATCCAGAAATCCCTATCTCTATGTTAAACCTCTATTTTTAAAGATGGGAAACAAGTTGAAAGTTTGCTTAAAACTTAGCAAGACCCTGAGCAACTTAGCAAGATCTTGTCTCAAAAATAAAATTTTTTAAAAAGTTGTATAGTATGTGCTGCCCATTCACAACCCCTCAACAAAAACACTTCACACATCTGAACATTGGCAAATATTTTAATAATACACTCAGATCTCTTTCTGTGATTGCCACCTGTGAGATTTGGATGGGACAGAGCACTCTTGAGAAATTTAAACCTGACAGGATACATGGATTTAGAATTAGTTTGCCTACTCAGAAGGCTGAAGTAAAGGATCATGTTTTAGGCCAGCCTGGACAATTCAGCAAGATCTTGTATCAAAAAATAAAAAAGAGGCTGGGGATATAGTTCAATGGTAGGACACCCCTGGGTTCAATCTTCAGTAACATAAAAAAACAAATGATTATTTTCTGTATGTCTAAAGCATTTTCTCTCCATACAGATATTTATATAACTAAAAATTTGAAGATAATTCATTTTAAAGCTAGTATTTAAATGAACAATCAAACAGCATATGGTATCAGATGCACATTATCACAGCAAATGGAGATCAAGACAATTGAGTTTTCCCATTTCAGTTTGGGAATACTACATTTCTAAATGTTTTGGTATGGTGCTTTAAGAATTTCTAATCTGTATGGTTATATAAACATGAAAAGGCACACTTTCTATTTTCTCCAAAATCAAACTCCAGATTCTAAAACCAGAAATCATTTTTTGAGAACTTATCAAAAAAGCAGAGGGATGTGGTCACGGGTCAGGTTTGTTTTATTTTGTTGCTTTTTATTAAAAAGAAAGACTTTGCATGAGAGAGGAAACGGCACTGGTTTTAGCTTCTTGTATGCATTTTTTTTAGAGTTCCAACACGTGACTGAAGGCATACACTAAAAAGGAAAATGTTGCTCATGGTCATAAGGCTCAGAGCCATGTGTCCAATCATTGTGCAAGGCCGCACTTCAGACCTCTGCAGCAGCTCTCACTGGTTCTTCAAGGTAACAGGTACAAAACAAGCTTCCTACCACCTTTCCCTCCTAGAGAACAGATTTCTCTCCTTTTACTCACACCTATCCTGACTGCCCAGGTATGTGGTCATTCAGCAATAATAACAGCAATAACAAGCACAACAGGCATAAACTCTATACATCATCTTACTATTAAAGTCCAGAAACTAACCTTGTTTAATATTCTTTTGTGTGGTATCTAAGTGAGGCAATTCACCCACGCAATATAGTTTTCAATTATCCTAGTTATTTCTTTTAAAATATTTAAAATGCCCCACACAACATAAAATTTTGTTTACCTACAATGCAGTTTATATTCCCGTATCTTCGTTTTTAACCTTCATGCAAAAACAGGCAGTAACAATAAGAGGATCCCTTGACTGAAAGCCATTACATACCTGCAGGGCTTGTTATATACACTGTTCTATTTAGCCTTCATAACACTGCAATGAAGTAGGTATTATACCCCTTTTACAGATGAGCAAACTGAAGCACAGTTGGTAAGCACTGGCACTAAGGCCTATATGGATGTGAAGCCAAGCTCTTCCCAGTCACTTAACACTTCATACACTGCACATTCAGACTTAATGCTTTTCCTTTAGGAATCACTTGAGCTTGACTTTACAAAATAGGACCAATAATAACATTTAAAACAAGACATGGGAAACAATTTAGCATCATGGCACCCACTGAATGGAAATTATTATGGTCTAATATCATGGCAGAATAGATTGTTGACCTGCTGACATGTGATTGACCTTGATAAGGTCTAAACCATCTCTGCAGAACATGCTGGGGGACATCTCCTGACCTCAAGCTGTAAAGAATAATTTTCAATGGCAAGAGCCACTTCTGCACTATTCTCCCATACCCTCACCATCAAAGACTACAGAAATAATGAGTTACCCACATGTTGCCAGGCAATTTGACAAGTGATCTCAGGAGCAGACCAGCCCCAAGCAATATTCCTTCCTTGTGGTTTGTCCTTATTGTTATGGATCTACATCTTTTTATCCCCTACCTCTCACTCAGCCACTGTAACTGCAATTTCAACCAAGCAACCAGTTCAATCCTTCCTTTGGATATTTAATTTCACTGGACCATCCTTCTAGGCCTATCATGGTCCCCTGAATCAGCCCAACTCCAAAGATCCTTGAAGGTCAAACCATTCTTTCACAAATTGGGGTTCAAATTTTTCACCCTGGTCAAGTCCTATCCATATAAGTAAAACAAATTTGCCTGCCACTATAGTTCCAGGCTTTGGAATTGTTCCAATCACTTTCATTTCAGGATACCTCTTCCTAGGGGTTACTCAATTCATTTTTGAGGAAAAAAGATAGGTAAGAATCAAGGAAAGGTAACAAAAACATATGCTCTTACTTAAGGTCCAAACAAATGTCATCTCTTGTGTAAGGCCTTCCCCACCAACCAGAAGTTTTTCTGAAATAACTATTTAAGAACATATTCCCCCTTTTCTACTAGACTGGGAGTTCCTTCAGCCCAGTAGCCATTCCATATTAACCATTGAAACCCATGCTTTGTATAGCACAGTGCTAGACATATCCATTCCATGAGTACCTGTGTGCTGTATTTATATGTGTGTATATTAACGTGTGTGTATATGTGAAACTAAGTTTGGCACTGAGAAAACATCTATGTACATAAAGGAATTAGGAACTTTCTGAAAGCTTAAGTCAGTTATCTTTGATAACAAAAGTACTAATATCAGTTCCATACAATACTGCAAAACACATACACAGGCATTTCTTATGCACTGCAAATTCTTTGTTAAATGTCTAACACTATTATTCTCCTAAGACAAAATCATGTGTAGAGCTAAATACATAATTCTATCAAAAGGAAGAGTCATATCCTAATTTTAAAAACATTCTGTGCTAAGAGATACATTAGAAAAATCATTTACTCATCCATTGATGCTCACTATCATGTAACAACAATGAAATTCTTGCTGTCCTTATCTTACTTTTGATTCAAAATGTCATTTTTTTCTGTGTCCAGTTTTTATCTTCTTACCTTTTTGTGTGCTATCTCGATTTTTTTCAGTAATCAAGTTTATATTTTAAACCATAATACCAATAACATTATCTCAAGTTTTTAAAGAAAAAGAGTGGCATTTAAAGCCTTGTTGATGAACAGTTTGCTATTAAATCGACTAGTGTTATTGCAACATTTCTCCAAAATATATATCTAAAGATCATGTTAGAAATTTTCTAGGTAATTTAGTATGTGAATGAATAAGTGAGGGAAAAATTTAGGTAGAAGAGTATTTGAAATGTTATCTGAGAGGAGAGATTTCCAAATTTTAGCCTATCCTGAATAAAGATTCACTTTTTTTTCCTTAAAAAAAAAGTTGTCAACAGGCTAGAATTTTGCATCTTTAAAGGTTAAGTCTGGAGAAGAACTGAAACCATACAGATTTCAAATAATTACAGAATTTTACATTTTTTCACTTGTACAATAACACTCAAGAAGGTCTGCCTTTTTAAGCACTGATGAAATCACCTCCAACCCTATCCATGATATCATACTCTACTTGGCGATGGGCAAAGACAGGAGGAATCCTTTTGTTAGATATTATTTTAACCCTTGATTTAAAGCTATACTGCCAAATGAATCAACATTGTTAATACACTCAAACAAATAACATGACTAACATGCTCCCTTATAAACTTGATGACGTTTTGAAATCACATTCTACCTCCTCCACTTCCTTAAATTACCCTAGGCCAGTATCACAACAATCACATCAATGCAATCCATGCAAAATACAAGACACCATTCTCTCTTCAACTGTCCTTAAAAGCCCCACTCAGCAGTTTGTGCTATAGCACCATGCTGCAGCATCCCTGCACTTGAACTTGGATATAGGCTTTCCAGGACTGCAGGCAGAGTCCTTACCGCATTCCTTCTGAACCTCATCTTGCCTCTCGGGGGATTTGCTTCTGCCATCTCGCCTATACACAATTACACTCTTCTTTTCCAATTGTCAATGCAACATTGATGAAATATGAGCTGCTTCTTGGGTAGTATTTAAAAACGGCAGCCAAAAATCTCTATCAAACAAAGCTACCGTAGCTGCTTCCATTACCACTGTGGCAGCGCTGCAAAAAAATTCACTATCCCTGATTAGTCAGCTGACAGATTCTTCCCTGCTGCTCATTGTAATTCAGAGTTGACACATTCCCCCCAATTACTTAGCCTGATTGAACCTTGTGGATTAGCTTGTGCTGGACTGCTCAAGAAGATCAGGCATGTCCTAAGAGTGGAGGAAGAAAAAAAATCTGTCTCTCCTCCTAGGAGCAGTCTGATGGGACTGGCTTTCTCCTCTACGCAGTTGGATTTTTAAGGTGGAATGTTAAGAATCTTTGTGAAGGTAGTATTAACTGATAGCTTTTACTCTTGTCCTACCCTAGCCTATGATTTAAATAATAATGCTGCATTGTTTTTACTTTTCATTAAATTCTACCCTGGGATTCAGTATTGTGAAATTCTCTCCTGATAATTATCTAAAAAGAACAGAACATGTAAATTTCTAAGATGGATAGGATTCTCTCCCAAATTAACCTTTCCCCCAAACAGCTAGAAGACAGGATTTTCAATTTTCTCACCACAAAGAAATCATAAACGTTTAAAGTGCTAGATATGCTAGTTACCCTGATTTGATCATTACATGAATTAAAACATCACATTGTGCCCCATTAATAAGTACAATTATTATGTCAATCAACAATAATTTTTAAGAATCTCTTCTCATTAATTACAAAGTATAACCTATCTTTTAATTTATTTTGGAATCTATAAATTAAGGTGTTCAAATTAAATTGAATTATTTCAAAGACACTCGCTTAAAGTAACATACCATAGTTACACCTGCCTACATGATGACAACTTTCACTAAAAATCCTTTACAAAGGCCAACTTATACTCTTGAAATGAGCTCATATTCAATACTTATCTTAATTTCAAACAGTGCCCAACAGCCACTGATGGTTGAGGTATAATTAATGTGCTCAGAGTATGAGAAACATTTGAAATGATTGAAAACAATACAAAACAACCTATATTCAGTTCCATGTCACAAGCACCTGTACCCCCACCTTACCACTGTGCCATCAATTTGGTAGTTATGAGAACAAAAGGACCCTGAGCACTGAGCTCTTTACTGAGAATGGTTCATCCTTCCCCACTGAGAGAGCAGCCCTAAGAAAACAAAAAGGAGAGTATCACTCTCTAAGTGGTACCCCTCTATTGGCCTCAAGTGGATAGAATCGACATAACCTTGCTTCTTTTGTGCAAAATAAAACATCTGTTCCAACCAACCTATTTGTTTAATATAAGTAAAACTTTACCAAAAGACTGATATCATATGCCAAAAAGACAATGAAAATTTAAATCAAACAATTATAGGATTGGCAAAAAAAAAAGTAGGCAGTAAAAATATATTTTATTGCAACAAGTGTTATACTTAGCATAAAAGAACTGACCACTGGCATAAACCAAAGACTATTCCACAAGCTCAAGGACCAATCCTAAAAGGCCATAGCAAGTAAAATGACTTTTGCTTCAATTACCCACATTGAGAGGACTCAATATTATATGGAGGGCATATTTACTTTCTTCAAAGGAGAAAAAGTCACTGAATTTATTTGTATATCCATATGCCTTTTGGAAAATTATACAAAGCAGCAAGTAGAAATGGAACCAACTGAAATTCATGAAATTTCATTTCTTGCTCTAGCTATTTTGGTTACTTAGCTATCTGACCTTGGATTCAACTTTTCTAAAATGCATATAGAAATGTAATTTCATCTATGAGATAATTATGGTGGTACCTGCCTATAATACTTAGCCAGGAAAAAGGACAAGCAACATTACTTAATAAGTTTGAATGCTTTTGAAAAAGTAAAAATATACACGTGAAGGTTCTGCTATTTTATTTGAATCTGGTATTATCCCCACTGCTTATGATCAAACATTTATTTAAAAAAATCTTTGTGAATTAGCCCAAGATGAGGAGTAATTCATGCTGGATATGAAAAGAATAATGATCTCATTCGTTTTGCCACATAAATGCTAGTATTTTATTTTCCCTTTGAGACCAGTTCTCACTATGTTTCCCAAGCTGGCCTGGAAATCCAGGGCTCAAGCAAGATCCTGTCTCAGTCTCCCAAGTGGCTGGGATTATAGGTGCATGCCACTATATCCTGCATTGAGTACTAATATATTTTCATACTAATTGATAAAATAGTACAGCAAAAAAGAGCATTCACTCAAAATTCTAACAACCTATACTTTGATCTCATCTTTGCAACTAAATCAACTTCCTCTAGTGGGAATAGCCACCTAAGTCAGCAAGAAGACAAAATTAGAATTTCAGATGATAGAACTCAGAAGTTTTTGCTTTCTATGGCATAGTAGGATAACTACAGATAATGATAATGTATATTTCAAAAAGCTAGAAGAAAGGATTTTTAATGTTATCACCATAAAGAAGTTACATATATTTAAAGAAATAATCTATTATAAAGTGCTGACTTTTACATTATATAATGTATACATGTATCAAAACATCATATGGTACCCTATAAATATGTACAACATTTTGCAGTACTGGGGATTGAACCCAATGGTATCCTACCACTAAGCTACATCCCCATCCTTTTTTATTTTGAGTCATGGTCTCACTAAGTTGCTTAGGGCTTCACTTAGTTGCTGAGGCTGGCCTTGAATCTATGATCCTTCTGCCTCAGCAGTCCCTGTTCCATGCCCCACCTCCCCCAACTATTGCTGGAATCACAGGCATGTACCACCACACTGTGACAATTTTTATGTTTTTATACATCAGCTAAAAAATTTAACTCCCCACTGTATCATATATTGCTGAGGGTCTTTTTTTGTGAAAAAAAGTAATGGAAACTCAAAACCTATTAAAGAATTTCAGATGGCTGGTGATAACTGATTCCAGCAACTCTGGTCTGATAGAAGTAGGCCACATGAAACTTTCAAAAACAGACCCAATCTTGTCAGCTCAGAAGGAGTCTATGAGTTCCTCATCCTCCTCCTCTTATACGAAAGGAAAAGTGTCACACAATGTCACTATATCCAAGTAAGTTTAATAATGTAAAAGATTATCCTGGCTGTATCCCTCATATTGTTTCTTTAGGAAAACTGTTCATTCTCTGGGTATTGGAAAACTGGGACCAAATTCCAGTATGGGAATACTGTTATAGGTCACTCACTTCCCTACCTTATCATAGGAAAATCAAGTC